>VZTH01009698.1:92690-128456 GCA_013397815.1 Aleadryas rufinucha
CGAGCGAGACGGCACTGCCAGCGCATCCCCTCGCCACAGTGTGTTAGCTACCTGCTCATCCCATGGCGTAAAACACAGCATCCCTCTTCGGCATCCTTAAAGGATATTTCACAGAATTATTGAGCTTGGAAAACACCTCTGGGATCATCGAATCCAACCTTTGACCAATCACCCCTTGTCAAACAGACCGTGGCACAGGGTGCCACGCCCAGCCAGCTATTTCTTGAACACCGTGGTGACTCCGCCACCTCCCTGGGCAGCCCGTTCCCGTGTTTAACAGCTTTCTGTGACGAAATTCCTCCTGGTGTCCAACCTCAACCTTTCCTGGTGCAGCTTGAGGCCATGTCCTTTTGTCCTGTCACTACTTGCCTGGGAGCAGAGGCCGACCCCCACCTGGCTGCAGCCAAAAAGGGAGATGAGGAGTTACGGACTGGCATATAGACAACTCTTGGTTGCTGTCCCCAGTTCACACATTGCCCTCGCCAATGTTAGACATTTTATCAGTTTCTAAGGAAGTAAATTCTAACCCAGCACACTTAAAGAGCACAAAATATCGCTCCCAAATTTATCTATATTCATGCATAATTTCTGTGCCCAAAAAGTCCCAAGTACAGAGAAAATACAGAAAGAGGGGAATCAGTAGGGCTGAGGAAAGGTCATTAAAGTGCCTCAAAAGAGAGGCACAAAAGGAGAGAAAAAATGCTTATTAAAAATCATAGCCTTACATCTGGAACCTATAAAACATAATAAATATTTTAAAAAATAGATTTATTTATTGAAATTGAAAGGAAAATAACAATTTCTGAAAAAAAACCAATGAAATAATTTGATAAACAAACCTCTTTAATTTCCCTCTTCTTACACTAGATTATTTGAATTGGTACTTTAAAATATTTACATTAATGGGAATTCATTTGAGTAGAGCCAACCCCCCCAAATAACTGAAGCTATTTTTGTTCCTGAAGTGACATGTTTGAGGTTCTACCAGTCATAAAAGTCCTTGCAGCGGCACATTCACTGTTATACCATTGGGCTTCAGCCTGGAAAAAGATGTTCTGTGTGACGCAAAGGCAAGAAGATCAATGGCAGGAAAGCCAAAACTAAGGCACAACACAGATTAGATTGATGAAATCAAAATCTAACCCGACTCCATCAGTATTGAACAGAACACAGATGGAAGGCAGGCAGGATGGTGCTCCAGAGGCAATCTATACGGCATGCTACATAACCTAATTATGCAAGAGCTTTTCATCAAAATCTAGTGGCATTTCCTCATAGATTTTCCCTGCAGTATATTTTGGTTTAATATTTTACAATCCACTACTCCATTATTTGCTGCTGTCTTTGGTTCAGTCACTCTAAATCTCCAGACCAAAACAGCCCATCAGACCTTGCCTTTGCTGTCTCTACTTTGTGGACTTTTGGTGCCAGGCTTTCCTTTACTTCAGCTCTTACTCTGACTCCTGAATTAGATTAAATGGCCCTGGGGACATTCTTCAATGTTCATATTGATGTTCTCTGCAGCTTTTCATGGTCCTAATCTATCATGAACTGATTACTAGAATTAACCTTTTGTATTCAGCACCTTCCACCTAACAAAATCCCTGACACTGCAGCAACAACCCCTGACTGCAGAAACCTGTCATGAATGCTGATATTAAGGAATGTGTGTTACGGCAAGGGCAGGAAACTCTCTGTACTATTCAAGTTGACCATCATGTCCTGTTACATGAGTTTGCACCCAGGCATTTGAGTGGAAAGGTTTTCATTTGGGGAAGTTCAGAGTGAGAGTGGAAAATTATTTTAAATAAGAAATTTATTTTTTGCTTAATATTTTCGATTTTTCACACTAGTTGTGTTTTTCCTGTTTCTTGTCTGTCTGACATCTTGAAATCTAACCTTCAGAAACAAAGAGCACATAGCAGTAAAATAAAGTTGGTGCAACTTTAACTATAATGTTAACTATAACTCTAGGTATAATGTTTAACATAATGTTAAATACTCCACAAAATAAAGCCTTAGGGATGTCAAAAATGGGTGGAAACTTTCAACTCTCAGTGACTCAGCTGTCCATCTGTAAAATGGACATAAGCCCCCTCTGTCAGGTCAGAGAGGTGTTGTAAAAATGGGTTTAAAATTATTGTGAACGCTAACAGATGGAAGAGCTAGTGCACTGAAACAAGACCCTAGGTTAATTAATAAGTTAATTAAATGAATAAAAATGAACATTTTTTGTGTTTTAGGAGAGAGTTTGAAAAGAGTGCATAATGAAGATCTCATTTTATAAACTTAGTAAGAAGACAGCAAACCTCAAAGAGTAGTGAATTTGGCCTGTGAACTGAACAGGTAGCCTGTGAACTGAGCAAGGAAGGTCAAGTAATAAAACAAGCAAACAAACCCCCAGTGATTGCACAAATGGGCATCACGCAGCTTTCCTGGTATTGAAATCTTGTAGATAATTTTTCAAATGAAGTCTCCCATGTCACGTGGAAATACGCATTTCGTATGTGCAGTGTTTTGGTGTCTTTCTCCTTCACACACACAGAAGTTACCACTCTTCTTTTCTTACCCTCTGATACCTATAGGCATAAACATCTACTGTTGGTGGCAATCCTCCACCATGTTGCATTTTACATGATTTCAGTGTTTTTTCTCCACACCTTTGTTATAAAGAGCTTTGCACCAAAGTGCTGACTAAATTGCAGGTAACTGATTAAACCTATCAGTGAGCAATGGCAAAACAAGTCTTATCAGTTATTAAAGCAATAATAAAACTGAGCATGATTTATAATTCTATATCAGTAAATGATCAACTACAAACACACTACTTATTACATTTTTAAAAAAGTTCCAACTCATATCTAAAATCAGTAGTATAGAAGTAAATAGAAGGAAAATAAGGGATCAATAAAGATGATTTTCAGTGTTATTACACTGAAACCTTTGTACAACAGAATAAAAACAAACTAAATTTTTATTTAACTTGTAATTTTTTTTCAGAAGCAAAGCTGTCTTTTTCAAAAACTTTTGAAATCCTTACGTTTGACACTCTTTAGAACCCAACTGTCTAGCCATACTATAAGCCTTTGTGATGGATTTTATCTACATCAGTGTTAATAACCTTCCAGGATCCTGTTAAACTCTACATCTCACTAGGATCCCAACAGCTAAGGCATTTAAGATGGACTTTTTAACATAGTTTATTTGAAAAGCCTGAATGTATACATATAAACTGTACTGTTAATATGCACTAATTGAAAAAGGACTTTTGTATCTTTCCCTATGCTGTATTGAAATTGACTTGTGTGTATTAAATTTAATAATTAAAAATAATGACTATTCAGAATTGTACAGTCAAAAGATGATAATTTACAGATATTATCAGTGTTTCTGCTATCCAGTATCCATGACTTATTCTACAGTCCTTCTTCTGAATGAATGAATTAATATTTAGTGGATCTTCATTTGCTTGTGTCATTTTACTTTTGAATAAGTAAATACACATAGGAATGGAATTCTTTCTCATCTGTGCTTTGTAATTTATTTACTCAGCTCATGTTACCAAAGTCCTTTGGTTACACTTGTGAAAACTCTATAAAAACAAAAGTGGCAACATTTCCTACATCTGCCTGCCAAAGAAACAATTGGTCCTATAGGGAACATTTGAGTCTTCTTTCCAAAATTTAGTCTCATTCTTCAGTTTAAGAAGAAATGGAGAGAGATATCAAAATTTGCCTCCAGAAATTATTTTGCAATGGTATCTCTTCTGTGCACAGCCTTGTGACATTATTTAAAGTTACTTTCAAAACATGGGTGCTGAGCAGCGGTACTGGCAGCAGCTTGGAAGAATTTATCAGAGCTGGCAGAAATACAGTTAAGCTGGTAAAATCTGGAGATTTATTTTTTTACTGTAAATAACAGGATTTGTTGAAGTGTTCTGAATCCGAGAATTTATTCCTCTGGTCAGAAAGTAGCTCAAGAAACATACAGCAGTAATCACAGTCAAGAATAAGATTCAGAATTTGCTCATTCTGAACAGCCTCTGACACAAGCTTTTGGTTTTTAGGCACTCTCATTATTGAGATGATATTTGTATTTTCCTTTCAGTCCTTGGTCAGTACTGCTGGAAAAGTTCTGCATTCCTGAAATCATTTCACTGTGTTTCCAGACAAGGCAGATGACACAGCAGTAGAGGTTAGGATACCTCATGTAGCCCCTCTTTGAGACTGTTCACCATCTCACCTTGACCTCTTTTTTCTACTTTCTGTAGGACAGAATTGAGTTCATGTCCTATTCCTCTTTCCCAACTTACTGCAAAACAAACTCTGTGCTCTTATGTGACCCCTCTGCTCCTGTCCTGTCTTTTCCTCAAGCTGCACTTTGTGTCAAGTGAACCTCCTGCTGCAATCTGCTCCCTCAAAGCATGGAGACAATTATCAGATGCAGGGAAAAATCTCACTCCAAAAGGGGCAGGAAGGACTGGGCTTTTCTGCTCTGGAAAGGTAAAAAGAGGATGAGTGAGAGAAATGAGCACAAAGCAATGCCTGGAGTAGAAAGGGTGAGAGAGAGTCCATCTGTTTTAAGACATTCAATGATGCAGTGAGACACTGACTGATGTAACCATCAGTTAATTAAAATAGAAGGCCAAAAATATAAAATTAAGGAAGAAAGTAGTTTTTCCAGTATTGTTTGGCTGTTAAATATACCGACAATGGAAGCCATCTGGAAGCCATTTAGAAGGACATGAAAGGACTGACCATTTTCAGCAGTAATAAAGATATCCAGAATTATTTAATGCGGACAAATTATTTTAAGGGTTTAAAAATCCTTTTACTATGCCCTGACTATTAGGGAAGGCATGAAACGACCTCTGTCAACTGTGTGGTTTTTGCACCTTCTTCTGACATGTCTGGTACTATCTGCTGTTGTAGACAGACTACCAGACCAGATGGATCACAAATCTGATCCAATATGGTAACTCCTTATGTTCTTAAGTGAAAATTTTACCAAAAGCATATCGGGAAAGCTTTTGGAAAATCTCAGAAAACTGACAGAAAAAATATCTAAGAAACTGCCACCTTCTGTCTACTAAAAAAATGTCAAAGAGTAAACATTTTATTGCCGTCTAATCCAGCATGCTCTCTGCTTTTCAGGGCAAATACAGTCTTCAAATGGAACACTTCCTGAACTCTTGGGTTTTTTTAGGAATTACTTCCATCTGTCTTTGAATAAACTAGCTCTGATCTGTGTTCTGCATGTTAGGTTCTATCTCCAAATGGTCTCCCTGGTCACATTCTGAAGCCTGGACAAAGTGTTTTCAAGGTAGATATATTTCAATGTTGAAACAGTGTATATTTTTGACCCTTCAGTATAGCTGGTTTTAGATTAATATTAACAAAAACCATAAGAAAAAAAACCTCAAAAAACCCAGAACAAGGAATGCTTATCTGAAACAGGAGGAAAGTAGGCATATTTTCCAAGATGTATTTCCGATCGCCTTATCACATCTCTCCTTTCAAGATGGTATCATTGATCAAATAACATTTCTCTAAGCAAAACTGATAACAGTTTCCCTTCAACCACCAATTGCTCTGAGTCCTGTAACACCCTCATCTAAGGTGTTTTTCCTCATCCTGTTTCAATGGTAGCTGGATTATTGAACCCCTGTAGAAGTGCTGAGTATGTTACACATGGACAAGACCTGGCTCATGCATTTCACATGGCTGCAGTTATGTTCTGTGGCCTTATCTTTACCAATATACCTTAAGAGTTGTGGCATGTCCTGTCTGTGATTTAATGTAGAGGCTGCAGCCCCATTCTACCATCTGATAAAGGGACTGCACCCTAGATTGCTTTCTCCTGGTTATATATCACACCCTTATCCTTTGTTCAGGTCTTGCAGTTTTGCTTCTCTCGGTACAGAGGTATTAAGCATCTCAAATGCCCTTCATGAAAGAAAGAACATAATTTAGAATAATTGCTAAGAGGGAAAGCTCTTGGATAATGAGAGATATGGGTCTTGTCATTTAAGCATAAATCCTAAATAGAAAGCTTGTGTTGTTTTCCTGTTTGATCTTGCCACAGCCCTCTGTTAAATAAAAAATTCAATATATTGATTGAGAAAAATATAATAACCCAGAGCTTGCCTTTGAGAGCTAGGTTATAGATAGTGTTGATAAAATAATGACATCTCTGAATTGCTAAGTTAGTGCACAGCAATTCTAAATAAGGAAGAGCTACAGACTTAGATGTTAAAAATTGAAAAGGGATTTTGGAGCAGACCTACAAGGTGGGTTATGGCTGGCAGACCCACTGACTGCTGAGTCCAAAGGTTACAGCTGGCTGGGGAGGGAGGAGTCAGATGCTGAAAAGGTGAGTCAGGATCACACATCAGAGAAGGCCAGTTGTACAGAGCTAAAGATCTGGGATAAAGGATCCTGAAAAAATGAGGCAACTGGAGGGCAAGGTACTGCTTTTGCCCCTCTGAGGCTGGCTGGCTGGGAGCAGGAGCTGTGCAGGGACTGCAGGAGGCAGGAGCTGGGAGGAAGAGCCTGAGGATGGTGATAGAAGCAGAGTGAGAAACAGGTGGCTAGGGCTGAGTGACAAGGAGACAGGACTAGGATGAAGGTTGGAAATTGGAGTCTGGCAACAGGGAAGTGCAAGACAGAAGAGGTCACTCCAAGCAGGGCAAAGCAGCTCACTGGGCTGCTTCAGCCAGCTGAGAAACACATCAAAAACTCAGAAGTGTTCCTGTGCTGGTTGCACTTTTCAGGGTCTGATGGTCATCAACTGGCCAGCTGCAAACCTATTTCAGGGTGAGGATGCTGCAAAAAATGACATTTTTATTTCCTGTGGACAGTAACATAAAGTAAGTAGCTGGATTTGCCAAGGGGAGACATAAATAGGAATGTCTAGAGAATACCGGAAAACCAAGATACCCTGAATAGTTATTTACCTTTGAAAAAAACCCCAAAAGCCGTAAGTTTCTAGAATGATTTATGTCTATTTGACAACAAAGATCCTGTTTCTCAATCTATACACACTAATGCATCTGACATGATAATTCAAAGAGCAGAGGAGTGGTGCAGAAATCAGAGGGACCACAAATTAATTCAGAGTTTCATCTGCATGGGAATTAAAAATGAGTAATTAAACCGAAGAAGTAATTATCCATGAAAGATGTGAAATACAGAAGATTAAGGAGTGAATTTAACAGTGACCAAGGGATCACAGGCAGTTGCAGCTAACAGGGCCTCACTACTGAAGGGCAGTAAGAAAACTAATGTGAATTGCCAGCTGGTGTGAACTGTCACCACCTAAGCTATTTTCTTTAGTAACACCAGTCTATACTACCCAAGAGACTTGTCCCTAACCAAGAACATAAAGGAAGATAAAACACTACGTGGCACAAGCTTATCTAAGCAGAGGTCAAGAAGGCCATGTGTGCACCTGTTCCAAGCATATCTCCATGACTGTAAGAGGGTGAAGTCCTCAGTCAGCAGTCACAAGACGAAACCAAGCAGGGAGTAAGGAAAGGCCCACTCAGCCGTAAGGCAAGAAAATCCCATGGGTTGGGTTGGTTTGGAGGTGGGAGCATCTATCAGAAGGGATGGCTGGATAGAGGCAGACAATGCACAGCAGAAATGGAGACCCCTGAGCTGACCAAGCCAAATCAGCTCCAGCAAGGATGCAGCTGTGAACGTGGCATGGCGCTCTTGCTGGCGACTCCTGCAGGGAGGAGGACACAGTCGGCCCATTTAGGAGCACCACACAACCATGGCTATGCTTCTGCGGGCTGAGCCCAGCCAAGGAAGGGATATCTTCACCAGCTACAGCATTGTCCATCAAGTAGGTATTTAATAGTGTCTTCATTTGTTGGGGGGAACACCTTTTGCATGCAGTTTTTAATTACCAAAGTTATTTCACCATAATAGGAAATGAAGAGTAAGAAAACCCTGCCGGAGAGGGATAGCTGCTGTTCCTCCTGCCCTTCCTCTCACACCCAAACATGAGCCCTGTGACTAGAGCTGCACCCTGACAGGACCATTTTGTTCTTCTGGACAGAATCTTCTGTGTGTGTGTTTTATTTTTCTAAATATGCTTTCCTGCCTACTTAAGGGCCTCCTGCAGTGTCCCAGAATCAATGTGGCCATGGTAGGGGAGCAGGATGGGATGGGACACATGGTATGCCTGGGAAGGCTGCTGGGGAAGCAGGAAATGTGAAGGGGCCTCAAAGATCTGCTCTGCTTTTGTCAAGCATTGGAATTGGGAATTAGGGTATCCAGGTGGAGTCACCATCCTTGGAATTGTTCAAGAAATGACTCAATGTGGCACTTAGTTCTATGGTTTAGTTGATATGGTGGTGTTCAGTCAAAGGTTGGACTCAATGATCTTGGAGGTATTTCCCAACTTTAATGATTTTGTGATTCTATGACTCCCTCTGTGAGGAACCCCTGAGACACTGGGATGCTCAGTCCTCAATGAGCTGCAGATTCCCTCCATGGAGGTCTGGCAGGATGACATAGCTATGCTGTTTTCATAAGTATTCATTTAATCTCCCTTTTGGCTGTTCATTATGTTTTTACTGCTGACTGGAATGTGGTGATCAGGTGCAAATACTGTACATCAGTTGAGCTCCAACTGTGCATGTTATTGGAAGACAATAATGCAATGATAAAATTATAATAATCATAATAAAAATTAAATTTTAAAAAGTAATTATCTATAATGAATTAAACAAGGAATTAAATAGTGATAAAAGTTAAGTAGTGCTAAACAAATACGCAAAATTAAAAAAAATATTAAATAATAATTAAATAGCTTATCTTTTCTGTTGGGCGGTGTGGTTGGATTTTGCCAGCATAAACTGAGATGTACAAAACAGGATAATGAAGAGGAGGCTTTGTCCTTGTTGTCCCCACACTCCAAAAGCAATTGTTCATTCCTGCGAAAACTTCCCATAAGAGTACAGTTGGGTTTTACAGGCACAAAGCCCTGAGAAAAACAGGATGAAAATAATGGCATAAGAAAACTGAAGGGGAAATATTGCAGGGGCTTTGGGAAATACTGGCTCAGCAGCTTCAGAGAAAGCTGTAACAATGCAAAGTGCAGCTGAGCTGTAACAATGGCACTTGCTGAGCTAAGGGACCTGTGCAGCACAAATACCAGAGGTTTGTGATGGGGAGATATGGAATGATAATGCTTCTCAAGGTTCTGGTGTGGGGTCTTAATGGAAACCACAGCTGTACAGACCATGACATGGAGGGAGATTGAGATCCTGAGGGGCATTGAGGAGGCAGCAGTGGAGTACAGACCTGGGGGCTCAGGAGAGCAAATTTCCCCGTACCAGAGATGGGGGAAGAACACATTCCAGGAGGATGATACGTGTTACACCTGCAGAAAGAAATGGAAGGAGGACAATTTGGGGGACCTACAGACATGTCAGCTTCACTTCAGTTGCTAGGAAAATGATGAAATGTGTCTTCTTTGAAGCTTGCTCTGGGCAAAATGAGTGAAAACAAGATGAGCAAGAATAGTCAATGTGGATTCATTAAGGTTAAATGATGCTTGACCAATCTGATTGGCCTCAGTGCTAAGAAAGATGAATCACTGCAGAAGGTAAGACAATGTTGTCTGTATAGACTTTGGTAGGGATTGTGACTGGTTTCCCACACTAACGCTGTGCTGTGAAAAGCACTGTTCTGGCTGGCTGCCCGGCTGGAGAGAGGAGCTCTGGCTGGCAGGACAGGCTGGGTGTTCCAGCTGGCTGGCCACAGTGAGCTCTGTGCCTGGCTGGCCAGGCAGGATAATCTGGCTGGCTGGGGCAAGGGTGACTGACTGGCCAGGCAGGGTGTATCTTTTGCTGGTCGGCTGGGGCTGAGTGGCTCTGGCTGACCAGCTGAAGAAACAGGCTCTGGCTGGCTGGGGAAAAGGGCTTTAGCTGTTCAGGGAAGAGAGACTCTGCTGAGCCAGACAGGGCTGGGTGACTCTGGATGGCAAGAGGATCTCACAGAGATCCTGGAGCAGAGCAGTGATGGGTTTTTTGAGCAGCATTATTTTTTGGTGATCTAGCACGATTCAGTGATTTATCTAAATAAAATGACAATTCAAGCTGTGTATTAAAAGACCACAAAACACTAATTTAATAATTGCAAAAATTTCCTCTGCTTGCCTTTTTTTTTCTTTTTCTCTGCTTAATTTTTTTGTTGTTTTCATGCAATTCTTGTAGAGAATGTCCCACAGTTTAGCTGTGTATTAATTATAATTAAATTAACACCCCTGTTTTTCCAGGAAGATAATAACAATACTTTTGCTCTTTGGAATTACTCCTATTCTATTGGAGTAATTCCATCTATTGGACTGTCTAATCAGCAGCCTTTTAAATATATACAGTTGAATAACCCAATTGAAGAAGAAGCTGTGAATGATTATTTCTGTGATCTGAGTTCTAGGTTGTGCAATTCTGGAAGCTGAAAGACAGGAAACCACGGACACGGTAATTGCAAGCTGAGGTGGCAGGAGTCCTGCATCTCATCTGACACACAGACAGCTACTCCAAATGATCTCCATGAGCTGGAGTGAATCCCTTGTAGTGGCACATAGTTCACAAGGATTTTGTGCAGCATGGCCATATGAATCTTTCTCCTACCTTGAGTTACCCCTATAATGCCGCTGAGCATCTTTTACACTCTGGGTTTGTGCAGGTTTGAAAGCAAACCAGTGAGAGACTCCAAGTCAGAAATACAATTTAATAGGGAAAAGGTAAAATAAATGTAATAGTACAAAAAGCAAACCACTGACAAAGTCAGAGTACAACCTGGCACCCTGTCANAAAGAAACAAGGAAGTTTCCGGAACTTTTATCTCCATAGCTGTTTTGATTATTTGGATTTTTTTTTTCGCACTGAGTCTTGATAATTGGAGGCAAGATAACTGTTTCTTCTCCAGTGGAACGACTTGTCAATATTTCCATCAAAATTTTGTGTAACAGAAAATTATGGTTACACACTGTACTCACATCTGCACATTGTTGTTTTCACAGCCACTGCCCATGTTCTTTTTCTAGGAATACATAGTGCAGTTTTCGATCCCTTCCCATGGGGTGTGATGATAAAATAATTCATGCTTGCTGTTCTGTGGTTATCTTCTCTGGTTTGCCCACATGGAATCTAATGTGCCGTACTGAGGACAGTACTCTGTATGTAGTCTTAAAAAAGAGATGCTGATCATCATCACTTTTTTAATTGATGTAGGATCTACTGACAGGGATATTTTAGGATGAGGTGTTTGGGGAATGAATCGTGTGACCAGCTTGCACTGAACTGTGTTTTGCAAACTTTTGTGCTTTTCTGCTTCTTGTTTATTTTCCATTTGTACATGTGTACTTGGTGTCTCCATCCTAGTCCTTCTGAGTGTCACCCTGAGTAAAGACAAGTTTTGAATTCTGATAATTTTCTCCAAAATTTCAGTTCCTCCCTTGCTGATTTTGTGCATTTTTCCCTTTTGTCATCTGCAGTTTAATGCAAGATTGAACAGAGGTCGTGCTCTGACAGATCCTTTTAATCTGAGAGCTCGCTGCATTTCTTCCCTCAACTATCCCAACAAGGATGCATGTTCAGTAATTTCCCAGGTCCACCCATTTCTTATATTTCAATTCATGTGCCATGGTTATGCTTCCCCAGTCCACTAGGAATTCCCTAAAGATGATTCAGAAATGGTTAGGGCTCATTTCCAAAGTACTTGAGTACATTTCATTAAGTTCTGCCAACTTAAATATGTTTAATTCATCAAAATTTTCTTACACCTACTCTTATCTTCTTTAAACCTGTAATTTTTTTCCCCACTTACATTTTGTTGAAATTCATCCTAAGATCTAGATACCTACCTGTGAGCAGCTGCAGAGAAAAGGCAGCAAAATACTGCTATGTACCTCAGCCCCTGGGTCCTCTTTCCCCTTCCACAGTTCCCAGCAACCAGTGCCTCCCAGAGATGCCTCCGGTGGCCACCTGCACCTTGCAGGGTGCGGATCATGGGATCTTGAATTTCAATATTGAAGACTTCTTGGCCTAAGCTGCTTCTTTGTCTTCCTTGCAACCACCCAGAAAACAGGAGAGCAGGAGTGAGAGGGTGCCTTGGTGCTGAAGCACATGAAGGATGCGCTCTGTGACTGTTCACGCTGCTCTTCCCATCTTCCCTGCAGCCATCATGCAAGGCATCCACAACTTCTCTGGGCAACCTGACTTTTAATTGTCAGCTAATTGGCATTTAATTGGGAATTTCCCCAAGAGCAGTTTGTCTGTCCATGGCAAAAAGTGGTGAGTGATTGTCCTGTCTTCATATTGACTCACCAGCTTTCTTGCTCTTGTTCTTCCTCTCTTCTCCCATGTCCCACTTGGGAGGGAGCAAGTGGCTGGGTGGGAGTTCGGCTGCTGGCTGGCACCAGCCCACCACACTGTGTTAAATACTCTACGTTGTTACAAAACCCAGAATACAAAGAAATCCAAATGGGAAGAAACCCAAACAAATCCACCACGGAAAGAAAGCATGTATTCCTCATCCATCCGGGTGACTGAGTGCTGCACACTGGTGGACTGACTTTATTTATCCCAGCCATCTGTACAAGGGACCTGTGGCTCTGGCTGGCCTTGGACTCCAGGGAGCTGCCTCTCAACTACCCATGAGACACTGCAGTGCTGGGCTTTGCTGCCTGAGGAAAAGAGGCACCCAGGGCTGAAAGTGGGATTCTGACTTCTAAAATTGTGAACGTTCTTGGTTTGCTCCCAGATGAAAGCTGCTGGGAATGACAGCTCTGGCTGGCCTTGGACTCCCAGCAGCCCTTCTGTTGCCTATGAGACACTGAGCTGTAAGGCTTTCTTTCCTAGAGGAAACAGCCCTCCTTTTCCACCAGCCTCCTCTTGCCTAAATTTGGTTTATTCCTTCTAAAACTGTGAATGTCAGAGGATTTCTCCCAGATGAAAGTTGCCAGGACTGATGGCCCTGGCTGGCCTTGGCCTCTTGGGGGCTGCCTCTCAACTGCCCAAAAGACACTGGGTTGCCAGGTTTTCCTTCCTGTGGAAAAGAACTTTCTTTCATGGCCAGGTGTCCATGGCTAAAAATGGATTCCACCTTCTACAATTGTGGTTGTCCGTGGATTGCTACCAGGCTCCGTTTCTTCAAATGCTTGTTCTTCTACTGGAAGACCAGGAGTGAGCAAAGGAAATATACTTGCATCATCAAATGTGATCAGTTGTTTGGCACAGCACACTATGTTATTTGTTAATGACTTTTATATACTTGGTTTAACCCAGAGGATTGTGTTGTGCTTTAATGCACACTATCAAAGTAACTGTAGCATTACCAAGAATTTACAAACTATGTCAACCCGGGCAAAGGTTTGCACAGTATCCAACACAGAAATTCCATTCTCAGTACTCATCTGGCAATAATTTCAGAGACGACTATAACAATATTTTGATCAAATGGTTACATGGGGACTAACACAATTTTTTTTTCAGTATTTTTTCAACATTTTTTTTTTCTCCTGCTTAAGACAGTGCTGAACATACTGAATTATTTTGGCCACTACACGGTCAAATACACATAGTTGGTACTGTTGTTCCTCCACACCAATGGGGACAAGCATTTACATGTCACAGGAAAATCTTTGGGAAAACCCCACTGATTTCTTCAGACAGCCATAAACAGTTTCACCTCATTGACTTTCAGAGTTTATAATGAAAGTTAAAAATAAAACAACAAGATAATATACTTAATAAATTGTTCCAATTACTTACTAGAGCAGCCAAAGGGAAAGGTTGGGAGTTCTTCCAGAAGAAAGTCAGATTTTCTGCTGAAAAACAGTCCAACTTTCCAATGGCGTTTGGCTGACGACAGAGCGTATTTGATATTCCTTCATGTATAGTTGAGGAATAAAAGTAGCAGCATGGAGCAATGTAACTTAAGAACTATTAATGGGCTTGAATATACTCTTCAAGGTCAAATACTGAGAATAGCTATATTTCCATTCCTTTCAAATATATGTGAATAATAGTTCCTCTAAAAGGATACAAAAGAATCTATATTATATTACCTGATTGCAACAATATCTTTTGTAGTTTAACTTCTATATTCTTCAGCTTTACATTCTATTATTTCCGATAAGAAACATGAATATTCACCTGGATATAGAATGAAAAATAGAAGCTGTAAAATTCAGAGCCTGTAGGGCTATTCGTACTTTCACTTTAGTATCTATCCAGAGCAATTTCATCAGTGAATAGAGTTAAACTATCATAAAATTTGTGAATGGGTAGAGAATAGAAGAATAGTCTTAAGGTTAGAAAAGTTAAGAGCCTGCTATTTTCTGACTCTATCCATTATGTCAAGAGCACTTTGAATTCTAATCTTGTTCCAGTACATTTGCAGCCCTTTGTGATTTGGTATTACCTACAAATTTAATAAACCTCAGCCTAGGGTGATGGGAAGGTGATGTTCTTTAGAACTTTCTTGCTATTACCCCTAAACAAAGGTGCAAAGCTTGTCACTTAAGGCTGCTGTCCTGATTGTTTCTAGAGTAGGACAAAGACATGAAAGAGGCAAAGAAAGCCTGCTGTAGACTTTGCAAGTGGAAAGAAAAAAAGAGAAAGTCTTCTGTAGACTTTGCAAGTGGAACAGGAACTATGAAGCAGCTGTCTGCTTTGCAGGCTCCAGTGCTCATTCATTTTTTGCACCAGTCGTGTCATCTTACTTCATAAAACATCTCTACCCAGAAAGACTTTCTTCATTCTCCTCTTTTTAAGGCAGAAAAGAACTTTGTGGTCAAAATGAAGCTATAAGTCCACTTATAGAAGCATCTTTTTCAGAAGGCACATCCCTTACCCTCTTCTACAATGGCAGAAGAGTGGACACTCCATTTCCTACCCATTTCTCACCTCTACAACACTTTAACTTCTAAGACCTCTTCTGCATATTACATTTTTAGCTTCATGTCCTCCTTTTTCTCTTTTTTTTTGCTGCTTCAGGATTACATCAGTGCCTTTTTGCATCTTCTACCAACATCAAGTCAGTATTCCTGTCACTTTTTTTCCTCTAAATCTTTCTCCCCTTCCCTCTGTGTCTTTCCTCCTCCTGTGATTTTCAAATTGTCACTGTTTTCTTCCTCTATTTCTGTAAAAATGTTTAGTTGTACATGAAGTATGAGGGAAGGTTGAGAGAACTGTTTTTGTTTAACTCAGAGAAGGCCAAGCAGAAGATCTAACTGTTCTGTGTAGATACCTAATGGGTAAAGATTGGGCTAGAGCTTTGTCAAAGGTGCCCAGAGAAAGGACAGCACAGACTAGCTGGAACATGGGAAACTGAGGTTAGGTATAAGGAAAAAGAAGTTTTTCACAATGACAATGGGCCAGACACTGAGACAAGTGCCCAGGGAGGCTCTGGAATCACCAGCTGTGGAGGTATATAAAACCCATCTGGACAAAGAAACTTCAGAGCAGCCTGGCTTGACTTTTACCCTGCTTTGAACACCCCCAGTGACCTCAAGTCCTACAGAGGTTCCTTCCAGCCTAAACAACTCCATGATTTTATGTAATTAAAATATCATTTATTTTCAGAGGCCACATTAAGAGTGTGTGATAAAAAGTACCTTCATCCAGGGCATTTTCCTTAACAATTGGCTGGAGATATCGTAGGGAGGTCTGTAGGGAGATCGTGACCATATCTTACTCTTTTCAGATTTAGTGGTAATGGGAAGTCAAGGGTATTGTGAACAAGAGAATATGTATCAAATGAAAATATTTCTGTTCACACAGGAATGAACAACTAAAAATCACCAAATTGTAATGTATTTAGGTTCCTAATAAAATTAAAAATTTTACAATGTATTGTAATGTATTTAGGTTCCTAATAAAATTAAAAATTTTACAATGTCATAATTGCTCTGAGCCCAAGTAGGCACACACATCTTCTACAGGACTCTTCATTTGTGTCTTTTAATAATGCTTATACCACACACTGGTAGGATTATCCTCTGTTTACTGCTCATGCTGTGGGGAATCCATTCCAAAATTTTTAGCAACCTTCCCGAAGCATTTCCAAGCATCTTTTCTGAATCATGCTGTGCCTCTTCAATACAGCCATGTATGAGTGTGCTTGTCTGAAAAAAAAAAAAAAAAAAGTAGTTTAAAAAACTAAAGAAAATATACTGCTGTACGAAAGCTAGCCCTTTGGCCCTTTGGAAAGCTTGAAACCCACTATCATCCCAAAATATGTATATATATGCCATGTAAGTATTCCATGCTTTCTCTAAACAAGTCTTATCAAACAGCATCAGCAGCCTGAGAACATTGTTTTCCCCCTTGCATCTTCTGCTACTTTGGATTATTGGAAGCAAAACATGCCTTGATAGGAGGTCTTCATTTCCTTTTAAGTACTTTTCCAAAATGAAGTTTTTCAGATTTCGACTTCTCTGGACTTTGATATCAAGCCATAATTTTGTTCCTCCTTGTAAGATGTATAAAATTTCCTGGTGCTTGGAAAAAAGTATTTAATTTTTTGTACTACTACTACTTCTTTGTAATGTCCTCAGCTTTACTATCCCAAATTGGTGCTCCAACATAGATAAATAAAGTTTAGATACAATAGATTTAGAGCTGGAGTTTTTCATTGTAGTGGATTCAGATCAACAGTGATGTTGTTCCAGATGTTTGCTTCTTTCAGTCTCCTTTGGTTAAATATGTACATAAGAGAGCCACATGTTGGAAAAAGATTTAGGTGTAGAAGGTAGCCCCCTTGCTTGGAAACAAATTTACCTTGGGTATGGTGCTCTGTTGTCCTGATTTTGCATGGTCTGAATGGAATCCCTCAATGATAACAGCTACTGTCTGGAGAGACATCGTCACTTCCTTTTCACGTGGCTTCACACGAGAGGAAACTGGCTGAACTAGAGGAAAGAATGTAGTTTCTTTCCTCAGAGAAGAGAGAGCCTTCAAAGGAGATGGGCTCTGGGACTCAGCCCTGCAGATTGTACTACTGTCATGTGCTGAATGCACATCACATTTTTCACTGCATCTGTACTTTTCCATCCCTGCAATTACTGGAGCCCTAGCCGACGGGAAAGCCAAACACTTAATTTAAAGCAAGCAATTTATCTGTAATTGAAGATAAGAATATTGAAGACTGAAGAATGTTGTTTGTTTGTGAGGAACTAGACTCGAAATAGACACATTTAAATAGTTTAAAATATTACCTTTTATTACAGATGAATAAATAGTAGAAAAACAAGGAGGGAAAAAGGTACAGACTATCACCTACGGGGGCTGTGTAGAACAAGAATGCTGGCTTTCCCTTCAGCTCCACTGACTGCAGACTTCAAAACTTTCCATTATTTTTCCCAAGATATCCACAGCTTTGGTTCCACCCCTGACTTTTCCCTCTCCCTCCTGCGGAAGTTCAGGTCCATGTTGCTCAGAGAGTCCTTCCCTAAGGAGTACCACAGTCTGGAAATTTGTGCTGCTCCTTCCGGATCCTGAACAGATTTTAAAACTAGAGCTCGGAATTCTCTGTTGGTAAACATTGGAGGAAAAAAGCCAAGCTGCCTCTACCTAAAAGCAGAGGTTTACTGGCTGAATACTATTTATCAATGCAGACTATCACCAAATGTTAAGGATAGATGTCATGTAAGGAAAAAAATAAGCCCTGAGTAGGGCTTTGGCAGAACCTTTGTGTCTTGTAGGAATAATGGTAACATAGGAGCAATACAGGTCATTTTTGGAAATATAATTGCTCTTCAAAGGCCACGTAAGAGAAAATCCATATAGATTTTTCTTATTTGTAGACTATACAAATGAAGACAACATTTAAATAAAGGTAAATCTTTCTACATACATATAAAAGGATGGCAAAACTCCAAAACACAGAAGCTAGCTATGCAAAATAGTAGTACCATGGTAATCGCTCTAAGACAGGAGTGGATGATAGGGAGAAACAGTTCTGAGCTTCTATCCTTTCCCACTCTAGCCCTCATTAGTTTCCCACACAGCCATATTGTTACAGTGTGGTAGCTTGGATGACGGTGCTTGTAAGTGAAGCATTCATTTATTTACTCATTCACAGCAAGACAAGATCATGCTCATATGCTCAGGATATTGTTATTTGACATGATAAAGTACATTTTCAGGCCTTTCCCTGGGAAAAGCTGGCTGGAGCCCAGTTATGCAGGTGCAAAGGTGTCCTGAGAAACAGCACATGCAAAGGGACTCGTTAGCACAATGCCCAAGGTCAAAACCAGTTCAGTTGCACACACCACAGACCAAGTGAGATTCATCATGTGGTCTAGGAACTTGTGACTCAGTGATAATAGGAAACGGATTCACTTTAATGAGGTGGATGTAAATACCAACTCCTTTGCACCACTGTGTATCTTACCACGAGAAGCTTCCAACAGAGTTGAGTGGAATAATTCCTTTGACAAGCTGCAGGCGTTGGGCCTGGCTTGTGTTCTCTGACTGCTTGGGGTTGCTTTACCCTAGTTGTCTACAGTAGATCCTACAATATAAATGATTTAATTTTTCAGTGGGAAAAAACCCCATCCCAACATGGGGCTGAAATGTCTTCTATCATCCAATGAAAGGAAAGGATAAAACATACAGTACACAGAGACGCTTTATATGATTATAGCAACTTGAATTCTGAAAGAAAGGAGGCTCAGAAGAGATTTCTTTTCCTTCCCAGATAGAGCTTTTGTGAAACATTGTCCTAAACAAATAAAAGATTTTTTTCTCAAATGATCTACCTTGCTGTTTTCCTTTCCTTTGAAGAATCCTGTGGTACAATAGGCAACCCATCAGGAATAATTAGATTATACGGCAGCATCCATGGAAACAACGCAGCTTTTGAAAAGAACTCCTACAGAAGATCTTAGAAATCACATCTATTATGGATATCTTTTACTCTTTGAAAGACATCAGAGCTCCAAATTATGGGAACTAACAGTGGGGCAAAATCTGACTGCTCCATGCTTTGTCCCTTTGTCAATAATTATTACTACAAGAAACAGTCAAGTAGTCATTGTGCCAGAGAGAACAATTGGGTGTAAGGAAGAAATTGACCATGTTTTATTCCAGGTTTTGTGAATCACTAATGAAATCTGCATACCATATGTAGCAAAATCACACCTTTCACATTCTTCAGTATTTTCTAAAAGGACATTTTATGGAAGTCTCAAAAAATAAGAAGAAAGAGATATCTGACAAGGGTATCTGCATTTTGGGGCCTCATTTATAAAAGCACAAGTAACTGCAGACCTTGGCCTTACTGGGGCCCTTTTTAGGACCAAGTGTACCTAATTTGCTTCAATGTGTTAATTCAAAGCTGGAATTGGCCTAAAGGTGATTAAATTGGAAGGAAGAATATAATGGATTTATGCTATGGAAAACAAAGGAGAAAGATGCTGGTTCTGTTTTTCAATAATAGACATCGACATTTTAGAGAAAGCAAAGACATTCAACCTGATGTTCCTGCATATCGTGCTACAGCTGATCAGTATTTCCACATCTTTCTGTGTTGATATAAGTCTCATCATCTCTCTGGATTCTCTGCCTTTCCTGGTTTCATTGTGGGGTGTGTTTGTGTGTGTGTCAGGAAAAGACCTTATGTAATGAATCAGTTTCTACACAACAAATTAAAAAAGCAGCAATAAAACCACCCACACCAGAGACTGTGTCCTGTCGACCAATTACAGTTTGAACTTTCAAAAGTGCTTTGGTACCTTAGGAAGCAACGTTTTTCAGAACCTCTTTGAGATGTGTGCTCCAACATCACTGCCACACAACCTTGTGTTTCCCTGCAGAACAGGTCCCGGAGCACCAGTACAAGAGTCCCTCAAATGCCCTCACAATCGATTCCTGTACCTTAACTGGCCAATTAGAATTTCAAAGGTGAGACAATTAAAAAAGTCATCTTCTAGTCAAACTGATTTTCTGTATACACTGAGATAAGTCATATGTTAAGATTATTGGGAAAGGGAAGGCTTCTGGAGGCTTCTGTAGGATTTCAATGGCAGGTGAACTAAACCCAGAGTCATTCAGGACTTCATAGAACATATTACTGCGAGAAGGTAATAGCACAGAATTCTTAATCTTCTTAAGGCTGAAGTTGAACTGAAAAACAGACACACAGCAGAGTAATGTGGTCAGATGAAAAAAATAAAGGATAAATATTTGCTAGAAAAACTCCTACCCATATAATTATTATATGCATGAACCTATAAGAAAAAAAAATATGGGTTCATTTATTGGTTCCTTGCCCTACTTATTGTGAAAACTGGAAGGAAGAAATGACTCTCCATTTAAACTGAAGACCATTATTATTGTTATCTTCATCATTCCGTAATCATTATTATTTTTACAGTATCTGTTCTCACTACAGTTCAGATATGCAGTGTAAGGTGATAAATCACAAACCCAACACTCTACTCCACGTGCTTTTCTAGCAACAATGGTTTTGGTCAGGAATGGGATTTTCTCCTAATTCACGTGGTTATTTGGTGTGTGCATTTCCATTCCATTTCACAAAAAAAAATCTTTGCTTGAACCAGCAGTGAAGAACATGGAGGTTGCAGCCTTGCAAGGCACAGGATCTGTAGTAGCAGCATAAGGAAACTGTGAGGGCTCACTTCTGTTTCCAATGAACTCAAAGCCTGAGTCATGGAAGGGGTATCCACCCACAGTTCCCACTGAATTCATCTGGAGTGTTAGGGACTGGACAGCTCTGAAAAATTAAATCTGTAACTACTGTAAACATTCCAAGGTCAGTGACTGCTTTTGAAAGATTACTGAGTAAAGTGCAGGCTGTGTAGAAAGCCCAGTGTTATTGCCTGAGATATTATCCTCCTAAAGAGACTCTTCCCAGTGAGTTAGAAAGAAATCTGCTTACGAATTCCACATATCATGAGACTGAAGCATTATGGAAACCATGACAGCTTAAAAACAGCAACAACGAAACCAAAGCAGAACAAATAGATCAAAACCTTAGTAGCCAGGTAAAATGCACGACTGTGTTAAGGCAACATAGATTTATTTTGTTAAAAACTGCTGTTCATTGCAGTACATGCAGTTTCCACTGAGGTGTGCTAGCTCTCCAAAGATCACCACCCACACCCTTCTCTTGGGCAAGTAAAAGTGCTGTTATATCCCCAACAATGTCCACTACTGTGTCTCGGATTGCTAACCCTTTCACGCCACCATTTTACACACAGCGTGTTTTCAGGCAAGAACAGCAAAACGCCAGGGAGAAAATATGCTAAAACAAAGGATGATTTCTCTATTTTTAAACAAGACAGTGCAATTAGTTCCTGTCTGAAACTAGCTGTCTTTGTGAGGGATTGACATGGATATTAGCTTTGAATTCATCAAAATTATTGTTTGTGTTATTCTGGGAGAATTCTGCGCTGTCTTAACAGTGTGCAAGAGGAGTTTTTCATGCTGTTTTGACATTTGTCTGCTTCCAGGAGCCATTGTGTGATGTTGTACCATCATTATTGCTACCACCATAAATGTAAGCTCCTTCTGCTTTTACATCAGACTGATTTCTCCATTATTCAGACCTATTTAAACACTAAGCACACCTATTGATGTCTGAAAAAAACAGATAACACAGTAGGGCATTTTTAAATAAGCCACATAATCAGTAAAGTAGCAGAGATCCAAAGGTTTAACAAAGGTGAGTCTAGGGAAGAGGGGAGGGGATTTCACTTTGTCAGCTTCTTGTTATTTGCAGATGCTCAAAACCAGATTACCTATGATTTTAAGAACAGTTCATTCTAGTTGAAGAGAATAATGACACAATAATTTTCAACCTACAGGTAATCACTTTAAATGGCCATGAGGTAAATGCTGTGGTGGCTTTCCTTCTCAGCACAAAGCTTATGAGCTCCTAGTGTTGCTAAAATGGAACATACATTTATCAATCCGTCATCAACAAAATATGTGTTTCCCTGAGAGACTGTCAGATCTTCAAAAGTGGCTTCAATATGAAATATAAAAAAGGGGAGAGAAAGGGTTTATTAATGTAGCTGGAAGTAATTGAACCTTATAGAAATGTAGCTATTAATATGAAGGTTGTCTCAAAGAACAAACCTGTACCATCTCAAAGCATTGCATAGACATGCAGGAAGGAGTCACTACACCTAGTGTCACACACCTACAGTGTAGATAGCTGAAGTCCCCTGTGTACTGAATGGAAAGAGACCAGCACACTCCCACTAACCCTCCATACGTATTTGCCTAGAATGAGAGGAAGCCTCTTGCTCTTTCTTGACTATCAAAGGAAGCCTAGAGGACCTGCTCACATGTAGGCATCCTGCATTTTATGAAACAAGTCCCTTTCAGACTATGTTCCCTTAAACAAAGAAAAATCAAATGCAAAGGATGACAGCTGGACCATTCCCATCCATTAAGTCAAGCAGAAGCTGCAAAACAGGCTTAGTTGGCCTCAAGAGACCCTCAAGAAGCCTAGAAATGTTCTGCAAATTTATTTTTTTCCCTTCCTCTACTGTATTGCAGCACCAGAGCTCAGCTTAGGAAAAATGCAGCATGGTCCAAGTATCCTTTCAATTAATCAGTCATTGGCCATGGTGGTGGGGTGCTGCATTCTGGAGCTTGTGTTGAGAAGCTTCTCAGATCGCATCAACCTGGGCAGTCTAAAAATCTCTAAGCAGCACAGCTCTCTGGGGACAACTGAAAAAAACCCCTTCCTCACTAAATGGCAAACCAACAACCCCCTAGGATATACTCTTAGATACAATGTGGACATCACTCTAGTGGGAAATGCGCCTCCAATCAATTTTGCCAGTTTAGGGAACTACATTCAGAGGACTGCTCAGGTATGACAGAGCTAGTGCATGTCAGGAGCACAAGGGAAAGACGCCATCTGGAAGGCAGGAGATCCAAAAGGATCACTTTCATATGACAATTTTGATTTGTAGGTTGAGATGCCAAAACAAGCAGATTCAGACACTTGAGCATTTGCATTGCATTTTGATGACTCTACAACAGAACTTGTCAATATTTTTTTTTAAATGAGGTCTGCTGGTGCTTTAACTGAGATCTGTTCAGCAAGAACCTCCAGCTTTCTAGCCTCAAAGCTGGAAAATGAAGTGGCACGCTCTAGGTGCTCTTCAAGAGCCTTCAGAAATAACAGATCTCCTATCGCAGCCTAAGAGACACAAGAGGACTTGGATCTTGGATCCATCTTTTAAACATCCCCGTCTTCAAATAAAACCCAATAAAATCTGTGAAGGATGCATTTGGGGGATGGACAGTGAGTCAAACAGGGGCGTCTCAAACCAAAGGATGAGCAAAAGAGTGAGGTTTTGCCAAAGGATTACACAGTTATTAGATGAAATTATAATGTTACAGTAAATATGAGAAAAGTCTAAAGAGGAGAAATTATGGGCTCTTGAAGTAATTTTAGAGGGAAAATAGTCACTACTGGGTTCATAATTTGCATAGATTTTTATGCACCAATATATTCAGTGTTTCAGCACAACAATGGTCTTGCAGGACATCCTGCACAACATTTGCCAGCTACAGCTCAAAAAAGTGGAGAGGTTGGGCCACTCTCTTTCAATGTAGGAGTGCAGCGGTTTGTTCAAGGGGTTTTTGCTACTGTGGTAGGTTGAAACTTGATGGATAAGTT
This sequence comes from Aleadryas rufinucha, assembly GCA_013397815.1. Taxonomy (NCBI): domain Eukaryota; kingdom Metazoa; phylum Chordata; class Aves; order Passeriformes; genus Aleadryas; species Aleadryas rufinucha. The sequence goes on from VZTH01009698.1 coordinate 116,381, forward strand.
GCTAACCCAATGAGAGGGCTGGGAATGCCTCTACAATCACATATTTGAAGTGGAGTAAGCACGAGAAGTTTCTCTTTGGTTCCGGCCTCAGGGGCTGAGGGATGGCTGGAGGCGGAGGGCCCCGGGTCCCCCGCCCAGGCCTGGATTAGGCGTGGCTCCCTCCCCTCGACCCCCAGCACGGCAGTGGCACGGAGCCAGCTCTCCTTCTCAGGGGAGAGCTGTCCCGGCTCCGCAGGCAGTGTGGGACCGGGACCGCGGGGCCGAGATGATCTGAAGTTGCCGAGACCCTGCCCGGAGCCGGAGGGGCTGGAGGGGCCTCCTCTCCCCTTTCCTCCCTGCAGCCGGCACAGCCTGCGCTGAACCCAAAACTCCACACGCCGCAGCCGACAGAGACAAACTTTGCTTTCCAGGCAGTGAGGAAGAAAGAGAAAGTAAAGTCACGTGGGACGAAGCTGAACATGGCGACTCCAAGGTCAGAAACAGAAGGGAAGGGCGAGACCACGTGGGATGGAAGCTGACTGACTGCGGGAAAAGAAGGACAGTCGCACTTGGTGCGCAGAGCTTAAAAATGCTTCTTGCAATCTGTAGGAAAAAACTTTAATCCATTTGGAAAAAAACTTGAGGGGATGGGAAATCCTTATGCAGCCTGTGATTTTAACGAGAGGCCCACACCAGGCCATATAGAGGTTGTAAGAATCTGTTAAAGAGAGGCCCATGCCAGGCCACATGGAATTTATGAGAAGCTGTTAGAGATTTCAAAGCAGAGAACCTTTGTTTTCTGGCCGAGATAACTCATCCTTAAGACTAAAACCCCATGTTGGTGTTTTTTTTTTTCTGTGGACCATGACTTAGCAGTGCGGGAAGACTGCGAGATTCATGGGAGAGCTACCTTTTTCACTTCAACAGATTGTTTTTCCTGAGCGGACTGTTGGTTTGTGAAAATTCTATGGCACAGCAGAAGAACCTCTTTTTCCTTAAGCATAAAAATAAATGCAATTCTGACTAAATCCCAAGTTATGTTTTGTTATCCTTTGTGCAAGTTGGGTAAAAAGAGAAAGGCACTAGAAAAGAAAGGCGTTTAAAGGTTTGCTCTGATTTGTTTTCTTTTTTCACTTTTCATTCTGTTAATGATAAATTTTTCTTTATATTAGAATTGTTTAAGTGTGGACCTGTTTTGCCCCAAAATTCCTTTCTGTTTTCCTCAATAAATTCATATTCCCCTTATGCATTTAATTGGCTTTCATGTACTTGGCACTTAACTGCGTTAAACCACGACAGCTACCAAAAAGGCAAAGCTACTGGGGATGGAAACCATCACGTTGCCTAGCTCCACCCAGACAAGTGAAGAAATGCCCGTGTTGGGAACGCATTGGTTGTGTGAGCACACATTTCTCTGTGCCTTTAGAGCAATCTCTCTGCAAACCCAGTACTAGCAGGCTCTTGGCCTACCAGCAGGGTCAGGCTTTAGGCACAGTGAAGTAGAGCAATTTCTGGGTAATAGGTTCCAGGAGTGGCAGCATAACCAGCCTTTATTGCCACAGACGTGCTGCTAACCCAAAGTAGCAGCAGCCATGGTGTGGGATGACAATAGTCCCTCCTATGAGCAGCAGTGATTTCACAGACTCTCTCACCTCAAAAAGTGATAAATGGACAGAAAATCTGGCTCTCCAGGGCTTTCCTCAGCATGCTGTTGCATCACTCACTTTTCCTTCATTCCTTTTCCTTCAGTAAAGTGACCCTACCACAGCCTGCCCTGAGCTCCTCATAGCTGGGGCAGCAAAATCTCTATCAGTATTTACAGTACTCCAAGGAAGTAATGTTCATCCTTTGCAAAAGCAGTCAGAGAATCGTACTGAATTTTTTGAGAGCAGTGAGTTAGGTGGAGGCAGGGTAGAAATAGAACTATTTTTAAAAGGGGGTAAATGCTGCTGATATTATGAGAGGGGGAATTTGAATTCTGGCCATTCACCATTCACCCAGTGTCTAAAATTCAGACACCTTGAGTAACCAAATATTTGACCCAATTTTCTGTCCTCTTTGCACAGATTGGCACTAAAAGGATTCTCGATTATTAAACAAATATGACCACCAAAATACCACTTCTGCACTTGTAAAAGAGGCTCCAGTAAGTCTACCTATATGTGCTTGGAGTCTTTCAGAACAGGCAGTAGAGTTAAAAATTAAATGAAATCTAAAATATGGCTTTTTTATTGTTTGTTTCTTTATGCCATATAATAAATGCCTAAAATACTTTTTAAAGACAGTGTTCAAGAGTGCCTGGAACCAAAACTTTGGCTGAATGTCTTTATGGAGACAGCAGGAAACCACAAACTTTAAATCCACACTGAACTTTCCCAAAGATGGAGCATTCAAACTGATGATTTTGATACAGATCCATGTGTAACCATAAGGTCAATGTTAGATTTTGGTGTGTGTGGTTTTTTTATTATATTTTTGTGAATGGTAGATAACTCAAATAACATTTGCCATATACTGAATGCATTTTATTGCATCTCAGTCACTGTTGACTATTATCAGATGTCCATTTTTTTTCATTTGATGTTGACAACATTGTGCTTTTCTATTCATTTCAGGGTATGAGTGCATAAGGAAAAAAGCCCCTAAACATATTTTTCTGTTTTCCTAGGAATTATAGACAAAGGGTTACTTTTGCCAATGAACTACACATGCCTTTTCACCTTCCACTTTCGTTCCCTGGTCTTTAAACTCCTCCCACCTCCAACAACAAAGAAAATGGCTGGAGAATGGATTTCTGGAGATATAAGTATAAAGTCTTCATGTTAACATGCTAATCTGGTTTTCTGTTGCCAGGCCAGATTCCAATCAGAGAAGATATTTCACATCACCCAATTTTTTATTCATTTGCATTATTCAAGTTCTTTGCACACCAGTGTGCATTCCTACAGTTATTCTCGGTGGCATATGAAAAGCCAAGGGAATTTGAGATCATTCCTTCACATCACTAATAATCTCAGCAGGCTAAGTAGTCATAGACCAGATTTTCCTGGGTCTAGTGTCTTTATTTTAAGAGAATTTGCTACAGTATCAAACTTATATGTGAGGATAATTGGAAATGTCATTGTTATGAGACAACCAAGTAAAAAACAGATATAGAAATAGAAGAAAGGAAATTCTTAATGTCCAGCAGTGATGAACTCATGCCTAGAGCAAGAAAGGAGTCATGCCTATCCCTAACGCTAAAGTCACTGTAGATTTTCTTAGCTTTTGCATGAGCAAGTGTCTGAGTGGTGAGAAGTTATAAATCAAAAGAATGGCTTAGGTGAATACAACTGCTCATCTGAGGCTACAGAGAAAATCAGAACGTTAAAATATGACTCTGATTCAAGCCTGTTTTGTGTTGCACCCTGTGCTGAATGACAAAGAGACTTTGGGATGGGAAACTGAAATTAATGTATTGAATATATGCATCCTTTCCTCTAATTATAGAAAACCTCATCTTAAATCTGAGTGTAAATGGTATTTTTAAGGGATTTGACTATTTATATATGTATCTGATCCTGCACGATGCTGAATTCCATTACAACACCTTGGTTTTTGTAGGAGTGCAGGAAAAGACATTACCTTTATGGAATTGAAGCCTGAAGGCATAGGCAGCCTATTTTTAAATCTTCTAGTCTGTAGAAATTTGTCAGTAACATCCAGTCTGAACAACATGAGAGAAGCCGAAGCCTGGCTGACCTACATTGGAAGAAGCAGTTCCAAAATGTTGCTCACTGGACAGAGAAAGATGCAAAAGCTGAACCATTCCCAGAGAAAAAAAACCAAGATGAGTGCATGATAAAGATACCTGAAAACATCATTCATTTAAAAAGGACGCAAAACCAAAGGAAAGACATTTAATATCAGAAGGGGACAGAGAAAATTCAACAGAGCCTCAGTAAAACAAGATACGGTTGGCTAAGGAGGAACATCAAGCAAGACCACAGAGGCTTTTGGTTTCCTGAAGAGAATCTCTTGGGTCATTCACCTTTTCACAGATTGGAGCTAGGTAATAGTAGTGCTGTCTTCAAAGAGGAGGGGAATGAAGGGTAATTAAAAGTGAGTTCTATTAGAACCATCTCAGACAATTAGGGATCTCTTTTTAAAAGGAAGTTTCTTTTCAAGAAAAACCTCTTTCTTTGTGCTAAATGGGAACAGCAGTGTTATTCAGAGTGCTAAATTTCCTCCTAGGAATATTTCAAGTGAATAACAGTAATACACATCCTGTAAAATATCAGTTGAACATATGGATGTATTTGAGGAAGCCTTGACTTTGTATCTTTGACACAAGCGAAATAAAGATGAGTACAAGTACTATAGTTTCTTTTAAAACTCTAATATATCATGACCTGTATATATAAAAAAGGGACAACTACAGGATTCCACAAAAAATACCTATTTCTTTTACCCCTAGAAAGTCAAATCCACATGCCTCATCCAGGATCTGATTCAAATCTCTTATAAATGAACATCCTCATATATGTAAATCATATGACTATTTCTTTATTATACCCCAGTGTGAAATTTAATAGCTTTGGAAGACATTTAAGAACATGGTTTGTATTATTACCCTTTCCTTCTTTTTCTATCCGTCTTCCAGTTTGAAAAACCAAAACACTACTTGAGATTTTTGGTTATTTTTACATAACACGTAAACCACTGCACAACTGAAGACAGTGCCTCCTCAGGCTTGCCATTTAGGCCTTCTGGTTTGTATTTGTGTCCAGTTGATATTTGTGAGAAGTTCTTACAGACACAGGATGAGTCAATCAGAAGGGAAACTTTTTGTTTCATTTCACTGTCAATTTTCCAGAGAGTTAAAATGTGCAGAAATGTGAAGCCACAGCAATTTAAAAGCAGAGTGTGGAAGAGGACTCCTTAGGGCCCAAAGTCAGCCAAAGAGGCCCAGAGAAATGAAAAACAAACAGAAAACCCCAAACCAAACCCAGAAGATACTAGAATGATAGAATCATAGTGTTGGTTGGAAGGGGCCTCCAGAGATTGTTTAGTCCCAATCCCTGCTCCAAGCAGGATTGTTGCCAGCACTGGATCAAATCAACCATGGCTTTGTCTGGCTCTGAGGATGGAGACTTCACAGGATCCCACTGTAACCTATTCCATGGCAGCACCACAATTTCAGTGAGCAGGATTTTCCTAATGCCCATTTTGAACCTTCCAAGCTGGAATTTGTATTTTTCTGCTTCTTGTTCCATATTGTGCCACTACCAAAAAGAGTTTTTTTCATTTTTGTAACTGCCTTTAAAGAAGCCAGTGACTGCTATTAACCACTACTAAGCCTTCTTTTTGCCACGCTGAAGAAGTGTGGTTCTGTCATCCTCCACTATCAGGTGTTCCTGTCATAGTAAAGCTACCTCACAAACCCTGGATCATTATCTCCACTGGTAGGTGAAGAAGATGCACAGCCGAATAAGAGTTTTCCAGCAATACTGATCTTTGAAATGTTTGGAAACCAAAATAAGTTGCCAAGGACCTGAGCAGAACAATCAAGGTCTAACTTCAGACAGCCCTGAAGACTAACAACATGTATTAAGCTTAGGCAGTGAGCTACTAAAACTCCATTAGACCAGGAAGGAAAAATAACATGTATGTTTGGACAATGTACTGATTATGAGATTCCCATGTGCAATACATAAAGAAATGCATCTCTTCCTTTTTTCCTGCAATACTGACATGCTTTCCCATGGAAAATGCCATGCAAAATATTTTCCTGCAATTTTTCACCACTCTTGAAAAATTCCTATGATTTTTTTTCAGATTATTCTACTTTGCACACTTGTTTCAGTTATTGATAAGCACTGTTTCTGAGCACAAGTAGGAAATGTTTAGACTCGTGTCTAGACTATTTCAGTTGGAGGGGACCTACAACATTCATTTGGTCCAACTTCCTGACCAAATCAGAGGAAGGCAACAAGGCTGGTGAAGGGCTTGGAACACAAGCCCTATGAAGAACTGGGCTTGTGTTCCAAGGGTGAAGGACCCTTGGATCTGGGCTTGTGACCTGGGCTGAAGGAATAGGGGTTGTTTAACCTGGAAAAAAGGAGACTTCGGGGTGACCTTATCACTCTCTACAACTCCCTGAAAGTTGGTTGTAGCCAGGTGGGGATTTTTCTCCTCTCCCAGGCAACAACTGACAGAACAAGAGGACACAGTCTTAAGCTGCACCACGGGAAATTTAGGTTAGATGTTTGAAAAAAATTCTTCACTGAAAGAGTGATTGTGCGCTGGAATTGTCTGCCCAGGGAGGTGGTGGAGTCACTATCCCTGGATGTGTTTAAAAAAAGTCTGGACATGGCACTCAGTGCCATGATTTAGTTGATGAGGCAGTCTTAGGTCATAAGTTGGACTAGATAACCTTAAAGGTCTTTTCCAACCTAGTTCATTCTGTGATTCTGTGAAATGTTCAAGCATCTTATTAAGGGCATTTTACAAATGCCTCTTAAACTCTGACAGACTGAGGGCATCGACTTGTCTAGAAACCTGTTCCAGGGTTTGACCACCCTCTCAGTAAACAAAAGCTTCCTAATATCCAGTCTAAAACTCATCAGGTGCATGTTTGAACTATTCCTATCTCTGGATCCTTTAGAGAAGAGCTGAGCACTTCCCTCTCCACTTCCCCTCCCCAGAAAGCAATGAAGTTGTTCCCTTTTATCCAAACTACACAAGCCCAAAGTCCTTAGCTGCTCTTCATGGGACATTCTGTACAGCCCTTTTGCCAGCTTTGTTGCCCTCTGGATGCATTTTCAGAATCATGAAATCCCAGGTTGGAAAGCACCTTAAAGATCATCTGGTCCAACCTTCACTGGAAAAAGCCAAGATGGTGCAGTCCTCTGTCAGCCAAATGCTAAAATCCTCTTACGTTGGGGAATCCATCCTGGGAAGATTATTTCAATGGCTGATTGCTCTCATTGTGAAAAATTTCCTCTTTTGTCCAATCAGCATCTCTTCAAGAGTAACTTGTACCATTACCCCTCATTGTTTCCATGTGACTCCTCATAAAAAGGGAGTCGTCCTCTTCTTTGTAGCTACCCTTTCAATACAGGAATATGATAATAGAGTCTCCCCTAGGCCTTCTTTTCTCAAGGCTGAACAAACCCAGTTCTCTCAGCCTTCCCTCATATGGCAGGAAAGGACTTTCACATTCTACTTGAATTGTAGGGCCCAGAACTGAACACAGCACTTGAGCTGAGGCTGCACCAACACTGAACACAGTGGGATAATCCCCTCTTTTGACCAGCTGGTTTGATGCCCCCCTGAATGGGATTTATCCAGGCCTGCTCTGCTGACTCAGACTGAACCTGCTGTGGACCAGCACCACCAGATCGTTTTCTGCAGGGCTGCCCTCCAGCCATTTCTCTCCCAGTTTACACGGTGTCTGTCATTTCTGGATCCTAGGTGCAGAATCCAGATTTTGACTTGTTAAATTTCATCTCATTAATCACAGCCCAATGATCCAATCTATCAAGATCCCTCTGCAAACAATCTTGTCCCGCAGGAAAGCCAACAGCACCTCCTGGCTTGGTATCAACAGCAAACCTGCTAATGGTGCATTCAACTCCTGCACCGAGATCATTGATAAAGACATTGAGCAGAACTGGTCCTGAGATTGAACCCTGAGGAGCAGCACTGGACCAGTCTCCAGCCAGGTGTATCCCGATTCACTGCCACCCTGTTCACAGCCCTGCTGTTCAGACACTTCCTCACCCAGGCCCCTCATCCAACAGCTGGACAACTTGTCCAAAAGGGTGTTATGAGGGAGAGTATGAAAACCCAAACTAAAATCCAGGAAAGCTCTGTTGACTGCCTTCCTTTCATCCACTAGTCAGGTGACCTTATCACACAAGGGTATCAAAATAGTTAAAATAGGGCTTTCCCTTTGAGAACCCATGTTGACTGTGCCTGATGTTTGCATTATTCTTTAAATGCTTTACATTTAAAGAATATATCTTCCTATTTGGCAATACTAATACTAATTATTATTATTATTATTATTATTATTATTATTATTATTATTATTATTATTATTATTATTATCTGTAGCAGACACAACCCTATGACGTAGCAGAATTCTCATTGTGTTAGATACTGTACAAAGAGAGAATAAAAGGCTGGTGGTGTTTGGGAACTGGTTTCTTGTGTCATGTGGTGTTGTTTCAACTCCCCAGTAGGAAAACTGACATAAGACAGAAACCAAATAAATTTCCTGGAGGGCTACAAAACTTGAAAGAATACGCATTTCTTAGATATTTGCTTTCCATGACCAAAATATGATCGCTGTGGATATTCTTGGAAAATGAACAAAAAGGGCCACAAATTTTAAATACATTTAAGGAAATGCACATGAATGCTTTTTTTTCCAATTCTGTCCATCTGACTTTATTCACATCTACAGTTTATTATATTGCTTGTGCAGAGCTACATTCAGAATGGGTATAATTCCATTGAATTTGGTGGAGTTACGCCGAGCATGAAAGCAGTCCACCCACTGATTTTACATTTTGAAAGCAAATCTGTTCAATTGTAACAGGCACCACATTATGTCTTTGCTAAATTCAGAGTCATTCTTTCACCCGAGGGCTGCCCCTTCTTTTTATACACCTTGCTCCTTTCTTCACTTTTTATTACCACAATGCTCCCTCAACATGATTGCATCTGCATTTTATTAGGATTACTGCTACTGTTTAAGAAACACCGTATCTCAGTGCATCCTGCTGTGTTTTAATATTTCCTGGTTTATTCCACTTGTATTTCCTTCAATAGATAAGTATATATTTTCACATGCAACAAAATCAAACTGCTTTGGGGAATAAATTGATAAATTGGCATCTAGAACACTACTAAGCATCCTAACTCCGTGCCAGGCTCAGAGGGAATATCAGGGCTGCCAGTTACATTGGCTGAAGAGTCTGGCTGAAGACTATAGCCAGCCAGGAAGAGATTGTCTGTCTGCTGGAAATGATTACTGTCATTATTTAGACTTGAAGTGGTGCTTGCTGCTTCCTCTTCAAACATAGACAAGGTGCAAGAAACCCTGCCCCAAAAATCATACAATACATCTTGAAGCAGGGAAGCCATCACAGAAAGACAGTGATTTCTAAGGGGAGCAAGGGGAGGGTGGAGGAGGGAAAGAAATGCTTTAAGTGAGGAAAAGACCTGCCAAAGGTCCTTTTTCAAAATACATGTGCATGTACATGTATGTCTATGTATAAATATACAGACTTATGTTTTAAAGACTCAGCCTCTCTGTCGTATGGAAAAGCACCCTGATCATACAGTGGTCCCCTCCAGTTGTACTTGGTGACCACGCAGAAGCCCCTGGGCAGCTGAGGAAACCTGCAGGGAGGTGCCATGCAGTGACAATTGCAGTCTCAGGGCTACCTGGGAGTACCTACAAGAGCCTTACAAAAAAAGGCAGCATTATCAAATATGAGTACAGATGTTGCCCATGGGCTGAGACTAAGCTGCATCAGGGAGGGACTGGTATTGCTGCCAGTCAAGTGCTAGTGCCAATTTAACGTGAAAATATTGTTAAGTAAATATATGAACATCACCTACACACATCCCATGCCTTCCTGTCCCAAAACCTGAAGCTTTGGAGGCAGAAAGAGAAGCCTCAGGGACATCCTGGAAGACAGCTGCTAAGATGCTGGAGTCAACTTTGTCATGAGGGTCCTGTAGGATCCATGGGTTTGATCAGACTGTGTCCAAAGCCATGCTTGCAGACTTGCAATGTCAAAAGCTAGAAAATCTGTCCTTGAGGGCATTTTCTGAGCCATCTCTACTAGACAGTAGCCTGCCATTCCATCTTCCCTCCACCTTTTTCCTCTTTTTGTCCTGAAATCCTGCACAGTATAAATCCAGAGCTGCAAATTTCTCTCTGGAACATCTTCCTTTATTTAGCTGGTAGTTCCAATATTGTGTAACATGGAGTGAAAACAAAAAATAGACAATTAAAGCAAAATAACAAAGCTAACTCCAAGCAACAACAATAACAACAAACAAAGAATAGCCAACCAACCCAACACCCCCAACCCTCCTTTCTGCCCCTGTCTACCCAAGCTGTAACATGTTTTAGTCTGAGGAGAAGGAGGTTTGGTCAATGAAAAGAAGGTGTGGTACAAACTCGACAGAGTCTCTGGAAAACCATTTACTTGATTGGTTACATCTTCTAATTCTTCATGCATTTCAGACATTAAAAAATCCCCAACATATTCAGCCTACCAACCTCCTGGACAGAGAGGATCCAAAGGGTAAAGGAAAAGCAAAGAAATAAGGATGTGCAAACAGAATAGGAGAGGAGTGGGATGACTGCCCTATAATGAAAACTGATATCACTGTAAGCCAATGTAATAATTCATCTCAGCTGATAGATCAGCTAACGGCTAATATATTGTGAATACAATAGACAGTCTGGGCTATGTAAGATTAATGTTTTTCTGCACGCAAGCTGCAACTAAAAGGACTATTTTCCCCTTTCATTAATCTAGAATAAATAATAGTTATAATATTGCATATCTCTTGCCTTATCTCTGACAGTTTCTTCGTGCTGAAATAGGAGGTTGCTGCAGTATGCAACACAGCTTCTTGGTGTGTTCTGTGTGCGAGACAGAAAGGGAGTCATTCATGCTGGAAAATATCTGGCAGAATTTCAAAGTTGCTTCCCTTTTTAATGTCTTGAATGCAGTTACAATGTGTTCCCAGAATTATAACTACAGTTATATATGTGTTTCTGTTTGCTATTAGTGAGTTATTTCTTTTCTTTGCTGCACGGTTTCCAGGTGTTCACTGTGAGCAAGCCTATGGTGAGATTCGAATGGGAAGTAGGGTAAATTCTAATTTCTGGGTTTTGGAGTGTCTCTATAAATCTGTAGGACAAGTAATCTGTTGTGATGTGACCTAAGAAGCACCATGCAATACACAGAATAGGACCAACTCACCTCTTGGTGTCCTGACATGACAGGCAGGGTAAGATCAAATACAGTACTTTCTAACACTTGCTTAAATCTATTTGACACTTACGTGAGAGTAGAAGGTTGAAAGAGACCTCTTTGGTCATTGAATTATGCTCTCTGCTATAACTGGCAACACAATCACACAATCCCCTTGGCACCCGCCTTCCCCAATGCAAATTTCTTGTCCTCACCTTGCTCTGACTTCTGTGAAAAGCTCAGTGAATTTAACTGAACATCACCCAGCTCTGTGCACGCACTGGCTTTTCACACACTGTCAGAGGCTGGGACTTCTGCTGAGGAAATTATCTGGGATTAGCACCTTCTTCAGGTGTCTGGATCACAAATCCAAAGGGAAGTTGCTGTTAGGCTGAGAGGACTGAGAGCTGCAAGGCATCCACTCTTGTGAGCTGCACCACACGTGCGAGATGCCCTTTGCTTCTGGGCATGGCTTGTGCAGAGACCATCTTACTGTTCTCCCTGGAGGAAAGCACCATGTCTGTGCAAGCGATTTTGGAGGGCAACAGGAGGAATATCTCCATGTGGATTAATGCAGAAAAGTGCGGAGGACGTTTCGTGATAATCCCCTTTGTGTCCCTGCAAAGACCTGCAAACTTGATTCAGATCTGACACTGGTGGGGTAATGAAAGAAATTGTCCCCATGTTGTTGCTTTCTTCTGAAAGGCTGACCCTGGGGCAATTCCTAGGAGCTGATGGACTTTAGCTCCTCCTTCCCATGTAGGGGAATGGCTTCAAACTGACAGTAGGTTTAGATGAGATATTAGGAAGAAATTCTTCCCTATGAGGGTGGTGAGACACTGGCACAGGTTGCCCAGAGAAGCTGTGACTGCCCCATCCCTGGAAGTGTTCAAGGCCAGGTTGGATGGAGCGCTGAGCAACCTGGTCTGGTGGAAGGTGTCTCTGCCCATGGCAGGGGGTTGAAACTGGATGATCGTTAATGTCCCTTCCAACTCAGACCATTCCTTGGAGATTTGCAACCTTATGTAAAACTTTTAGGCTGAAAAACACCTGAAGGTTATAATTATTGCGTTCTTTTAATACATTCATCTCTCTCTCTTTTTTTTTTT
>VZTH01009698.1:128473-462814 GCA_013397815.1 Aleadryas rufinucha
TCTCTTTTTTTTTTTTTTTTTTTTTTTAGAAGTCTTTTCTTTACAGCATAAATTCCAGGCCAAATTATCGAGAATACAACCTAAGTATAATTGGCTAAAATAACACCTTATCAGCATGAAAATGATAGAAATGATCCACATAAATTAGCAGCATGTAGACAATGATGGATTCCCCTTTTTCTCAAACTGAGATGTAAAAAACATTTTTCCCTTGTTTTTTTTTTCCTGTGCCTTTTTTTCTTATAAGGAAAATGCATACTTTAGCAGTGCCTGAGTAAAAATATTGCAAAATTTAATAATGATTTGTTTGAAAATGTTCAGACTGCACCTTTATTATGTTTACTTTAACCAGTTATCTCACATTTTCTGATGATTGTTTAAGTATTGTTCAAATGCTCTTTCCCCTCTCCTCAAAAAAACCTCTATATATTCTGCAGAAATTAATAATTTGATAATTTCTGCTGCTATAGTGATTAGAAAAGTTGTCTTTCACAGAAAGCAGCTATATTTCTGCATTTGCGGTTTTTCATATAGCCATCTTATGTTGCTGGAAGTAGACAAGCAGCTGATTGAATAAAAAAGAATAAATATATTCTGTATGCTTATTCTCTTAGTTCAGAAAAGAAATACTTTCCATACATGCATTCATGGTGCTCCAATTTTTCTAAAAGGAAAAAGCAATAAATTTGCTAAAACAGCCAAAAGAGCTTTCAGAGAAATGAACGTAAGTAGACCTTTGATGGACAGAGGTCAACAGAAATGAGATCAGAGAGTAAATTTGATGACACACATTTTCTGTGATTCAGATAGAATGTATTTATCTCAGTATAGAAATAAAAAATGCTAAGAAAAGGGGATGTTAAAACCCAACAGAAAAGGAAGGAAAAGATAAGGCCACCAGAAGCAGGTAGCAGAACAGTTCCTAGGACACAGGAAGAAATTTTTTTATGCTTTGTTTGCAAAACTATAGCCAATTCAATTGATACTTTGCCACTGAAGAGTTACATCTGTGAAAAAAATATTGCAACAATTTATTGGAATGAAGGAGAAAAAAAAATCCTGGAAGTGGAAATTTAATAATTTTGGTAGTCTTTGGAGAAAATCAGATTGGGACAGTAAACTGCAGTGACATCATTCACTATCACTGTAGTAGGCAAAAAAATGGTAGATGACCAATAAAGTACTTTGATGTTGAGGTTTCTCCATCTGTATCTACAAGTGAATATACTTTTTATTATGTAATGGACAAGAAAGCTGTTTACCAGATTGCAGTTCTGAGCACATTAAAACATCTTTAAATTTAGTTTCAAGCACTAAAATACCTGTTATTCACCTTTCAGGCTGCCTCAGAAACGTAGTGTTTACTTGCATCTGTTGAAACCAAAGAAAGTGGGTTGTTCTAGTTATTTTTATAACAAGTACCAAAGTGTATTCCCGCGCTAACAATTCTGGAGATCATTATGTGTAGCTTGTAATTTACCATGTTCAAACACAAGTGTTCTCTATGAAACAGACATTGTTGGTTCATAGTAGGTTTTGCTCACATTTGAGATATATAGGTGTTTGACTTCTTCATTTGGAGAAAACAAAGGAGGCTCAAGAGACTTAAAGACTGAAGTTATTTATCCCTGCTTCAAGGAAGGCTGTGAGATAGTTTGTGTCTCCTCAGTGACTGCAGGACTTCTAAACAAATGCAATTTTCCAGTACTGAATTTGGATTTTGATATATTCCACTACAAATCTGCAAAAGCCTCACGTACTAAGAAAACCGTTCTTTGGCATATCTACATGTAAGTAATATCAGTATATCTCACCTAGTTGGTGCAGCTGGGTGGCCAGAAAAATAATTTTTTCTTCAGATTACATTGGTCTTTTTTTCTGGAAAATAAGTGGTCTTTATAGGTCCCCCAAAGATCCATAAATACTTGAAAACACTTTTAAAATGATCATCTGGGGCTTTTGGCAACTATGTTGAGGTATCCATTTCACAAAGTGTACTCTCCCAGCACCTCACAATGGCTTGCTAATCACACATTCTCTGGCTCACTCACACACATAAAACTACTGCTGTACATTTGATGCATTTATAGCACATAAACAGAGTGGATATTATTTGTTACATATGGGCAAAGGAAGCCATTTCAGTATGAAGAGGTAATGCCCACTCGAACCTTGGCACACTTTTGCTATTGTTGGAACATGAAAAACTTATTTTTCTGCACTTTAATAGAATGAAACTGATTTACACTATGTGTAGAACAAAATAGATTTCATACAAATAAGTTCTACAACAGCTTTATAAAGAGCACATTTACTGCATCAGATAAAAAAGTATCTAGTTTGGATTTGTTCAAAATTTGGTGGCTGTATCTCATTAGGCAAAGTTCATCGTACATGTATTTGCAGTAAACTTGGGACCATCTAATTTAAAAATGAATCCCTCAGTCCTGTAATCATTGGATCTGCAAATGTAAATACTAGCAGTTCAGTAATTAAGGGACATTAAAATACTTCACTAAAAAAAGGGACACTATGCAAGCTGTTACAAAGTTAATACATCACCCAAGTGTAACTATTTAAAAAAAAGGAAAAAAATGGAAAAAAAAAGATGGAATTTTGTGGTTCAAATGAGGGGAAGACATTGTGTCTCTGTGTATTACCAAGTCCCAAAGTTGAGAATCTGCCCAAAAACCTTGGGGTTATACAACTTTTAGCAATCATGCTTTCTAAGTATTTCCTGATTTTGAAACCCTCTATTTTCCAATGCGTGCATGACTATGGGTTTTATCAGCTCTAAAAACATTACCATGAGTAAATCATTTCAGTCCCAGCTGCAGCAGGGAGGCTTTCCTCTCTGCCAGTATAATCTTGTCAATGCTGCAGCTTCACACACCACGACAAAACTGCCTGCAGAGGAGACCAGGTCTGGAGTCTCCATGCAAAAATGGACTGTGCTTATGAAGCAGTTGCTCTGCTTTCAGTTGCAGGAGTATTTACACCAAAAGGTAAAGACTGATACATTTGTGATTGCAATCTTTGTAATAAAAATCTAGGAGGGAAGAGGAAAGGAAGGATAACCTGAGAGTCAAGGAACTGAATTTAGATGTTTGAGATGGGTTGGGTTCAGTTCTTTCCTTTCCCTGAAAGCTCTTAAAGACTATGGTGAAAATTATTTGGTCACCTCATTTCCTAATCTATTAAACCAGGATAAAAGACTGTCTTTGCAGTCTTTGCTAAAAGACTCCTCTATTTAGCAGCTAACTGCTTGAGAAGGCGATAACATCTCATTACGGGATAACATCTCTGTTTAGCACAGAGATTTCTGAGATTCTAATCTCACTGACTAGCCTTCTGACATAAAAATAATGGGAAATCTTCTTTTGCAAACCACTCTGAAGGCTGGGTGTCATCTGTTTGAGGATTTCTGCCCATTAGCTTTTACAGACGCAGAGTTGAAGCCTGGGCTTTAGCCAAGTACAACTCGATGACACCCCCTTCCCTGTGCCGCACCTTGGCTGCCTGCTTGGCTCTCTGACAAGTTAGTGCCCTCCCAATTTCTGCATGAAGATACAGCACCAGAACACTGAAGTGCTCTTCTATCAGAGACAATTCTTCCTTTCTGACTAGTTCTCATGCACACACAAACTTAAGGAACCAGCAAGCAAATCTACAAACCAAACAAATGTTGCCTTCCCTGGTGCCAGCTTTGCCAAACTTCAGCTGCAACAGCAGATCTTGAAGCAACGCAAGTGCCTGTTCTGCAATGGCAGTCCCTGTGTGTCAGCCAGAGGGCTTGCAGCAGCCAGAGTCAGCAAGAAGGGAGGCCAAGAGCTCTTTTCTGTCTGTCTGACCTCTGGTGAGGGCTTTGCTGTAGGTGTGATGGGAGCTGAGGTCTTGCAGGCTTTGTCTGGCAAAACAGTTCAAAGTCATCTCAGCTGAGACGCAAGATGCTGCTCAGAGCCATGGGCTGCCCTGTCAGATGTGACACTGGGACACCATTCACTTCTGAGTCATTCTAAACCCAAGAAATCCTCTCCTGATGTGCCCTCATTTGTTTATATATATCTATATAATCTATGGTAGCAACAGGTCTGGAACAGTTTATGTAGAGGATGCACCAGAGTGACAACTATTGTGTACCAGAGAGAAAGGAAAAGAGAAAGGAAAGGAAAGGAAAGGAAAGGAAAGGAAAGGAAAGGAAAGGAAAGGAAAGGAAAGGAAAGGAAAGGAAAGGAAAGGAAAGGAAAGGAAAGGATGCTCTGGTATACCACTTCCTAAATGCATCAATATAATTATTTAACACATTGTTACCCCAGTTGCTGACAGCTTGCTGAGTAGTTTTTTCTTGCCAACATTTTCTTTATCTAGTCACCTGAAAATAAGAATCACTGTCGTGGAATCTGGCTAAAAATTTGGCCTGCTTGACATAAACACCAAAAGTAGATTCTGTTAGTAAAATTATTTTAATTATAAACTAAACAATGGCAAAGTGTTAATTACAATAATCCAGAAACTTTTTCCTAATGTTCAGTAGGTATGGAGGGACGAAACCCTGATACACTTTGGGTACTTTTTGCTATCCCACTATAGTAACTTAGTCTTGTTAGATGGAGAAGTTTCAATGGTTTCAGCTGGCAAAAGTTACTCACTAAGATGACAAAAGCCTCTTTAGCAATAATTTCTTCTGTTTTATAAGAAAGGACAAGAGAATGCTTGAGGAGAAAATCCTGTCCATAATCCCATAGCAAGTTCTCATAGCTGTTATCATCCTGCTGATTAAAAACTCTAATATATCCTTGGTTTTGTTGATCTGGAGTATTGAGTCTTCATTAAATTCCTAAGTATTAGAAAGAGATATGATGGAAAGATTGTTCCTGCTCCTAAAAGTCCTCATCAACTTTTACATGAATACCAATATGGGTTTATATATACCATACATATGTATATATACACACACAAGTATATATAGACATTATTAAAACACATTTGATTAACACAGTATTATTTTTTCTTTTCTCCCCAGGATTTCTGGGTAAATAATGAGAAATAAGTCCCTTTTCATACAGATCTGCTTTAACTTTATACCTCGTCTGGATGTGAAAAATATGGTTTGCTTCAAAAGCACTATTTAAGATTAGAATGCCACATTTTAGTATTTTCACTTCTTATAGCCACTTCCAAATGTGCTTAACTCAGATCTGACCTCGTATTACAGGCAGTATATGTTTAACCTCAAAAAGTAGCAGGTTGCTGCAAAATGTAATTTAGATTACTAGTGTTTTACAGGTGGCGAAGTAACCCACTTCATAATTTTTGCACCAATAATAGCAACAATTAGAACAGGCTTGACTGAAAACATCTATAATAAACACCTACAAAGCTTTACAGATTTGGAGGATTCATCACAGATGAAATGAGATATGCTAATCTGAAAATGTAATGCATTTGGAAAGGAAGCGTACCCTTCTACCAGCAACTTTTGCTGCTGTTAAAATTTTCTCCAGCCATTCATCCTTCACACACATCCAGACAAGATCTGTATTAGCCTGACAACAAGGGGGAATAGTCATTCTTTACAGCAAATTTATTTACAGCAAATTTACCACAAATATATTTAAGCAAATCGCAGAGGTTAACCAAAAAACTATTGTCACTAAATACCAGGGAACCAGCCCAGTCATAAATGTGCCATGCACATGCTCAGTGGCACTGCTTTTCTGAGCAGCACCCTCTACAGGCACAATCGATGGGCAAGATGATAAGAAAGGCACTATAAGCATTTCTTCACCCAAACCAGGAAAGAAAAGCACAGGAATTCATCTCACATTATCCCTGTTGGTAACACTAATCAATACCCAATATGGATAATCCAGCAGCTGGCAATGTGGTTGTACATTTTTATTACATAGAGCACATGTTCCTGGGACCTGAAAATGTCAGGGTCAGCAGTGTGGTAAAAGCAGTGGGTAAAGGGCACAGCAAGACCTCACCAAGAGCACAACGGTGCCTCTGCTAAGCATGTGCCTTGATGGAACAGCAACATATGCCACAGTGATACTTTTCATAATTACACCTTCATAATGTATAATCAGGTGCAGAATCTTCCATGATACTCTCATCATCCAGAGTTGTATTCTTATTACTTTTATTTTTCTGGAGTTCACAAACACATATAAAAATACTACATTTCTATGCCCACATATCTGACAACCTAGGTGCATTCAAAATGAAAAAAACACTCCCAAAGAACACGTTTGCTCTGTGGGGAACCCTGAAACAAGAATTTTTTTCTCAAGTTCTGAAATAGCACTCCATCACAAAAATAAGGCCACATAAAGTTACCATTTCATCCAGCTTTTCCTTTCTTGCAGGTTCAGAAAATAACCAGAAAGTGTGGTTTGCAGAGTATTCCAGTACCATGTGTTCCAGGCTCTTAATTTTTTTTACACTAAATGGTCTATGAATCATGCCAAAAAATTTGCAGGAGGAAAATATTTCTGAGCCGATCTTCTTTCTGGATGGCCCCAATCCCCATCTCCAGACCTTTTCAAAAATCAAAAGGAAAAGTTTGACATCAGTGGCAGGGTGTCCCCACTTGCCATGATCCTTGCTAAGGAAAGGTAAATGTTGTAGTTTGAATTTTAAAACATCCTCAATGATTTCATGTGTAGCTATATCACCCACAGTCACATTTCCTGCTGTAGGGGATAGAAGATTATGAGGAAATAATCTGATAGGCACAGCATTAAACAATTGACCCTGCTTACATTTTGGGGTGCAGAAACTGAGTACTTATATGCACCTTTCAGGTTCAGGAGAAAATCTATTCTCAAGTGGCAAGGCTGATGTTCTGCAATGTGACTAATTTATGCTCTGAAATAGACAAAGGCCTAGAAAACATGAAATTGTAAATGGATACCAAATCAAGTGCTAAATTTATTGTGATGGACTGTAAATATACACCTGTTACAACTTCACTCAATATGTCCAATTGCAAACTTGCCAGAGTCAAATGTATTGCAGTAGTCAAGAGAAAATGTAAAGATATGTAAAATTATGTAAAGCATCCAGAGCTCCTGCTAAGTTTTCAGCTACAGAGATTCAGTTGGTGAAGTACAGCTGCTTTTGAATTCCCACATAAACTGTATTGCTCAAAATCTAATTTGGAATGAGCTTTAGGTGTAGCTGAGAGACACATGAAAGATACAGCAGGTTATAACACTGAATTATCCCATCATATTGTCCCATGACCATGGAAACAAAGAAAGTTAAAGTATCATCCCTGATGGAAAACTAAGAACGATTTAACCTGCCTCTTGTGTCTTCCTATGGTGAACTGGAGAAATGTGGAACAGACCTTTCAGTGGTGGGCAGCTGGCAAACAGAAATAGGCTTATTTTATAATGGAGTGTTTGGAGAAGCATCCGTGTAAATGTAGAAAATTGTTTTCTCTATTCACAGGGATTAGAGAGCTTTGTATCACTCAGACTCTAATATCTGATCTGGCTTTCAGGGAACCTTTTGTTTCACACTTCATATTTTTCTGATCAGTTTCATGCTATAAATAAGGTAAGATCTGAGTCCAGGTGAGTCAAAGTGGCAGAGTTCTTTCACTTTTTCTTTTCTTTTTTTTTTTTTTTTTTTTGGTGAAGGTACAAGTCAGAGAAAAGTAAGAGTTCAAAGAAAAAAGTGAAGAAAAATAAAAATGCTTTTTCACAGTTTTCGACTGTGTTCAGGGGAGACAAAGACCGAAAGGGGCAACCCAAATGGTAAATGAGATCTTATGCCTGAGGAGAGAAGGGAAACCTGTAGCTTTTCCAGAGCAGATATTCCCCTTGGCTTGGTGTTCCGCCTTCTTTCAGTTACAGCTGCATGGGTCTCTGTCACCTGATTCCTGGAGATGAACATGGACAGAGTCTACCCCAAGCTAGGAGACCAAGAATGGGAGCCAAGCAAACACATAGTGGGCCCTGATAAACATCTGGTGTGTGAGAAACAATGAATGGATGGTTCCCCAGGGAATTTAATTAATAAAGTCATAGCCTGCTGCTTAAATACCTATCTGCCACTCCTGCATGTCCTGATCTAGCTAAGTACAGGCCATGGTTCGGCTTCTACCTATGACTGGTTTAATTGGAAATGTGTCAGTTTCTATGGCCCGTTACCCAGGATAGTGATTGCAATGAAGATTTAAGAACATATATCTTAATTAAATTTAACAGGGTGTGCTGGCCCAAACAAAACTTGCTTTCCATCTTCATAAATCAAAATAAAGATCCAGTCTATTTCTAGTGACTGGTGTTGATTTCCACTTTTTAAGAAACCTTGCCAATAGACTGGAATGTGAATCACTTGCAAAAATATTTTTCCCAGTCAGTTCTAAAAATTTTTGAACAAACAATTTTGTAGGTTATTGTACATGTTTGCCACTTCCTCAGGGAACAAGAAAAATTGTCTAATTTTCATTGTTTTTTGTAGTCTTTGTATGTGTTCTGAAATATGAAGACTGTCTTCTATATTTCAATACCAAAGGGCAGTTTTCAAATCCCTGTACTTAATTAGCATTTAAATATTAATCAGAACTTCACTACTTACAGCTCTCCATGTCAGGAACTACAATGTAACTTCAGCATGATAAACTATTCTATGGTTTGTTTTTCTACTTTACTTTAAAGGCTTACAATATAAACCAGAGAAACAAAGTATAAAACATACAGTAAATTAAGTTTCAAAGCATAGCGTATTAAGGGCAAACTTGAAGAGTCATTAGTCACAGATAAATCAGACAATGGATAAAGTATATTGGGATTTTTTCCTAAGTTCCTTTTGTAGTCACATGGGGATTTGCTAAAGAATAATAGCAATTGAGTTTCCCCAGGGAATATTTATATTTTCTACACACATATGAATGCCTGACCACAGGTTCAGTTCTGTTTCTACTGAACAAAATTCCCATCAACTTAAAAGAAAGTGAAATAGTATCCAATAGAAAGGAGTTACGGGTATCTAGGAACTGGTGGTATTTTATCTTTAAGAACTATTTCTCGCTAATGAAAAGATTCTCTGCCCTTCCCATTTCCAACACACTGAGCCAGGTAAAAGTCTGTACTGAACCAAAGTGGCCATTTCTAAGAGTTAACATTAATACACTGACATGAGAGACACTGTAGAACCCGCAGATTGGTCACTCACTTTCTTTAATACTGTAATACTGCTTAATACACTATTTCATAACATTAGTAGCTGTTCAATCTGGAGTTAAGATGATCAATGATATTCTGAACAAAAGTGTAGAACTTCCATAGGTTTTGTCTAATAGCTGCCCAAGGGGTGTATTTGCCATTTATCCTAGAGCTTAGACAGGAAATTGCTTTTAGAATCTCTACTTGTTCCTTAATCCACTAGCATTTTTTTATTTCATGTTTAGCAGTAATATGTGAAGCTCTGCTGATCCAATCACATCTCTGTTCTTAAACTAGTGATATGAATTTTTTATGATGAAGTGACATTGCAATGAGACGCCGTGCCTAGAAGTAACAACCCTGTAATGCTGAAATGAGATTATCAAGACCATTAATGTTATGTATGACATGCATTTGCAAGAGAATAATGCAAAGTGGAACAGGTGGAGTGAAAGGGATACTAGAAAAATTGGGGAGTGGAGATCTTTCCTTAGGAGAGGTGTGTTTCCGAGCTAGAAATATGTCTGAACATACACGTGTGTGTGCCACACTTTTACCTGTCTTTCATAGACAGCCCCAAGCCACCTCTGCCCTCACCAAGCTGGCTGGATGCATGCCAAATCTTATCTAAAAGCCACAGGAGTGTAGCCCCGTGTCAGAACCTTCACAGCAAACCCTGGCCGTGCTTAGCTGCCTGTCTGGCAAGGCTGGGAAGGTTGATGAGTGTTGATTATTCTGTAGGCAAGTCTCAGGATGTTTGAAGTATGTCAGAATGATCAGAAAGAGACAGAGCTATTGAAGCCAAAGCAGAACATCAGGATAAAAAGTCTTCCCAAATCAAGTTAGTCTGGAAATTAGAAGATTCCTGACCTACAAAAGAAGAAGGATTTCGGATGACCTTTCAAACAGAATAGTGATGAGCAATGAGCTAATTGCTTCTAACAAGTACCTTCTGAAGGAGTTTATGGAGGCTCACTGTACGTGACTAAAGGAACTGCATTAAATAATCCACGTAGTTCTTCCCAGGCATGTGGTCCTAGTAATTACACGAAGCAGCAATAAATTATGCAAGGTCTGTAGCACGAGTAATGGGAAATGTCTTCACCTTCTGCTGAGAGAACCTCCTGCTTGAGGTTTGAAATGCTTAATGATGCGAGCGTCCCGTAAATAGAAATGCAGGGTAGACAACTTTTGATGTATTCAGGGCTTCGCTTCAGGGAAGTGTTCACACTAATGAATGTCTCTTTGTATCTTCAGGAGCTATTTGGTCTCAGAAACTGATCTGGTAGTTTTCTGAGAGTACATTCTGAAATTTTTCCATGCATTCATTTCAGATCAGATTAATGTTTGTGTTGATTCAGTTTTCATTTGAGCTAGACCTGGGAAATTTCCAACAGATGATTAGAAATGGTATGAGTTTCTGGACCCTATTACTATTTCTCTCCAGGTTTAATTTGAGTAAGACTTACAGAGTTATCAATTATTTCTTATTTTAAAATCTAATTTAAAAAATATCAGCAAGTAGGTTTCCAAAAAAACCCTCAAACAATCTATCCTAAAATGTACTTTAACTGTCATTTTCAAAATACTCTCAGTTCTGAGTGGAAAAAGAGTGTATTCTTTTCACTAGAAAAAAGTGTTTCCAACAACCCAATGATTCATCACATAAAATACACACGTGTCCATAAGCACAGGCAGCAGCTTTGATGTATTGACTTCTGCATTACACTGATTCCAGGGTATGGATTTTGTAGAATTAATTGCTGACTCAATAGTTAGGGAAATACTTATTTGATTCTTACATTTTAATTCTGAAAAGAACTTTTTCAAAAGTTTTCAGACCAACTCAGTGGAATGGTTTTAATCTGCGAAAATATTATAGGCTCTAAAGCAACAAGTCCTGCATCCCATCTGAAAATGATTTTGAAAAATGCTGCCATTCATCTGGTTTTGCATTTGTATGTCCTTCACCCCAGCACCTGATATTTCATTAATAGCTTAAACCTGGAAAAACAGTGAAAAAAGTTATGCAAATTCGACAGGGACTTGAGAACCAAATATAATTTGTGTTAGCTTGTGTTTCACATTGAAAAAAAAGCATTTTTCAGCTAATGCTCTGAAGTGTAAAGAATTCCAAGTAACTCTGCAGGTGCTTATGTAGGTAATATTGTAAACCTTTTTAAGTGTTACATAAGGGGATAAAAGAACTACTTGTGATTCTGGTTTTAATATGTGTTAAATCCACAGCACAACTGAGACTGTAAAGTTTCAGCATTCCAAGCAGTTAAAATAACATGCATTTAAAATCCCATATTAAAAGAAAAAGGTAAACAGGAATGTCACAACAAACACTTGTTGGCTTCCTTACATACTCCTTCACTCTGTGTTTGTTCCACTACTGTGGTTGAGATAAATGGAGGCAGGTTTGATCAGTAATATCTGGAATTCTTTCTCTCCTCTTTTGCAACAGAAACAAAGATTTTGACAGTCACATAATGGCAAAGTGTATATATATTTATTGAGTTTGGTCTTGGAGAGAGATATTTCTTTAAAAGTTAATAATAATGAATGATCAAAATAGCATCTTATTATATTATTATTCTTATAATAACATCAAAATAATTTGATGTTATTATAAGAAGATCTCTAAAATGTTGGCTATTTTTGAGATGTGATTAGATTGGGATTTAAAAGTAGAAGCATTTCTAGAGATGCCACCTCTGAAAAATTATATTAACTACATTTTGGTCTACGTTTTAGGTTGAATATCTACTTTTCTTCCATTCTGGTTTTCAAAGACTCATAGACTTGCCTGGGTTGGAAAGGACCTTAAAGATTATCTTGTTCAGGGACACCTTCTACCAGACCAGGTTGTTCAAAGCCCCATCCAAACTGGGCTTGAACACCTCCAGGAATGGGACATCCACCTCTTCTTTGGTCAACCTGTGCCAGTGCCTCACCACCCTGACAGTCAAAATTTTTTTCCTAACACCTGAACTAAACCTATTCTCTGTCAGTTTGAACCCATTCCCTCTTGTCCTGTGACTACATGCCCTTGCAAAATGTTCCTCTCCAGCTCTATTGCAGGCTGCCTGCAGGTACTGGAAGGCCACAATTAGGTCACCCCAGAACCTTCTCTTTTCCAGGCTGAACAATCTCAGTTCTCTCAGCCTTTCCTCAGCAGAGCTGCCCCATCCCTCTGATCACCTTGGTGGTCTCCTCTGGCCTGGCTCCAACAGGTCCCTGTCCTTCCTGTGCTGGGACCCCAGAGCTGGATGCAGCACTGCAGGTGGGGTCTCAGCAGAGGGGGCAGAGGGGCAGAATCCCCTCCCTGCCCTGCTGCCCACGGGGCTTTGGATGCAGCCCAGCCCACGGGGGGTTTCTGGGCTCCCAGAGCACACGGCCGGGGCATGTCCAGCCTCTCACCCACCAGCAGCTCCAAGTCCTTCTCCCAGGGCTGCTCTGGATCTGTTCAGCCCCAGCCTGGATTGGTACTGGGCATTGCTCCACTTCAAATGCAGCATCAGCACTTTGTCTTGTCAAGCCACATGACATTCCTCATGGACTTCTCAAGCTTGTCTGGTTTTGACAATATGCAATGTAATGTACCTACTGCAGAGTAATTTCCTGCATTCCACTGAAGCTTCAAACTTTCATCTAGACAGGGAAGAGCTTTTCTTCAAATAAGGGGCCTTTGTAACCTTTTGATGCACTCTTGAGAGACACAGGAGGAAAACTAAAATGTTCATAAGGAAGAATTCCCTATTAGTAATTGTGTTGCTGCTGCTAGGACAGTAAACCCCAGATGTCTAATTTCAGCTCTGGAGAAGCTGTCTTGTCAGCAATGTGGAAAACTGCTTTGCTTTGTAACTTTCTCCAGTACAGCCTAGTGTCACCTACAACTACTTGTGGACCATTGTACAGGAACTGTCAACTACTGTTTACAACACAGTCTTTCATTGGATCCTAAATGGTGCAAGCCTGGTAACCACTTCTGTGGGTGAAATTCCAGCTTCACCAAAGACAGTGAGAATGGGACATTCTTTCCGCACCTCCCCACAACTCCTTCCTGAAAGATTCCTGCTGTTGGATACCAAAACTGCAGCATGGGTTTATATAGTCGTGGTGACAACACCATATCCCTTTTCCAAGTTCAGTTTGAGCAGAGAAACAGGAATTGCTCCAGTTTTTGCCATTTGTTTTGTGGAATTTGCCTAGGTCTCTATACCAGCAGGAGTTCTGCACAGTGGAAAAATCACTGCCTGCTTTTTCTTCAGAGGACTGAAAACAGGGCAAAATCTTTCTCAGAGGTGCACAGTACAGATGAGGTAATGCTCATAGACTGCAGTGAAGAAAGCTGCAGCTGGAAATAAGCAAAAAATATTACTATAAGGGAAAATTCTGTGGAGGTTCCCAGACTGATGGCTCCATCCTTAGAGATTCCTTCACAGAAACCAGAAGGACAAAGACTGGAGCTTACTTGGATGCTGGCCCTGCTTTGGGCATGGAGTGACTGCAATATGAATTTTCTGCGTTTCTGTCATTCTTAAGCTACCACAAGCCACTTTGTGCTACCTCAGAAGCCACAGCAGAATTCTTCACTGGTTCCACTTCACTATCTAGATCTGTCCAAAATAACAGAATGATTTCTCATTTCTATTTATTGTTAGACATAGACAACTAATCTTTTCTTGCCACCTGGTATTTCCTGCTAAGTAGATACCTACAGACAAAAGTTCACTTGCAAACAGATATGGCCTCCTACTGTACTCCAGATCCTCAGCTCGCTGCCAACAGTGAGCAGGCAGGTGTCACTGTCATGTTTCCAGGATTTCCCTCATTTCCCACAGCATAGCACAGTGTAGATAAGCCCCCTGTGTGCTGGGCTGCATCCAAAGCCCCGTGGGCAGCAGGGCAGGGAGGGGATTCTGCCCCTCTGCCCCCTCTGCTGAGACCCCACCTGCAGTGCTGCATCCAGCTCTGGGGTCCCAGCACAGGAAGGACAGGGAGCTGTTGGAGCCAGGCCAGAGGAGGCCACCAAGGTGATCAGAGGGATGGGGCAGCTCTGCTATGAGGAAACGCTGAGAGAACTGAGATTGTTCAGCCTGGAAAAGAGAAGGTTCTGGGGTGACCTAATTGTGGCCTTCCAGTACCTGCAGGCAGCCTGCAATAGAGCTGGAGAGGAACATTTTGCAAGGGCATGTAGTCACAGGACAAGAGGGAATGGGTTCAAACTGACAGAGAATAGGTTTAGTTTAGAGATTAGGAAGGAAATTCTTTATTGTGAGTATGGTGAGGCACTGGCACAGGTTTCCCAGGGAAGCTGTGGTTGCCCCATTCCTGGAGGTGTCCAAGGCCAGGTTGGATGGAGCTCTGAGCAACCTGGTCTAGTAGAAGGTGTCCCAGCCCATGGCACAGGGGTAGGAATGAGATAATGTTTAAAGTCTTTTCCAACCCAGCCCATTCTGTGATTTTATGATTCCATATGAAGCAATGGATTATCTTCGTTTGCTATGGTTGTTCAGCTCTCAGGTGGATGAGTTTCTTCAGTTTCCCTTCTGCAGTGCTATCCATCAGCTCAAGTATTTAATAAGCAAGAGCAAGGCTTGAGACTAAATGTACCTTCAAAAAGCCCCAATGTCCTCACAGAAGAAAAGGTATTATTAAAAGGCCTTATATTACCTTGTATGGGTTCACTGTATTTATACACGGAATGAAGCTCATCTCTGTCAGAATTTTTGTCCAGGACTGAACTTTGAATAAGGAAGCAAGATGAATTAAAGATATGCCCTCAGTGAAAGAATTGAGCAGTTAAAAGTCTCATCAGCGTTGTTATGAAAATGCATAAAATTACCAGAAAAAGTTTAATTATCTTAATGATCTGCATTTTTAAACCATAAAGTTCAAAAAAGGAAGACAGAAATAAGTTAGCTTAGTTTCAATCAGTAATATCAATGTTTTATTTGAAGCATAATTTAATAGCTTTCATTTCCTCCCCCAAATTTGCACAGTTAACTATGAAATTATTATAGAATTTGTTACTAAAGCTGCACTAAAAAAATAAATATTATTTTTCTTAGGAAAAGAGAGAGGCACAAAAGACTTCTAATTGATTCAAAAATGAAAAATCAGTCTTGAAGTTTTAGGTGTCTATACCCCTCAAATTCCTAGGAGTAGGTTAACTTCTGGAATCTCACACCTCTGGAAGTGAACTCCAAAGAATGGAAAACAAATTGTTGAGCAAAAGAAGCCACCTGCTCCACAAAAAAATAAACTGTAATGCTAGTGGAAAGTTGGACAGGTGACCTCCAGAAGTCCCTTCCAACCAAAATTATGCCGTGATTCACTCAGCCCTCATGATAGCCCACTCTGGGCAGTCCCTGCCTTGCCAGAGGCTGTAAGTCAGTATGGACACGTGGAATGAGCTGTGCCACCTGATGTTTAATGCCAGGCCCAGCTGCGATCACACACCACAGAGGAAAACAACAGCATCACAAGCCAGAGGCACTCTCTGTATGGCCAGTGGAGAACCCCCTGGCAGCAGATGAAGAATCTATTTTATAATTATAAAAGTAAATGAGACAACTAGTAAGTAGGACTGGCTGCATCAGTTCCAAAATCTACAAAATTAACATGAAAGGACGAAGTACATTAATAAAACTCAGAGCTATAAGGTTATCCATATTGAGAAAACATGATATTTACTGCATCAGTAAATAAATTGGAAAAACAATACTTAAGAAGAAGATTGATACCTCTTTTTAAAAATTATGATGGTTCTGGAAAGCGTGCTGTGGAAAAACAAAGACATATGTCTCACTTCACACTCAAGGTATACAAAGGCAAAGTAAATAACACTTGGGAAGATAAAAGATGGAAGGGCTGTTACATCTGTAATGACTAATATCAGAGACCAAAACCAGCTTTTTGAGGGCCATAGTTGGTCTAGGCCTACACCTTGGAAAATATTAACCATACCTTACAGCATGGGTCAGGCTATCAACAATATGCCTACATCCAGGAACCCAAATTCTTGGAAATGGTGAACTAGATATGAACCCGGTGCCCTGCAGCTGCGAGTGGCCTTCAGCCTGTGGGAGCAGACTACCCTGGAAGGCCATTTCCCACACAGGGAGAGCGATTGTGTGGGGATGTCTCGTCCCCAGCACTGACAAGCAGATGCACCCTTGTTGCTCTGCACTGCTCAATAATGCAGACAACATCCCTGGTGTGTCTGAGAAGGGTCCCAGCACAGCTGCTCTTCACCCGCAGAGCGCTTACTTGTAAGTTGTGGGCACTAATGAAACTGGATGTCAGTGTGCTCGAGTACAGAAAGAGTCTTTGTGCTCATTCTTAGCAGACCTTTTTTTGGTCATGAACCTATCAGTGCTACTGACAAAAGGAGGATAACAAATATCTGCCAGTCAGGAATGCAGAGATTACGTTTTCATTTAAAACTGGTGTGGATACTGGGGGACACGATATAGACAGATTATATATATATATATAAATAAAAAGAAGAAAAACTAGTCATAACTTGCAGAGTTACTGCTGCTCTGTGGAGATGCGGAGAAAAAAAGAAACACTATTAGCTTAGAGTGCCTAGGACAGCATGTTTCAAATTCCAGTTATCATTGTAAAAGTCCTCTCAGTGTTAAATGAGTTTTTGTTGTAGAAGCCATAAGAATGTTTCTTGCTGCACTAACAGTAGCAAGGCACAGAAACACACACCCACACGAAAGTCTATGTACAAATGTCTAGCACAAAGGCTGGAGGCAGTGACAGTGTTGTCAAATGATGAACACTTAAAGCTTGCTGTGTACACCAGGAAACACAAGCCAAGCAGACACTTTGAAAAGTCTGAAGTAACTTGCTCCCCTCCAGCAAACTAGGTTTTTTTTTTCTTAGTTCCCCAGTATAAGCTTAGTACCAATATTTTTGTAGATGACATTCATATCAAAAGCATTTTCACTTGACATTGTAGCACAGAGCAAATAAAAACCACGGATTTGATCTTGCATGAGGCACAGCCTTAGATATACAGTCACCATTGCCTTTGCTGAGTGTAGAGGAGCTAATAGTGGTTCTGTTCCCAGCTTAGCCACTCCAGCTTAGTAAAACAGCTATGTGGACTCAAGCCAGGGAGTTATGCTCACACACTGAGACTCTACACAAATGAAGCACTTGCAAATGTGTGTAACTGTGCTCTTTAGCAGATCTGGTCTCGTGTGGCCAATATTTCTTTCCAGAATCTACTATTCTCTTGTATTCTGTTATGTTCAATGTAAATTTTCACTTGATTTTAAAGTGTGTAGTTGCTTCTTGGATTGTTAGGCAGTACATTAAACTTTCAATAAATGCCACTAATTCCTACACCCACAGAAGTATAATTTACTCCAATGTTTTAATCCAATATGAACAGCATTGACAAGGAGGGTTATTTGCCAATGTTTTGAAGGCAGGCAGGGCGAGAGGGAAAAGTCTTTACATTTTCCAAGTTTATATCTAGGCCCCAGATGGAAACAATTCTACAACAAAAGAATGAAATCTGGTAGGATATTCTTGAGATCTTGTAAGTTCAGCACCACGTCACTGGTACTGAGGCCAATTTTCCAGAAGACTGATTTGAATAGCAGAAAAGAGGAGGAGAGGAAGGCCAAGTGGAATTCTAAGTTAACCCACAGTGTGCTGCAGTCTAGCATTAAATAGGAATTTTGTATATAGCAACAGAAATTATAGAATTAACTCAGGTTACATTTGCCTCAGTTGTTAATATTGACTGATAATATATGTGCCTGTGGTTTTTAAAAGGAAAAGCCTTCAGCACTTTAAAGGAGGCAAGTGAATGATGGACGTTTCTGTACCTGATTACAGTACTTACAGTACTTTAGAAGATCTGTATTTATAATCCCAGCATTTGTCTTTGACATCAGAGGCTTCAATCTGCAACACTTAAAGGCTTCATATATTTTGTTGCAAAAATCTACCATTGAAGCAAATAAATGATGCCCTCTATCAGCCCACATATCTTTCAAAATAGATTGTTATACTAATCAGTGAGTGAAAACAAAAGGCCTTTTAAAGCTTGCCAGCAAAGATGGAATGAATTACTTCTAAGATGCAAGACTGCAGAGCTGGTAGCCTGCTAAGTAATCATTCTTGGAGACTATTTGCCTTCCACAGTTCTTAAAAAAAGTTTGATGGCAAAATTAACTTCCAATTTCACATCTGTTTCCTAGCAGAGGAAAGATAGTCTTGTGGATTAAAGCTGAGGACTTCTGGACTAAGATTTCCTGGGGAGCCTTGGACAAAGCACTTAATCTCCCTCTACTCCATTCTGCATGAGTAAAATGGGGGATAAAAATGGGCTGCCTTTATCACTGGCAATGAGAGCTTTTTTGGTGGAAGCTGTGTCTTGTGTGGGGACATAGAGCTCTCATGACTAAGTGGTTCTGAACTCAGGTCCTTTGGGCCCTATTGTACAAAAAAATGAAGAAAAGTAATCAGAGATCAGGCTGATGTATCACATGCTCAGGGAGTTGTATCAGTTGCACTACGGCTGACAGAAAGAAAGGCGATAAAAGGGGTTTTAATAAATGACCTGGAAATCTTTTTTCATGAAACTACCAGGAGTTTCATGAGTTCTGTGAATGTTTGTTGCTGGAAAAAAACATTTTGACAGGCAATCATCCTTTGCAAGGGCTCAGTGAACTCAGATGAAATTACCAAAACTAAAACAAGTGAATGTATTTTATTAAGTGTGAGAATAGCTTTCAGCTCAGATAGCTTTTTTATTTTGAAAAGCCTCAACCCTAGGTAACTTCTAGAAACAAAGCCCAAAAAACTGATGCTGATGCTGAGTCTAAGCAATTGGAACTTGAAATAATTTTTCAAATTATTGTCTTCTCCTAAAGCAAGAGGATTTTCCCTTACTGCTTGTAGCATCAAGCATCTCATTCTTAAAAAGTAACTTATTGGTTTCAATAAGAGTTTTAAATTTTCAGACCTGAAATAATTACTATGTGAATAAAGAGATGCATCAATCAACATTAGACTGACATGAAAAGATAAAATAAATATCCAAAATATCTCAATATCAAAATATCTTATGAAAATAAAAAAAAAAATAAAGATGGATTTTGAACCTTGCTACAGTAAAACAGGTATTTTTATTTCCTTTTTACAGAAATTGTTTGGCTTTTTTATACCAATAGGTAATACTAACTTTCTACAAATGTGCTTTCCTGAAGGTTGAAATTCTTGGTGGGTTGAAAATTGTGTTTGATTACCTACTGTGCATTGCAAATTTCTTCAATCAACCTGCCACTCAACTTCTTCCACTGTAAATAAATTCAATGAAAAAACTGAAGTCTAAAAGGAACACTGAACAGGGAATTCTGTTCTAAAGATACATATAAAGATTCTGCTCTGAAGATAATCATTCCTATCTCTCATTCCCTCCCATGTTCCTAGCAGTCCATGCAAAATGGCATGAAAAGAAGAAGTCAGGGAGCAGTGAAGTAAAATGAGGGCAGAGGGGCACAAGGGCACACTCAAATTGGAGAAGACACAGCGAGTTAAGTGAATGACCATCACATCTTAGGAATTTTCATGTTCGTGCAGTTCTTCAAAGCTGGTTCAAGCAGAAAACAGTTAAATGGAGCATAACCAGAAATGAACTAATCAGTTGTTTTGTACTTATTACTGCTCAGGTCAGCATAACCTTTCCAAATTTTGATACATTTTTAATCTCACTTTTTAAGCAAAAAATAATTTTGCTCTTCTGACACAAATCTCACCCTCCTGAAATATTTTTTTTAAACAAAAGGTTACACATTTTAGAGAAAAAAACCACAAAGCTGTAACTAGAACTAAACAGCTAGAAAGAGGTATTTTACACAAACATTTACATTTATCTGGTTGTTTAAATTATAGTTTTCGAACTTTGATACTGCCAGTATGTAAATCAGCATGTATCATCACCAGGAATGTATTGCAGATATGCTTATAGAAGAGTTAAAAATGCATAGTCATGAAAGCTGCATTTTGAATTAGTGATCAGGAGTGCTTGTGCATAAAAATCTTCGAGTAAGGGTTGGGACCAAGTGACCCACAGAGGTTTTTTCCAAATCAAAATGTTCTATGATCTTATTAAAATAAATTTTTATGAATTATTTGTATCTAATCAGTATGGAGATTCATCTCACGTGACTCATTTTAAATCAAAATGGCTTAGCAAATTGTGTAAGCTACTCACAATCAGACCACGAGCAAAGAATTCTTCAAAATAAGTTTTCTCACTGACCTACACAGGCAATGAAATTATTGGTGGAAAATCATAAAAACCACAAACAGGACAGAGAAAAAACAAACAAACAAACCAAACCAAACCAACCAACCAACCAACAACAACCAAACATAAAAACCCCAACCCCAAATAGATAAATCACCAGCAACAGCTTATATGACACAGCGTGTGAATAAATGAAGAAATCCTAATACCACAGAGCCAAATTTTTCCTTTTTTCTTGAAAAGATTTCTGCATTTCTGTGAAATGTCAAATTATTTAGCTTCATTATTTACACATTTTGCTGATTTATCAAAAGTTATATTCAAAATAATAAAGTTTGTTGGAAAAGGCTCAGATTCTGCAGCTTTTAAACAGTTTGACTGGTGTCTATTAATTTAAAGTTGTCTCAGTGAAATAGGTAAATTGTCCGCTCAGTACTTGTTTGCAATATGGAGTCAAGCTCTAACAATAGAATCCTATTATTTCTCCAGACTTTTCCCTTGTGTTTGCATTGTGTGTTTCATCACGATTTAAGTTATAAAGCAGGCTTTGCACAGGAAAATGTGGGCATCGGGTGGGAATAAGCAGAAGCCTATATAGCACCTTACATAATGTGTTTGCAATGTAGTTATCTTCTTTTATCTCCTCAGTTTGTTAAGTATAAAGAAAAATAATAGTCAGATCAGAAAAGATAAGACCCTGAAAGACAGAGTGGGCACAATGTCTGTTAAAGACAGCTTTCATGTATATAGTTAAAGCTGTTGGCTGAAACCTGCCATGAGTCATGTTCCATTATAGCAATGAAGTGTCAGCCAACAAAATTTGAAATACAACCCAGATTTCTCCTCCTTCAAACAGACTGCAACCTAATGAAATTAAAATGTATACAGAGAAGCTGGGTCAGAAGCATGAAATCTCAGAACTAAGATCTGAGTCTTCCACTCCGAACAGCAGAGGAAGATGTGGGGTCCAACGGGTTGAACCCAAGGGACAGCGGGGCACCATCACAAAACTGAGGCTGGACTCGGGAGCTTTTACACTTGGAATTCTCACTGGTGTGTGGAAATTGTTGCTCTTTACAGAGCAATACAGGCTGGCTTTTAGGCAGAGTCCTTCCCATTCCAAAATACTTCATTTAAACGCTTAATCCCCAACACCAGTTCAACAGGACGTGCTCCATGGCCTTTGCGAATATGAGTATTTACCTACATGTATCAAAGTGCAGTTTGAATCAGGTCTAAATAAAGGGTAGGAAAAAATGATAGTAAGATGGTGAGGTGGGAAGTTAGCCAATGAGAGGAGTACATAGTACACAGAGATGATGAAAATTCAGCATTCCACGTCAAAACAAAAAGTGAGGTGCAAGGGGTCTCCTTAAGTATGATTGACATTTTTAAAATCTGAAAACACACTCTCCTGTGTATATTCTTGAATGAAGCAGTTAATTCCCATAAGATAAGAGAGAATATCGGTGTTGTGGATCCAGCTACAGCTTGAAATTTCCTCCCTTTTCAAAATCTCTTTATTTACAGCTGCTTTTACAGTTTAGATTTCTTTACTGAATTCTTTTAAAATACTGAACTTCAGACTAATCCTAAGAAGGTAGAAAAAATCACAGTCTTCCTTATCTTTTAGCTAGTCTATTATTTTTTTCAACAACAAATTAATTACTATTAGCTTTCTTTCTATATCAGAACTCTTAATATTTTAATCCCTGTTTAGTTCATGCTCACTCATATTTTAAAATTATCAAACATTTTCTTTAGTTATAAATATTTTTCCTTAACAGGCTCTTCATTTATGATTCTATCTTGCAGAAAGTCTTTATTTCTGGGCTAACAGGCAGTTCTTGCTTGCTTGCTTGCTTTTTTTCTTCCTTGCTTTATTGATTTCCTGCTTTCTCTCTCATTCTCTGTCTCCCTCTCTCTCTTTTTAATTTGAGGAATGTCGGATCACAGAAACATCTCCTTTAATAATTCTCTTTTTTAGCCCAAAATGAAACACAGCAATTGAGATTAATTTTAAATGTTTTGGGGTTTTTTACAGTTTAGACTGCCAGAGCATTGTATAATGCATATTAGAGAAAGTGCTTAAGTGCAGGTTTCCTAACACCCTTCCATTACCTACATTAACCATACATTAAGGGCAGTGTACATCAAGCTCAATCATACCCCTTGGCCATGTTTTCTTTTAAATATTAGGAGGCAACACATGAAATTTAACAAGAGTTTGTTTCCCAAACCAAAAAGATAAGTTAAAACAGGCACAGAAACTTTGAGTTTGGGACCCTTCCGTGTAGTATTGGTTTTAGCTAAGTTGAACTCTAGTAACTTGAAGTGTATTCATCTAAATTTACCTAGTGTGACAAGGAAACACTTTATTGGCAGGTCTTTCTCAGAAGAGAAGGATTTCTTCATAGAATTTATATATTATTTATACTGCAGTAGTCCCTGGAGATTCAATAATGGATGCATCCAGCAGGAGAGGACAATGTGCAGTCGTCCCATGAAACAACAGAGCAGTGAACCTTTTCCCCCAAAACTATAATAAAGCAGACATCCAATTATATGCTTTCCCAAGGGACAATAAAACATAAACATGGCTAAACCATTCAATTCCATGACAGAGACATGAGGAGAAGCCAAGGAAACCTTTTCAAAGTCATGGTGTATATTCTGCTGAAGAAGAGGCTGAAACGTGACCTGTGTAGCTTCTCATGCCGAGAATTCTCTACAACAGTCTGCAGCCACTGTCCTCAAAAGGGAATCTTGCAATGGATAGAATGCATAGGGACTAGTGGAAGTTTGCAGATTGTATCAGTTTCACTGAGAAATTTCTGATGGACTTCCCAGAAGAAGGGGAAGTCATTCCCATTCAGTTCCACAGATGAGATGGGAAAGAGCTTTTGTGTTGGGCAGAGGAAAAAATCTTAAATAATAAATCAAAGAAAGACCTTTAAGAGCTGGCAAATTCCTGTACAGCACGGTAATTAATTTTTCAGGAAGGAATAAAAAATTAGATTTGAATGCTCAGAGAGTTAAAAAGGGAGAAGGAAAGAGATGTCATCTACATATTCAAATGCTCATGTGAGATAAAACATTGTAGAATCGTAGACTGTCTTGAATTGAAATGGACTTGTAAGAATCATCAAGTGCAGCTCCCTGCTCCTTGCAGGACAGCCTGTCACTGAACAGAGTGTCATCCAGATGCTCCTTGAACTCAGCCAGGCTTGATGCTGTTACCACTTCCCTGGAAAGCCTGTTCCAGTGACCAAGTGCCCTCTCAGTGAAGAACTTTTTCCTGATGTCTAATCTGAAGTTCCCCTGACGCAGCTTCATTCCATTTCCTCGCGTCCTATTGCTGGTCACTGGAGAGAGGAGAATCCTCTAAGTCCTTCAGAGATCCAATGCAGACAATTGCCTGCCCATCTTTTCCCGTAGATTAAGGTAGACTGGTTAAATTTTCAAAGAATCGTATATATCTACTCAGGCATTCCAGTTGTCATTGCTTAGATGACTCGCAGTTGCCTTTACCCTGACATACAGACTCACACATGTCCTTGCCCCATGTTTTTGTACTCAACTCCTCTTTTAATCTTTAATTTCTGGATTCCTTAGAGTTTGTTCAACCAACAGTTGCTAAAACTGAACCACTACTTTTGCTTGTTAATTATCTTTGTTTTTTCTGTCACTAACAACAACATGCTATGCTAGATGTTAAATATTATACTCTGTCAGACCTATTAGGATCATAACCACCATGTTTTCAGTTGTTGAAAAGATCTTTGTCTTTCTCATCCAGCTTCAGCCATTAAGTATGTGCTGAGCCCATTTCTCCTTTCAAGCCCTGAAGAAGGAAAATGAAGGGCCTTCTCTTTACTTCCACTCTTTTATTTGTGGAAGTCTATCACTTGCTTCCATTGTGATTCTGTAACACTGAACAGAGAAATGCTCTGACTACATCAGGTTCATCACTTACTAGAGCAGACTAGAACATAGACTTTATTACATAAGCAGTTTTGACTGAATAAAAATGGTTTATCTAAAAGCTTTCTGCTTTAAAATGTGGGGGTTTTTCTCAGTTGAAAGCTGAATAAAGAAAATATTCTTTTGAAAACTTTAAAAAAGACCTGAAAGTGTCTCAATATACCTCCTGGTAATGCCAGTTCTAAGGACTCTCTTTCCTCTATGGGATAAATTCCCTAGCTGAATTATATCCCCTATGGTACATCTTCCTTTTAAACTCCTACTAAGCTACTCTAGTACATGATGAGAGGTCCAAATCTGTAGCATTTCCAGGGAGGTGTTGCAAGTTTATTGGGAATTTAAGCAGTCTTGTTGATTTTGCAAATAGTTATAGATATTTGTGAGATATTTGATACAGATGTTTTTCTAAAACTGTTATTTCAAGCACCCACATCGATACTCTATTCCCAAGCAGTAGTCTGAATTTACCTATGGCAGACCGCCAGTAACTTCATAGAATAATGAATAAGTTCTATATACCAAGCTGCTTGAGCTAGAGAAGTAGATTTCACAGAATCACAGGGTAGTTTGGTTTGGAAGGTCTCTCTGGAAATAATCCAGTCCAACCCCCCTGCCAAGGCAGGATCACCTGGAGCAGGTGACAAAGGAATATGTCCGAATGGGTTTGGAATGTCTTCAGAGAGGCAGATTCCACGCCCTCCCAGGGCAGCTTCTTCCAGTGCTCTGCCACCCTCAGTGCAAAGTTCTTCTTCATGTTGAGGTGGAACTTCTTGTGTTTTAGTTTACGGACACTGCTCCTCGTCCTGTCACTGGGCACCATTGAAAAGAGTCTGGCACCAACCTCCTGGACCCACCTTGGAGATCTTTGATGAGGTCCCCTCTCAGCTTTCTCTTCTCCATTCTAACCAGGCTCAGCTCCTGCAGTCTGTCCTCATAAGAGAGATGCTCCAGACCCCTCATCATTTTTGTAGCTTCTGCTGGGCCCTCTCCAGTAGCTTCTTGACTTGCTAGTCCTCTTTTGAAACATCCTCAGGATATTTTTATAGCATGAGGAAATTCTTTTTAAAAAAGCCCTCATATTTTGAAGGATATGTTTTCCGTTGCTTTTACAACAAATTTGGAATTTATTCTTTAGCAATCTTCTTCATCCTGGGGCTATCTGACTCTTTGACTGTATTTTCTGCTTAGAGACATTCAACAGTGAAATGCCTCATTTTAAAGATGGTTTGGGATAAACATTCCCAGAGTTTTAGAAGTCATAGGTGTCCACAAGTCTTTCTCACTATTTTGTACTCCCTTGAAACATGTCTTATTACTCAGAGCTGCATCTACTACCTTGATTGACCTTGTCTGACTAGATTTGTTCACTTTTTTTCCCTTTCTGGTATTGATCCATGCATAACTTCTGTTTCAATTGTCTATAGATATCTTAAGAACACACAGAGAATGCAATATTAGCAGGAAGACAGGAAATACACATTTAATCCTGAATTAAATCCCTTGCTGAAATGTTATGAAGAAAATCAATATTAGGCAAGATCCTCACCTGGTGTAGATTTGTGTAGCTCTGTGAAAGTGAATGAGCTCTGAAAACATATCCCCACTGAGAGTCTGGTACTATATGTTTTATACAAAGGAGAAACATAGATCCTTTCAGACTGAGCTGCTGTAATGTAATTTTATCATAAATTTTGTATCCATAGCATGTTTCAGTTTGTATCCTAAATCATATTTCGTATGCTTGGCTTCTTAAATGGGTTGAGGCAATCTCATCACAGTCCTTCTTATTCTAAGTAAAATCCTACAGCATCATCTTTCTGGCAGAACTGTAGGAGATGA
This sequence comes from Aleadryas rufinucha, assembly GCA_013397815.1. Taxonomy (NCBI): domain Eukaryota; kingdom Metazoa; phylum Chordata; class Aves; order Passeriformes; genus Aleadryas; species Aleadryas rufinucha. Next base: position 154,772 of record VZTH01009698.1, read on the forward strand.
ATAGAAGGTGATGAAAACATGAGAGGCTGCCTCAGCTCAGAGCCTAGTTAAGCTTGCTCCTTTCTTGATCTCCTCAAGCGTGTTTGGTCTTTTTCTCATGTCTTTGGGATGATTCTCCCACTTTCACCTCTCCATTCAAATTGGTTTAGGTGGTTCCCAGAAGGGAACAGCAGAGCCACAAAGAGTGAGTGCTTGATCTTGGTATTCAATGCCTCACAGTGGAGTGGGTACTTATTATGAATGGATCAGGCCTCTCAAGTGGCATAAGATGAAGCTGCTGCCCTCTCAAGTGAAAAATCGAGTGTACAGATCAAAATGGTCTATTAATACAGACATTTGTGGCTCTATTTTTTACAATTACAGAATGCCCCATTCATAATTTACATTATATCCACAAAGCCCTACACTTTTTACTTCAGGCATCATACTAAGAGGACTAGAAAATGAGAGAATAATAGTTTGTTGCATGGTACCTTCTATTTGAATGTGACAGTAAATCCCATTATCTTCTAAAAAGCTTTCTTTGTCATAATTTATTGAAGAACAACATTTATGTTGCAATTCACAATGAGTTTGTAGGGTTTTTTTTATTTGGTATGCTCTACTGTGGAATGTTCTATCTGTGTGGGAAATTTTGATACAATTGAGCCCCTGAAGACTGCTGTTATACAACTAATCACTTTAATTTATTCCTTGCAAATTTACACACATTTGTATTGCTGTAGAGATGCAGTGCTCATACATACTTATATCACAAAATAAAATAATCTGATTTAGAAGGAACTCAATTGTGACAACCTCATGATTTGAAGACTGAAGCATAATTTTAAATTTAATTAATAGGTACTTGGGTGTTTGGCACTTTGGAGGAAAGGAATCTTTGGTAAGCTGAAACTTGAGCACATTTAATTATACCATGACTTATCAGTTGTGTTTGCTATTTCACACCAGGCCTCTGTCACAAGTATTCCAGATAGTCATACTTTACTCCACATGTTGTCATTTAGCTGCTTGACACAATCTTTCTGATTCACTTTGCCACAAACTGCAGTGTCAGCACAGACCTGAGTGTGCACTTAGTGTTATGATGCATTTTAAAAGTAAAGGATTTTAAGTAGCCTATTGCAATTTTTTGTTCAGACTGGAGTGATGCAAACCATGATCCTGAGCAGGATGAATTATATCACTGTCCTATGGCCTACAGTTTGAAATAGAGTTTGATTTTATGATAAACACATTTCTGCCATCACAAATAGAATAAAACCAGATTTACAATGCCATGGCATTTTATTAGGAAAATGTGAAAACAACGGTTTTACGATGCTCAGTTTGTGGTCTAGTACATTCCTCAGTGTTATTACAACTCAGAGTACACATTCTCATTCTCTGGGCCAATGTTATTAAAAACACAACCAGGAACACTTTTCAAATGCTGCCAGCATCCCTTTAACAGTATTTCATCGATAGGTGTTCTGGTAGTAATTTTTTTTTTTTTGGTAACTACCAGTGTCTTTGTATTACAGTTTCATCTCCCAGCAGGCTCAGCTCCTCAAGGAACTCCAGAGCAGCTCTGTCGGTCCAAGGTCAAGGATCTACAGCGTTTCTGCAGCTGTGGTTTTGGCAAAGCAACTCCATGGCTGCATGGCCCTCCCTGAGCAGTGACTGAAAGGCAGGACTGTCAGTGGCTGGTGCTGGCTTCTGCTCAACTGATAATTTCATAGAATCACAAAATGGTTTGGGTTGGAAGGGGTCTTAAAATCCTTCTCATTCCAACGCTCCTGCCATGGGCAGGGACACCTTCCACTAGTCCAGGTTGCTCAGAACCCCATCCAACCTGGCCTTGAACACTTTCAGGGATGAGGCATCTACAATTTCTCTGGGCAACCTGTGCCAGGGCCTCACCACTCTCACAGGGAAGAATTTTTTCCTAATATCTCATCTAACTCTACTTGCTTTCAGTTTGAAGCCATTGCCCCTTGTCTCGTCCCTACATCCTCTCACAAAAAGTGCCTTTCCACCTTTCTTGGAGGGTCAAATTCAAACTCTTAAATGGAGCCTGGTCCAAAGCTTGCCCTGGAAGGCCTCTTTGCACTTCTGCAAACGGAGCCACCTGGATGTCTAAACAGACCTTAGGGTCCTGACTTCTGATATCCAAGGAAGGTAGCTCAGGTCTGCCACTCTGATCTTCTTAACTGAAGAGGTCTTGGGTCAAAAGCTGATGGCTTTGGAAAGACATAGCTCCAAATTTTGAGATCTTAAATCGGAGTTTCCAATGGTGGAATAAGTCACTACCTGCACTTTATACAACAAATTAAAGTGAGTTGTGACAGCACTTACATGATATTTTTGACTTACTAGGTCCTTTGGCTTCATTTTATGGTTCCTTGGGCAGCTATGCAGCTACACAAACCCAAAAGGTAATGGATATACTAAAGAACAAAAAATAATCCCCTACTCTCAGAGGACTGTTGGAATTGCCTGTGGTTTATGAAATCTAATACTGAGGATCCAGAGAGCTACCATAACTTTTTTTTTACATACCTTGGCATCCGATCAGTAAGGATAATATCTACAAACCACTCTTTTGTGTGTCTTATGACAATCTGATATATATGTCACTCAGATGGTTTATGATAAGGACAGCCACCCTGACAACTGGACAGTCACTACTGACAATTGTACTGGGTTAGTTAATGCTAATTAACTGCCCAAATAAAAATTTAGCAAATATCCTACCGTTTGCCAAAAATACCCAGCCTTCATTCAGTTGGCTTTTTTTAATGGCAGACTGAGACACCTATATAGAATTCTGAAGCCACAGTCAATCTGTAGCACTTATTAGAGCCCCAAAAGCCTACAGGATGAAAGAAACTAACGACCGAGACTGAGCACAAGGATTTATAATGCACTCACTATGGCTCACACTCGTTGGGCCACCTATGTGACTTGAGTGTTTTCCAAATATATTAGTACAAAGTGCTCCAGGCATCCGTTCAGACCCCAGAAGCCTGTGGAAACTCTTGGATCTTTTGCCAGATCCCAGAAACCTGTAGTTACCCTGGCTGTTTTGTTTTGATGCATGGATTGATTCTTATTCTTTCTACACTGTTTTTCTTGCCATTTAAAAAAGCATATTAATATTCAGAGGAAAAGGGAAGACAAGCAAGGAAGAATTTATTTCTTACTAACTTCTGATGGAGCACTGTTTGATTCCTTTCAGTTGTGTCTGTCACTTTCCACTCTTTTAGGAATTTAATAATTTGTACTTTTTCCATATGGTGGATGTCAATTTAGGCAGCCCACTGACTAAGAAAGGTTTAGCCAAAAGGAAAAGGGATATCTCCTAACCAGATGACAAAATAATTATCAATACTAGAGCACTGAAGTAATACTTCAGATTTGAAGGACAGGGTGCTATCCACAGGGACCTGGATAAGGTCCAGTCTCTGTATGGGGAAGCCAAAGGATGAGCAGTCCAAAGCTGAGGCTAAGGAAGAAGATGAGAGACAGAGAAGCAGATTTGCTAAGAATGTTGCTGCAATAGATTGGAAACTGAGGACACGGTTATGATCACGGTCCTACTCGTATCTTATAGCCTTGAACCACTGAGGCAGAGCGAAGGGGGCCCACACCATGTCAAATGATTGAATTAGAAATAAGAGGAATGGTTGCAAGAGTAAAATCAATAAGCTACACTAGTTGATTTCCAATTTTATACTGTCTAACTTAGGTTTTTTGTCATTTCATCAAAATAATTTGTATTTTTCCCGAATGCAACTGCAACATAACCAATCAGATCTACGTTTTGTAGTATTTTCTATTCTCTGGAAGCTTCCAGCCAGTCAACAAAGATCCATAGTTTTTCCAATTTCATCTGTCTGTGCAGTTTTTTTCAAATATATTCAAGTCAAATAAATGAAAACAATCAAACTTCCTTTTTCCCCACAGAGAAAGCAATCATGGGAGGGATTTTACTTTCTTTTCTCAGTAACTAGTTGTGAAAAGTGAAGAACTTCTTTGATAAAAGAGAAATATATTTTAAGGACTTAAGTGGCAACTAGGAGAGTATTATTTGGACCTCTGGGAATGTATTAGCACAGTGTGTTATGAAAAACAGAAGAGGAATCTTAAGACAGTAACTAAAATAGATCCTACACACCAGAAGTGAGGACCACAGAACTGTTCTGACAATCTGGCCCAAGGCACACAAAGATGACTTATAAGTCTTTATAAGTCCAGATTCTCTAATATCAGAAAGCTCTAATTTAAGGATTTTTCTCAGACCAATCAAAATGTCATATTTGCCAACTAATCACCTGCTGCAGCCAAAAGTAACATAACCTGTAATTGCAGCTTTGAAAGATTAATTTAGACACTGTGCGCACAACCTAGGAATGAACTTGTGCTGTAGCAGGTCATTTGTGGTTTGGGAAGGTTCATCTAGAGGTCACTGAATACAGGTAACATGAATAATTTACATTTTTTATAGGTAGAGTGAGAAATAGCTTATGCTATATTTAAACCCAATGCTAAACAAAGGGGTCTTTGAAAATTAAATTGGATTTATTACATGTGGTACAAATTTTAAAGCTAAATTGCTCTCCACATACAAGGGCATAAATTTGATTGAATTCCTAGAGGCACTTTCAGTCTCTGCTACCTAATTCTAAGCCAGTTATTTTTCATAGTTACAATTCAGCTAATCAGATTTGATACGTGACTCCACTTGCAAACATTTCCTGAAAAATTAGTGATAGATACAGAACAAACAGAATCAGCTGCACTGGGGAAATGCTAGTTCTCTGCTAATACAATTTAAAAATAATTTATAGCATATTTGGTTGTGTTAAGGGTGAAAGCCCCAAATGCTCTCTCAAATACCCAAGTGCAGCTCCCATTGACTTCACTGGGAATGGTGCCTGTTCATCGGAAGTTGGAGCTGAGCCATAAGTATTTGTGTCAGATAAAGTAACCCAAACCTAGCAGTGGGACAAAAAACCAGAAGTGATCAATTACATGAGAAAAATAATATTAAGAACTTCAAATGTTAGGTAAAACTATGCTTCCTTGCATAAGAAACCTGAGATAATGAAACTGAAGTGAAACCACTACTGTTTTTTTTTCGAATAGAACAAATACTGTGACTCCTTGTCATTCATAACTCCCTTAAAATAGTACATACACCAGGATTTAGATCCCAGGATAATTTCTTTCCACATCACCCACATATCTTCAGAAGATAATGACACTCCAATCATCTGTTTTTAAGTTCTGAGAGCTATATATTCCAGTAGCTGGCTGCTTTTATGAGAGTCTTTTTCAAAATCTAGGGAGAGGAGAGCACAGGATAACTCAGAATAACTGATAAGGAGAATATATAAAGATTATAGTTGGTTACATGCTGTTATGACATGGCAAATGATAATTCACTGACTCTATTTAGCTACAGGAGACAAAAAGAGTGATACCAACCTATGTAAATCCATAAGAAAAAAGTCAGCTTGCCTGTTGTCACTGGGGTTAATGGAAGTGGCAAACATTAAGGAAATCTATGGAATTGTTACTCCAGTAGAGTAAAAAATAGATTTAGCAGGATTCACTGAGTCCAAGTTATCAAAGTGAATATACTGCAGCCCAGGTAATCATAACATGATTGCAAGTAGTCCGGGGACATACTTTTTCCTTTCCAGCAATTGTACACAATTAGTGAGGTTTATCCTTTCAGTTCCCTGTAAAACTTCATAAAGTGCCTAATAAAAGTAGGACCTGCTCTGGGTCTTTAGCATCGATGGAAATCTTCTGTATCATAATAACAAGCAGCTATTCAAATTGCTTCCATCTTTGGCTTGATTAGCTAAGCACTTTGCCAAACCACAGATGCTCTTCTTTCACCTGTTCTTCACTCTGACACATCTCTCAGTGGCTGTGTCAGTGATACTGCTTTTGAGACTGACAGCTGTGAAAAACTGCTTATGTTTCTAGCATCTCTTCCTCTTTGTAAATTTTACAGTGTAAATCTTCAGGAAGTTTGTCAGTCTTAACTGAGCAAGTGTTTTATAGCATAGCTTTAAATGCCAGACCTGGATTTTTTTCTCTGGAGACAAATCCCAACCAGTTTTATTCTTTTTTATTCTTACCCTATTCTTGCCTTTTTTTTTTGTTAAAACTAGTAAGGGTGCAAGAGATTTAAATTACTGTGGAATGTGGCCTAGCATTTCTGTATAAACACATTTAAAAAGCTGTGATTAGCAGTTCTGATTAACGATTCTCAGCACTTTTTCCTGTTTATAAAACAATGTATGTGTGCTTAATAATGTAATTAAACAAGAGACGAGGACATTGCCCAAAAATCTTACAGCCAGGGTTCTGAGCCTGCAGCTGTACCCTTGTGAACACACTGGTGAAAGGACAGGTAGTAATCAAAAACAAAAGGAAAGCCCAGTATATGCAAAACATTGTCTCTGTGGATTGCAAGGCATAGTTCATAAATCAGATAACTGAGAAGGTTTCCCTTCTCAATGACTCTTGAGCTTTGCTGGTGATCACCACATGACAAAGTTTTCAAGTGTTAACACGAGACAGAACTGATCGCATTCTCCAACCAAGTGGCATCGTTCAAGTGTCATTTCTTTGCATTTTGCTGAGAAGTGGCATGTCACTGCTTCTCCTTTGCTTGGCTCCTCTCTTTTCAGTGCAGCCTTTTACAGTAGAAAACAGAAAGAAAAATTTTAAAAACTAAAAGAAAAAAAAAGCCCTGCAAGCATCAGAGAGTGTCCACTTCACAGAATCATACAATAGCCAGGTTGGAAGGGAGTTTAAAAGTCATCTAGTTTCAACTCCCCTGCTGTAGACAGGACATCTTTCACTAGGCAACTTGATTAACCCATATACAGAAAATAAGGCTTTGTCTTTCCATATTTCTCTCCATTAAAAACAAAAACTCACATTTGTTAATTCAGTAATGAATTAGCTATGTATGGAATTACATGATCCATTGTGCATTTTTATATGAATGCTTCAGACATTCAATTTGTTATTACATTTTACACATAAGAACTCCAAAATCAAACATACTCTTCATTTTAAATTAGTATATTATTTCACAGCTTCTTATAAAGGAACAAAGTGACTTTCATATGAGAGTTGCAGTGGATGGTGGCTGAAAGCAAAGCGAAAGGACAGATTCATTATTAGTTACCACATTTACATGATTTATAACAGATGAATGAAAAAAACTCTATGAAAGTGTAAGTCATGCCCATTCTTCTACAGTGGTTAAATTGGTTACTGAATCCTGAACCCACCTGGATTAATTTTTGCAACATGCAAAAGACCTTTGGACAAACAGATGTCTGAGAAAACTTGAGCCATCCTTCAAGGAACAGGTCTCTGCAAGTGTCACTTGAGAGTGAAGCACATTTTAAAATAGAAAATAAAACAAATTATTGCTGAATTAATATGGTCTCTTTTTACCTCTCATGGCCTGACAAAGACCATGGAAGGGTCCCCATGTGGGATTGGCTGCACACCACGAACAAATAATTAAATGAGGAGAGAGCATTTTAGATCCATGTAGAAAGAAGGTTTTATTCATAGTTTTAACGTCTCCTGCAACAGAAAATTAAAGGCACTTGAAATGTGAAATCATGAAATGCAAAATAATAAATGGCATTTTATTTTTAATAGTAACCCTTATTTCTGCCAACAGCGTAGAATATTTCGCAAGCAAAATGCCAACCTGTCTTAGTCTTTCAGGACATATTATAAAAATGTCTTAACAGTGTCCTTCAGCAGGAAGGAGAAAAGTTTACTGAACTAATCAGAAATACTCATTGCTGAAATTCAAATCTGATGCTAGTCCCTTCCAGGTGAAATGATACAAGATCAGAAATGGGAAGGAAAAGAACCAGAATATCAAAGAAAGTCAATGAACTGGCAAAGCAATGAAAATAACTGCATAAACTATCCTGTAAAAGTAGTGAAAAAAGAAATATTCTAAACCCTGGTGTGCTACCTAAGCTCAGTGATGACCAGGAGGAAAGAGACTGTGCTCTGGTCATCTACAAATAACTGAAGACTAGAAAACCAGCAAGAAAGATGTGCTGGTTATGGTGACCCAGTAGCATGTCAGTGAAATTAATGGATTAAAATGGACTGAATGAACATTTAGCAAAATTTCCTAACAATGTGATCTATCAAAGTGTAGAAATATCTCCCAAGAGAAGTGGTGGAAACCCATTCTTTGAGTCATATACAGTTAAGCTTGGACAATACAGTGGAGAATGAACTGGCTGGGGTTTGAGGAATGGGCTAAATGATTTTACAAGGCTTTTCCAGCACTTTTTGATGTTTTTGGCCAGAGTGTTATAAAAACAAAGCAGACAAAGTTATTCATCGACCTATCTCTTTGTAAAATCTCCTTGTAAAATCCCCTAGAATTGTTTTCTGCATCAATACCGTTAGTTTTAGTATCATTTTTCATATGCCCCACTTAAAATTTTGCTTTCTTTTCTCAAGATTATGATTTGAAATACAACTTTTATTCTAAGTGGAAAATTACTTGTCAATGTGTTATAATGAACCTGCTACATAAACCAAAACCAAGGAAGACTTTTAACATAAATTCTTACATCTACAAATGAATTATTTTAGTACTCCAAGTACTACTAAGTACACCAAGACTTTTCAATAGCACGTAAATAGAAAGTAAACTGCACCTTTCCTGCAGGTCTCTGTTCATCTTGTCAGAAAAGCAGTCCTGCTATAACCAAATCTCCATTAAAACTAGTTCAGGTATTCCTCAGATGGTTCTGTCTCTAAGCTGCTAAAAATTGAAATAAAAGAGCAGAAAGTTTTGTACAGACATGTCAGTGGTTATATCTTACTTGGCCTCAGTCTGGGAAAAGGTAAGACTGCAGAGGCCACTGTTTCCCTATTTGTCTTGTCCTAATCCTGTGCTCTCCTGTTACTCTCCTTGGGAATCTGACTTTTGTGAACTAAGTGAAAGAATGGATGGGAACTACCTGTAACTGGGATAATTTCTTCCCTGTGAGGACTGTGGAGAGCAGAGAGCTGGCCCACCCAGGACCTGGTCTGTGGTTTGGCCTTCACACACACATTTCTTATGGGTCCCCTATGACTTCTCCGAAACCATTTCCTCCCCATTCGTCCTCACCTCCTGCCCTGAAATAATTTATAAAAAACAAATTCCAGAAACATTATAATGCTGGCACCAAAAGATTAATTCTCGTGGTTTCAAAAGACCAAATGCCCCATCACAATTATTTTCAAAAAATTTAAACTTATTCTGTCAGAGATAGGTCAGATTTGTGTCCTACTTTCCGGCTTAATAGATCAGAGCATGGTGGTTTCTCATAGAGACAACATCTGCTGCAATGACCATGAGATGTCAGAGTTTAGGATCCTGAGAGGAGGGAGAATGGCAAAACTTAGTATTGCAAGCCCAGACCTCAGGAGGTCAGACACTGGAGCTGACTTTGAAGTGTGCTGTGGGATATGGAGAGAAGAGGGGAGAAGAAGAAGTTGTTGTTTCCAAGTACCACCTTCTCCAAACTCAAGAATGGTCCATCTGCACGTGCAGGAGGAAGCCAAGCCAAAGTGGCAGGAGGTCTGTATGGATGAACAAGGAGCTGATGACAAAACCCAAGCATAAAAAGGAAGGACTGAAGTGGAAACAAGGTCAGGTGACCTGGGAGGAATATAGAGACACTGTCTGACCTTGCCAGGATGTATTTAGTAAAGTCATAGCCCACCTGGACTGGAACTTGGCGAGGAACATGAATAGCAGCAAGAAGAACTCCCCCAGGTACTTCAACAGCAAAAGGGAGACCAGGGAAACTGTGGACTCACCTCTGAATGGGGCAGGAAAAGGCATGACAGGGGCCATGAAGAAGGCTGAATTAAAAACTGGCAAGCTCAGTGTACTCACCCATCTCAACAGGTAAAAGTTGCCCTGCCAATCATCTGTGAAAGGTTGTGGCAACTGGGAGAAGTTCCTGAGGACTGGACAAAAGCAAATGTCACCCCTATTTTCAAGAAGAGCCAGATGGACCATCCAGAGCACTACAGACTGGTCAGCCTCCTCTTGATTCTTGGGAAAGTGATGGGGCAAACACTCCTAGAAACCATTTCTAAACATATGAAAGTCAACAAAGTGACTGGGAGGAGTCAGAATTAATATAGACAGAGCTGGGACTGTCCAGCCTGGAGCAGAGAAGGCTCAGGGGGATCTTATCAATGTGTATAAATAACTGATGGGGAGTGTAAAGAAGATGGAGCCAGAATCCTGTCCTGTCATTAAGCTCCCCATTGAGAAGAGGCAATTGGAACAAATTGAAATACTGGAAACTAAAGAAAACACTTTTACGGAGATGGTGTGTAGTGTGTTGACCTTGGCTGGATGTCAGGTGCCCACCAATTCACTCTATCATTTCCCTCCTCAGCAGCACCGGGGGAAGAAAATCACATGAAAAAGAATGTGTCAATCAATGGAAAGGCAGTTTAATGGAGTAAAAGCAAAGGCCACACATGGAAGCAAAGGCAAACAAAAGATTCATTCTCTGCTTCCCGTCAGCAGGCAATGTCTGATGGCCTGGATGCTGTGGGAGCACTGCCCAGCAGTACCCAAACACTGGCAGGTTCTCAACACCTTTCTGGCTGCTAGTGCAAAGCCCAGCACTGTGAGGGCTGCTATGGGAAAATTAACTCCATCTCAGTCAGACCCAGCTCAAGGGTTGTCAAACACTAGTAGAGGTTGCTCAGAGGAGCTGTGGAGTCTCCACCCCTGGAGTTACTCAAAACTTGACTGGACATGTCCCCAAGTAACGTGGTGTGGCTGACCCTGCTGGGAGCAGGCAGTTGGATCAGGTCATCTCCTGATGTGTGTTCCTGCTTCAACTGTGCTTGTGTCTTAGATAGAAAATCCTATTGAGAAATGGTGAATAGATAATCAAGCAGAGTATAATGTTAGCACATACTTCAGCAAAAGACAAGCAATAGCTGGAGAGTACGGTAAAACATTTCCTCCCTGCTAAAGAAGCAAAGTATTTGCTAGATGTTTTTCTTTTAATAGAAAACCTCTACAGAATGTAACAGAGGAACTGTTGACTCTATCAAAATACTTGATTGGTAGAGAAAATACAAAAAGCTGAGTCAGATTCTGCTCCACTTCTATCTTTTTCATGCTCTCAGAAGCTTTGGGACAACATTCATTTAGATTTAACTTTCGTGAAAGAAGTCTAAATAATTCGCTGATCCACAATACCCAGAAATCTCTTGCAAAGTTTGGTTTCAGATATAGCTTTTCTGGCTGAAGTCAATGCCTCAACCCACTGCTCATATTAAGCAATTTTTCTATCCTTTAAATAATATTCTTTAGCTATTCAGCAAAGAGGAAATCTCAGTTTTAAAACTTCAGACATCTTTTAGTTTGAATGTTTGTAGATACTGAATTACCTTTGGCAACAGTTTTTTCTGGAAATGAAGAAAGTGAAACTTTCATGGCTAAATTTCATAAAGTTTTGACCTTTTCCTAGTATTAATTATAACTATTAGATCAACCTCAAATTATTTGTCTGTTATTCAATTCTTAAATCAAAGACATTTTCACCAAACGTCCCAAGGTCACAGGAAATCCAAGCTAACTTTGTTCTATACTTTGGTTTCTTTATCCACATTAGCTCTCTGAAAATAAAAACACAATATGGCAAGCTAAGCACATTTTAAAGCCTGCCTTAACCTTTCAGACAAAGAACTGTCATGCAGCACAACAAAGTTGTATAACTTATTGTTTGCAGGAGCAGAGAATATTAGGGCTTACAGTTCTGAGATATCTTTGGCTCATTCAGAAATCTGCTTTTTTTTTTTTTTTTTTAAATCTTGGTTCCTTTGTTTGTACTTTTGAAAAACACGTTCACAGATTGGTATGTATTTTGGAAGTACTCAGAACCCAGGTGAAATGAAACAATCATCACCTGGTACAATTCCCTTGAAATCAGAGAAGACACGGCATTTTCCACCTGTTGAGGGTATGACCCAATATTAACAAACACAAATTATGCAAATGCTAATCCTCAGATCCAAATAGGTTTAGATGAGCATGTGATTCTGCCAAAAATATGGCAATATAAACATACATCCATATTAATGTATACAATGCTGGAAGAAAAGACATTTATTGAGACAATGGAGAAGGAGAAAGAAAAATCTCAGAACACAAACACAGTTAATAAGGCAACTTCATAATATAATAGTCAGACTTATTTTTCCTATGAATTTATCCTCCAGTTGCTGGCTGACATGATTTTTCCTAGTGGAGAGCTTTTCCTTCATGACTTTCTTTTGGAACAGATTTGAAGTTCACTAATTTGAAAAACAAACTCTAACTTGACAATTCATAAATATTCCCTCAGAGTTATTTCTAGTTCAATATGTGCTGAACTTTACAATGTTTATCAGATGTTAAAATTGATAAAAAAGCGATTATTAAAGCAATGATGGCATTACACACACACTGAATGTGCTTTCTGAATAAATAAACTTGCTACACATTCACCTAAATGCATATGGGTGTGTATATAGGTTACTTTTTATAGCATTCCACGTGCAGTTAAGAACGCAGTGTTCAGCATAACCTATTTCTGAGGCTGTCAATCAACAGCTACCAGTTTGAACATAGCGCACTTGAATTCTGTGGAACCATATTTAAAAGAAACCATTCCCTCCAACAGTCTGGCTGCTCTTTGTGTCGCTGCCACTATCCTGAAACGTGCTTCATTTGAAGCACGAAAGAGAGGAAGGAAAAACCCCCTCCAAACATTTTGATTTACAGTAAGGAAATAGACTGTCGTGTTGGAGTCTCCGATAGCTCCGTGGAAGGCACACGGCTGGGGATGTGAAGAGCCTCATTTGTTTATGGCACAAGCCCAAGCCACGGAAAGGGAGGGTCCAGAACAGATCAGAGTATTTCATGACTGGCTCTGTCCTGTGCACACGTTTTCACTACACAGGATCTAAAACGATACACTTAAAAACCACTAGACAAGAAATACTGAAGAGGAAAGCGCAATGCTTTGACACACCAATGAATTAGCTGCTTATCTGCACAATGGCTGCACCACTTTCAGCAAGGAATGTAAATTCCAGCGAGGCAGCAGCAGGATCCTATGGCTCGACAAGGTAGTATAGCTACAGATGAAAATGCTGAGGAAGTTCAAAGCCACATGAGGAAGGGTTTCTTAGCAACCGACCGGATCATGAACCAAAGGAAGAGAATGTGATACAGCTATTTTTAATGTTACAAACCAAACTGAGATATCAAGGCCTTTAAAATCTGCATTTTTGCTATGCAACCATCTTAAATGAAACGCTGGTGCTTTATTACATTTAAAGATTTTACTGTGTCTGTCCTGTAATCATCCCCAGCATGCAGATGTGTAAGAAAGAATAAACCTCAAGGATAATGTGCTACAAATAAATCATTTCACTCTATTGATTAGTCTTCTCAGAAGAAGCTGTAGGGGAGAGAATTCAAATCACTGGTGATTATAAAAGTCCAAATAAAACCTGATTCATAAGGGAGAAATCTCTTAGCAACTTCTCCAGAGAAAACTCCTGAATTGCACAGGTTTGGCTTGTAACGCTGTGAGACAAAGAGGCAAAGGGGCAATTCATTTTTGTTGGTGACAACCCAAAAACTGAACAGTCCTGCAATAACTTTTTCAAGAAGTTGGGAAATTAGTGCAACCTGCCAGTGGGTATGGGGCTGTGTGTGTGTGTATTGAATTAATCTGGTACTGAAGTATTCAGGGGATGTTTATATTATCCATTCCACTAGCTAATCTGAGGGGGTAGGAAATAAAAACTGAATAAAAAAGATGTGGATGGAGCACAGTGAATGCCTATTTGCTGAGATCACCAGAATTAAAGGGACTGAAAATAACAGATTGAAAAGCAGGTTAAAAATACTCAAAAAACCTTTTTTTCCTTTCTTTTTTTTAAAGAGGAGATATTTTAATGCAAATTGTTCTGTAAAATACAAAAACCTTTTTAAAATGAGCTTTTGTATTTCAGGTTTTGTGTGATTTTTTCCAGCAGTGTACTTTTTCATTACTTCTGAAGTATCTTGTGTTTCTGGAAACTGAGGAGAAGCCTTCAAAGTTGGTTTTCTCTCAGTGATCTCTAGGTCACAGTTTCTTTGCCTCACCCCTCAAGGCTTGCTGCTGCTGAATCATGGTATTACACTGACCCAGGCTGCTGGCACTGTGTGCCCTGCAAAGAATTCATTGGACCACAGACACCTGGGGAGTGAAGAACTGCAGAGTTCCATAGCTCTGCCTTTGTATAGGTTTGAAAGCAAACCAGTGAGAGACTCCAAGTCAGAAATACAATTTAATAGGGAAAAGGTAAAATAAATGCAATAGTACAAAAAGCAAACCACTGACAAAGTCAGAATACAACCTGGCACCCTGTCAGTCAGGGTGCTGGTAGCAGTTCAGATGAAGTGGTCCTGTTAAAGCAGTGATCCTGTAGAAAAAGAGTCCTCGTCTGAAAGTCCAGTGGTGGCTCCTGTCCTCTGGAAATCCAGTGGGAAAAGGCTGTCTGTGGTGTTTGGAATCCCAGTTTATATTCAAGATGGAATGCTTGGTTTCTCCCTCTGGGTGGAGCTTCTCACAATGGGATGATAAGGCATTGATGGGCCCATTAACAAAAGATTGTCCAGAGGCAGTTATCTATGAGCCATGGGCAGGGTCCTTGATTGCCCATTAAACAAAGATAACTCCTGGAGGGAGGAGGCAAGGAAAACACTGCCCCACCTGGCTTCAGATGGTAAAAGAATACATGCTTTTGAGCACGTCCTACACTGTAACCTAGGACAGCCTTCCTCCGAGGAGGGACCCATTCCCTGAGAGAAAGTAAAGGTGGAGCAAAATAAGAGTTGCTTTGGGAGTCCTGAGTGCCACTGACCCCTCATAAGACCCTTGGGAAAAGGAGTGAAGGCAGACCCAGGCCCCCAGCAGCAACTGCTCCAGGACACGGAGCCAGTTTTGGCTCCAAATGCAGCTTCTTCAGCATCTGGGAAAGCAAAGCAGGACATTTATAACAGGATCACAAATGTCCTTTCTCTCTAGCAGTCCAAACCAAAATCCTGGCTAAACCCACCAACATTTTTGCATATTAAAGTCCATTCTAGATCCAGTTTCTCTAATTCAAACCATCTCTCATTAATCTAAAAATAATTCTGGCATGGATGCAAAGAGGCAATTAATGCTACTGTTCAAAATTAACATCCAGTGATATTACTGAGTAATATGGATGAAAGGGGATTGCACTGGCAGCATATTTGCTTTAACATTTTGTTTTCTGTCACCATTGGGATCCCAAAATTTTGTTCCTCATTAAAAAAAATTATATATATCATTTCTAAAAAAACTTTTTGGTGCCCACATAAAACCTGCAAGTTTTTATCTTACTGCCTTCTAGTAGCATGGACAATTTCACATTCTTGAGGTCCAAATCTGTCAGAGCCAATGCACAAAAGGGGAAGGTGACTTTGGAAGCTCAGACAGTTTGCTGCTGCTGCAGTGATTTTGACATCAGAGAAATTCCAAGCATCAAGAAAGCAAAGGTTTTCAGAAACCTACAGTTTTGCTAAATCTACATGATAACTGGCAGGAACATTAGGGACAGAAAGTTATCCCAGAAAGTAAATCTGCATTTGTGCTACAGTGGAAAATTCCATATAGAAAGAACATTGCATGGCATACAAAATTTCAAAGCTCAATAAACATAAGTTATTGCTGATTTTTGAACATTCATTGTCTGGAAAGAGGCACACTCAAAGTTCCAATGGATGTTTGAACAAGGAAAAAGGCCTTTACTAAAAAGCTAGGAAAAAAATCTATGAGAAAGGGTTGAACTTTTAACAGTGAATGAAGTTTTTGTTGAAGTCTTGGATTAAATTCACACCTAGCTTACATTAAAGAGAACAAACTGATTTGTAGAGACATACTTGCTAAAGTAGAACAAATTCTTACAGAGGGAAAACCAAGAGAGGAAGAAGATTTGAAGGATTTTCTTCCTTTCTCCCAGGAAATTATGTTGGGAATCTCTTACTTCTTCCCTTTTCCTAAAAAGAACAAGCAGAAGGCATTTATTCCTCTCAGACTACGTCTGAACAGTTTCTCTCAAGAAAATATCTCTGCACATTTGTCTTTGAAGGTGAACAACCACTTCCTTACAGTGTTTAGTATGTGATCTGAAAAACCTCAGTGTTCCTCAAAATGGATTTTAAAACACTTTGGATGAACGTCACTTTGAGATAAAAAAAAAAAAGAGGATGGTTTGTGTGCAAGCATGATCACTATGTTTAAGGTTATAAGCATTTAGTCAGCAAGTAGGATAGGCACAGAATTAACTTTAACAGAACTTGACATGGGAAGTATAGTTTAAGTATAAGTATAATCCTCAACACTGAATCAGCTGGGTTTCAGTTACAGGTGCTCATCAAACCCTGTTTTAGTTTCTGGAGCTTATTTTCCTTGACAAACCCACGTTTTCAAATTAGAGCCTATTAGGAAGACTGTCAAAATAGCTTTTCTAAGCCTTTGCATGCATGATGTCAGTCTGCGCGGTGAGTATTAAGAAAGTTAAATGCAACTGAAAAAAGATAGGGACAAATTATTGGTTCAGTCTGTAAATACCAAGTGCATCACCTTTAACATGAAATTAAATGCAACTGAATGTGAAAGCAATAGAAGGCAATGAATCCTCAGACTTTGTGTATTGATATAAATAAAAGAAATGTTTTATATCCTAATTCTGCAAATTGCATTAATGATTTGCTTTAGTTGTGTATATGGTTCCACAGGCTCCTCCTTCTTTGTATCCACTGTATTGTAAAATACAGTGGTTTTATAATTCAGGAATTAGGATCTTAAATTTGCTTTAAGTACTTAAACCATGCTTTCACTCTCAAAACTTTCAGTCTACTGAGCAGTACATGGGAGGTTAAGTTTTAGAACACTTACCTTCACTATTTTGTTTTGCTTTCTTAAATGTATTAAATGTATTTCTTGGCTTGAGAAGCTTTTCTGTTTTGGATGCATTAAAAATGTTGCAGCACTGGAAAGAAGAGAAATGGAGAGAGGAAAATGCTGAAAAGAATGAAGAAGGTGAAGCAAAACCTGTACAAAACACATTCTAGAGCTTTTCTATCTTTCAGACTTGGATTTTTTAGAGGAGAAAGGTTACAAAGAGAACCTTTAGCATAAATATCTCACCTCACTAGTTGGTAAGACAGACAATTCATCTTGATAATATTTAGAAGAAGTAATTTTTATATCTCATATTCAATGGGGAAATAGACTAAAATCAAAAAGACACGAGAATGATAAAATTGAAATAACCTAGCTACTTATTGCACAAAAGAAGAAAAATTAGATCCTCTGCTATTCTGAAAACTGCAGGTATACACAGTGAGGGTTGAACTTTGAACATTGAGTCTTGTTCACTAGTTATTGTATTGTATTTCTTTATTTTTAAACTCAGAGAAAATGAAAACTTCTCCAAGGCTTCTTTCAGGACTTGCGCCCTCGGTGAGACTCAGACGGTCTGCTCTTCCTCTCTGTGCAGGTCTCTGTGCCCTAGGACAGAACCAACAATTTTAGAGCTCATTGCAGGGCTCACTTAACATTTTTGGCAGATGATTTGGCTGCTGGATGTGGCCCTTTGCTATTCATTTGACAATCTGCAATTCATATGGTTCTGAAATTCAGAGAGGGAGAAATGAGTACTTCTGAAGCTCTGTAGGTTCAAGACATGCTTGCACAGAAGACGAACTTCTTCAGAATCAATGATATTTGAGAATGGCTTTCATATTTCAGAGAAAGTAATTTCTCTTTCATAATTCAGAGATTCGTTTTACGCCTAATTTGAACTATCTAAAATGTTGACGTCAAGATACATTCCTGGAAGTATTTTAAAATGGAAGCAGCAAACTACCTGTGGGGAAATTCACCCCACATTAGCACAATGTTAGGGAGGCCCTTGAGAAACTTTGCTCACCTTTGGTGGACCTTGTGGAGCAGCCATGGGCAGTGCCACCTGAAGAGGCAGAGCTGGAACCTGCCTTCCAAGTGTGTTTCTAATGCACACAACAACAAAGGGTTCTTGTTTAGATTCAGGCTAGTCCAAAACCTCCTCCCCATTCTAAAAGGCATCACAGCAAGCCCTCAGGACAAGCTGCTCTTGCACTGCTCTGATGAATTGTCCAGGAGATGCTCTTCTTTCTTTGCTATAGTGAGAGCACACCCAAAGCATTTCTACATGCCTAAAGTTAGGTGAAATTAATGCTGTTTTCAACTGGAACAGCCTCCATTTGCTATCATTTGTCTGTATTGCAAGACCCATTTTTTCCTTCCTTTTAGCCTATAGGAAGCTTGGAAATGGAATGGCTGGAGTAAGATTAATAGGCAGCAAACTGGGAAGCTTTTTACAGTATTTGTGTTGTTGCTTTTCCTTCTAAGAAAAAAAATAAAATCGGCCATTCAAACCACAATGAAAGTATGAGAGGAACAATTTTCAAAGACAAAAAACCAAATATCACTGAGTTTCAGTAAAAGCTGAATATCTGTTCTTCAGATATTTTAAACTCCTTATTTGAACACATTATCAGTCAAGCTAAAAGGTATGTGTGAACTGTTGAAGAAAGTGTAACCTGCTATTTGCTCCATTTTTAGATGAAAAAATCCATACCCTCTACTGACAAGTAAAGAAACCAAACAAAACCAAAAACAACCCATCACGCTTCAGTCTGGCACCCTATGAGATTGAAAATGAAAATCTATTAGACTACCTATGATATTGATAATAAGCACACCAAACAACAAGAAATTTAGACATCTGATTTGCTTCAAAATGGAATTTCTTGTATGAACATTTTCAGACTGGATGATAAAACTTTCAACCATATTGCACTCCAGAAGGAAATAGCTCCTACTTATGGAAAACTCTTTTCTTACTACATGACACTCTGAAGGTGGAAACAGTAGATAAATAAAACCTTAATGAAAAACTGCAGCAGAATCTCTTCGATTTTAAGTGCATAGTTTTTTGACCTGGTCCATTATGGGCTTATAAAACACTGATTGTTTAAAAACCAAAATAAACAAGTTTGGGTTTCTAAATTCCAGTAATAACAACTGTAAGTCACTTGCTGCATAATTTATGTGAAAATTTGTCAACCCACAGAGCAGAATTTTTAAATAATCTTGAGGGGAATAAAAAAAAATAAATAAAGCCAACATTTTTGTGGAGTGTACCAGAAGAGTCCTGATGGGATCTGGATCCCTGAAGAGACTGTGGATAGAGGGAAGACCCCCTCTTGCCTTGCTGCACTCAGGTACAGTGCCTGCCTGCCCAGGCAGCAGAAATCCTCCATCACAGAATAGACTAGAAAATGGAGGAAATCCCCAGCCAGCAAAGGTGTTCTTGCCTGTCTTCCTTGCTTCTTTCCCTGCTGCTTTGCTACCTTTCTTCAGACTCACACCTCCTGTTCTCCTTTTCTATCAAAATCTTGTGGATTAGGGCTTTTTACTTCTCTTTCCCTACATTTTGGGGCAAGAATATGGAGAAATGTACCACTCTGCTTTAACATATATCTGCATAAAGAAATTAAGAGAAACATCAGTGAAGTTAATGATTGTAAAAACCTGAAAGAAAAATTGAGCATTTGAGGTCTGTCGACAAGAAGTCAAGTGCATTGACATTTCTGCCACCATAATGACCTCTTTACCTTAGTGACTTACCATTTTTTGCCAGGAGATGAAGAAGGAAAAGTATCTGGAACACTACAACCAGGGTAAAATCCATTGTTTTTCTTCTATTCAATCAACCCAGCAGTGAGGAAGAGCTGGTGGAAGCACACAAACTAACGTTACAGACCAAGTGTCATTGTGCTGTCATCAGCCTCTCCAGAGCCTATTAATCAGTAAGCCAGAAAAAATTTCTGTCTGTACAATAAAACACAAAATACTGCTTAGTTATTTCTAGTATTTTTATGTAGCTACAAGGAACAACTGTGTTGCCCTAATTAATGTTTCTCTTTATCATGTATTTATGTAAAAAAATAATCCATTGAGATTTTCTTGATTCTGTATCAATTCTGCTTTCTGTGCAGACTGGCATTCTCTGGAGAGAGAAAACATTTTCTGCCCCTCAACTTGGACAGTGAATTTTAGTTATTGTGGTAATAAATAATACTATTTTCTTGAAGGGATGTAGTGATGTAGGGTACGTGCATGGGTAGTGCACAATGACACAAAGGAATACCCAGGCAGGCCTGAAGCGTGGTGTTATCATCAGGGGTAATTCCATGAGCAAACAAAACCCCCATGGGAAGCACGGGCCACAGTGCAGAAACCACCAGCCCTGCATGCAAAATGAAATTAAAGAGACGAGTGCAGAACAGCCTTCCCAAAACAATGAACTAGAGAGGAGCCCGCTATGCCTGACAAATGGAATGAAGTTACAATAATTCTGACAAATTCATACTACCCTTCATTTGCATACACTTCAGGAGCAGATATAATAATGGTTAATGAAAACAGGAGTTAAAATGACCCTAATGTTGTAGCCTGCCCAGAGTCTAACCAAACACCGATTTAATATGGAACAACGGTGACTAAATGGATTATTTAAATCTTCATGTCTTAGAAAGAAATTACAAATTCAGAGTAATCACGGACCAATGTAATAATTCATTTCATGAATTTTGAATGCACTCATCTTTGCAAGCTACAGAAGCCAAAAAATTATGGTCAACTGATTCACCATGGTATTAGCTATGGTTGCTGTGATAGGACCTTGTGAGCAACCAACTGTGTGTGTGACTGTCTTTGTGCTAAGCAGGATGCAAACAACTAGCTGGATATGTGCCTTTCCAGCAGGACTCCAATCCATGTTAACCCCATGGATGCAAGGTTGGATTCTGCCCATCCCTTTGTCCAGAACAGCTAGCCCTGAATTACAGCAAATATAATTGTAGTTCCCAGGGTATGTGAGGTATTGCTAGGCATTTCCCCCTCTTTTAATCTTGGCAGAGGGATAGAAATGGATAGGGAAGAAGCAGAAAAATTATCAGAGAAATGTTAAGTGAAATGCATGGGAAAAAACTGGTAAGAAAGACAAGAAAGTGAGGAAGAGAACAAAAAGTCAGTATGCGTCTCAGGTGGTGAAGATAAGAGAAAGGCTGGAAAGAAGAGATCAGAACGATGGTGATGGAAAGCATCAGGTCTAGTCAGAGACTGATGAAGTAGTAAAAATTTAGCATCTGGACTGTCTCTTTTCTCATCCATTTCTTTTTTTTTCCCAAGAAAAGCCCCATGCAAAGAGGCCCTAGGACTCAGATAAGAATCCCTTTTATGATCAGGTCCTTCAGCTAACGATCACAGGCCTCATTCTTAACAGCGTGGAGTCCCCAAGGTTTCTATTTAAAGTCAGCAGGAGAAGCAAAATGCTCAGTAGTTCCAAAAAAAAAAAAAAAAAAAAAGGAGAGGTCAGACTCTGTTCTTTGAGAGTATCCACAGCAGAAATGAATCTGAATTCTCTTGCCGATAGTCTAATATCAGAATTTTTAATGGACTTTGAAAATAATCTTTCTTGGTATTATTTCTTCCCTTCTAACTGCTTTGTAGCTCATGGTCCCATGCAAGTTTTTAGGCTGTCATCCTTTTAATGTTTTTTTTTTTTTGCTTCAGCACTGTATCACTGTCATTACAGCAGACTTGCCAGATACCTGCGATAAAACATTTCAAGCCAGGAGGAGAAACAACCCTCTGAAGAGCACACATGAACTGAATATTTTCTTTGGTCAGTAACTCCGTTATTCCCTGAGAACCCTTTTCGTAACTTCTGGAATAAATTTGTCCTTTCTGTGCTGAGTGCCTGCTGTCAGACTGTCCAAGTAACTGCAGACAACTCCAGCATTGAAGGTTTCCAGGGTTTCCCATTGGCAGGTTTCACTATGGTCTGCCATCTCATGCAGCAAATTTTCTTAGCTGTGCAAGTCCAAAGAGAGAGTGTCAGCAATGGAGTCCCATTTTTCTCTCCTTTTAAAATAAACAACTTAATGCCTTTGCACCTGTATTCCCATGGGTTTCATAATTTGTAATACTGTTCCATCTCCTCCTCATTTATGAAATTATCAAATAATGCAAATAAAGGATTACCTAACCGGATTGCATTGGCCCGAGTATGTGAAATGCCCAAAGCCAGCGACCACTGAAATCAAAAGAAGGCTGAGTTCTCAATGTTTTGCAGATTATTTTGGTGTAAAATCATTTGTTAACAAAATTGAACTTGTCAGATTTTGTTTGAGGAGCTTCTTAGCTACAATGATCTGTCAACACAGCCTAGGCTTTCTTGATCTAAAATGTTTAGATTTTTTTGATTCTAACATGTTGACACTTGTACACTGTTCATCTGTGACTGTCTCCTTAGATACCTCTGACACCAAGTTTTTAATTAGTCACTTCAGTTTCTAAACCCAACATTTGTGTATCAGGTAGTAGGTTAGCTCAATAGAGAACGGAACCACGCTTCAATATCCAATTTCCACTGGTGTCAGGGAGAACACAATTCCACCCAGCACCTTCATCAGCTCCTCTACAATAGATAAATGCATAGTTATACGCTGAAGAGTTTCTTCCAATATTGCCAAGGAAACAGGACATTGCTCATTGCCAGCTATTTACAACTATCAATTTTTAAACAATCAGGATGATACTTTCCATGCTGGAATTCTGTCATAGGATTTTTATTTCCTTGTTTTGTGGTAAAGATAGGGGAGCAAACTCCAGGGAAAAAAAGCCCAAACAAACACAAGACCACGCACAACTTCCTCTTCTAGGAAGATTAGTGGTTATGTAATTTCATCTTACTCATATTAAAAATTCTGGCAGCTTTTCCTTTTGTGACTTCCCCATTGGTAACTTCTGATTGCCAGGTTCAAATTTCTGCCCTGAAAGAGAAGGGGTTAGGGGCAATACCTCTTGTCTTCCCCCTGGCCCCATGTTTGCCTCAGACAGTGTAAAAGAGCTAAATATTTTATTCAGACTCAAGTGAAAGGAACAGAAGATCAGAACAAAGCAGATAAACAGTGGATTCATTCTTTAAGTTGGAAAATACTGGTCCTGAGAAAAAATTAGGAAAAATAGAAATGAATATCAACATGGAGGAAATATTTTATAACTATATAAAGCCTAAAATGATTATTCTATCACATCCAAAAACAATACAAGATTATCCTATTAATGCTCGCAGGGCCGAAACAACACCAGAAAAACTATCTGCTTCCTGGGCCAACCAAATGAAGCAATATTTCACAGCAAAAATGCTTAAAGGCCCAAGTAAAAGTAGCACAATATTCAGAAGAATTGATCCAACCTAACATTTCCTCATCTGAACATCATCAAAGCTAAGGTCATATCTAACTTACTTAAATATGTATATTGCATGATCTCAGACATCAACCTTAAAAGAGCACTCTTCATACCAATCTGCATCTCTTCAGGTTGCTCATGAGACAAGTCTTGGATTTTACCTGGAACACTCTCAGAATTGTTACCTGAAGTTGCTGATTTCATACATACCTCTTTGCAAACACATCTGGGATGTAAATTCTGACAGCTTTTGTGCTGCCTAAGAAAATAGTCAAGGTAAGTGGACATGTGCTAGAAAATACTAAATTAATGAACTTTGCTCTGTAAACCAGGACAGAAACACAATTTTCTCAAACCCATGAAGAAATGAAAAAAAAACCAAACCGGATCTGTCAGCATCACCAAATCACTGAACTCTTACAAATAGTGGATGCTTCTTACATTCAGAGCTTTTAAATCTGTGTATTCACATAATTAAACTGGAGTATAGGGTTCTCCCATGTGATTATGGAATAAAATATGATCATGCGAATATAAGCCCCAAAAGCAGGGAAGCCAAATAGGAAATACTTCTTCCCCCTCAATGCTTCGTAAGACCTCATGACTTCAGGATACTTCTGTGCTTGGGAAGAGGAATTTATGGGTAGTTAATATTAGAGATTGACAGCCCTCATACACAGTTCTCCTTTTTAAATGGATGCTGGCTGCTACGGAATTGTAACAACAAGAGACAAAAAGAAGATTTGAACCAATTTATTAAAATAATTTCTCTTACTTTATGGTAAATATTCTGTTTCTTGATGCCACAGAGAGGAGCCATTTATTTCCTTTGTCTGAACCAAACCTGAATGTTCTGATTTCTCGCTGCAAAAGCACTGCCCCGTAGATTGAATGAAATGTTCTTGAAAGACCCTCAGTGACATCTGTGCAGCTGTTTAATTGCTCATTTGCCAGCACGGAAAAAGCCCAATGCCAAAAAATTCCATCTAAAATATAAACTTCAAAATACTCTAAATCAGATGATAATTGTCTTTACTGATGCTTAAAGTGCAATAATTTTTATCCAGACAGCAATGACATTATGCAAAATAACATAAACTTGGGAGTACTTGAAAGAAAGAATTACATGAATGTGAAAAGCTACAAGAACTGTTAGAAATGCACACAGACTGTCATCTCACACCACAGATAGGAGCCAGAATGACAATACCATAAATTAAAACAACCCTCAAGCAAAAACTAACATCCAGGAAATGAGAAACAGATTTAAAACAGAGAACAGAAACCAGAAAGCATGACCACTAATGAGATTCTGCACAACACTTACAGTAACAAAGGAGGTGACAAATGATAGCAGAGATACAGTA
Organism: Aleadryas rufinucha; assembly: GCA_013397815.1. Classification (NCBI taxonomy): domain Eukaryota; kingdom Metazoa; phylum Chordata; class Aves; order Passeriformes; genus Aleadryas; species Aleadryas rufinucha. The sequence continues at coordinate 179,598 of VZTH01009698.1, forward strand.
TTAATAAGGAAGTACAAATTATATTTCCTGTTTTTGCTGTCTTTCACCTTGCATAGGCACCTAGAAATTGGAAAGGGGGCATATGTTCAATAATCTCTCACTTTAGAGGGGTGGAAAGCTGGGAATGGCATGCAAATCCAATTGCAACACATCTCACAGCTGGAATGTGGAGAAAAAAAAGCAAGCTGATATAACCTGCAGAATTAAAATGACATTATAATGCATAAACCGATGCCCAGCCAGTACAGGAATAATGACTTCAACTCAGATTACAACAGCCAATTTAGTGTAAATATACTGCATGTTAATGTAGTGTCATACTCATTTCCTCTTCTCCTAGTGCTGCTCGTATCAGAGGCAGGATTCCCATATTTCTGTCCAGGATTCCTGCCCAGATAATGCAAACGCAGGGATATGGATGCATCTGGGATACCTCAGAGCAACTGCGCACATGAAATACAGATAACCTGTTTGTGAGAAAAGTCAGGCCTGCTGCACATGTTCCATTAAGCCCCGAGCCTGTGGAGCCCAGGAGATTTTGAGTGCATGCACAGAGCCCCATCTCAGCACGCGTGCTGTGGGGCCAGTGTGCCCTGAGCTCCGCGTGTACGTGCTGCTTTGGTGGTCTGCACAAGAGCCGTGGATGCACCCAGAGTTGTGACATCTCCGCAGCCTGCCCAGAGCAGTCAGGCTTTGGAGACCCACAAATCCTGGGCAAGGAGTCAAAGCCCTCAAAGGGGCCATATACAGGGAAATTTGGGCGTAGACAGGGCGAGTTACGGGCTCTCGATCCCCAGACTGGGGGAGTCGGAATGCAATTTTGCAAAAGTCACATGTAGACAAAGGTGGTGAAGCAACTAAATGAAAAAAACATGAGAAATTAGCAGTCCACTAAATAATTACTTGAATGACATGATTTCTATGCAATCTATCAACACTAGGGGCATAACTTAATATTGCTCAGTCTGAATTGAGTCTTTTAATCTGTGAGCTAAGAAGAAAGAAAACATGTTCTTGTAATGTAAGTTTTCTTATTGTTAGGAAACATGGTGCATTGGAATTTCAAAATACCACACACAGTCTCCCAAAATGCAACCATTTATGCTCTTAATTTCTTTTCTTCTGCTATCCTAGTGTCTCAGTACTCTTGCTGCAGTTTGGTAATGGATAATGAAAATGCACTTTATGTACAACATGAAAAAACACATACATGGGAGATTCCACTCAACGTAGAATAAATCCAGTAAAAAAAAAGTCTCATAAATATACAGCAAATATATAAAATGAAATTAATAAGTATTATGCCTTATTGAAAGTATGTAATAGAGAGTCTACAAAATAAGAAGTCATAAATGGGACCAAAATACTTATTATTTTTCAGGAAAAGGAAAGATATTTATGCAGTCAGGTGCTAATAATGAATCACATGCTCAGAAGCTTTTTCTCTAGGTCAGTTAAACCAAATTAATCCCAGTGCCCTACCTTGACTTCAATTGTATCGGGGCTTAGTGAACCTAATTGGAGTACATCATTAGTTGGTATAAATGAAAACAGATCCTTTTTTGGAGTAACTTTTCTTTTTCTTTGCCTTTATATCTTTGTGTATACTTCACAGAAATCAAAAGGCCAGGAGTCCTGACTGAGAAAAAGACCTAAATATATGCTCAGCTTGATTCATGTGTATAAACTCATGATAACAGTGGAATTTTTTTCCTCTGTCTTCCCAGATCAGATATTTTCCTAGACAGAATCCTTCTTTTACATGTTACAAAACCTTTTCAGAACAGAAAGCCCATACTTAATGCCATAAATCTGTGTTTCTTCAATCCCATACTGTACTGATCTTTTGTTCCAAATTAGCAACCCCACAACCGACTTTCTGGCACGAAACAATATGCTTTTGCTATCCCAAACTTCTACCTCTACCTTTAAAAGATCTTTGCTGTGTGTTTTAATATAAACACCCCTGCATTTTTTTAAAAGTTGATCTTTAGGACAAATATCTAACCTGAATTATTTTACAGCAATATATAATCCTAACTCAGAAAATGGATGGCCACAGATGTTTAGCAGGCACAGAAATCTTCCTAAAAAGTGAAAAGCATGGACTATACGTGTATTGTTCTGCTAGTGCAGGATTCTTTCTTGCAATATGGCCAATGTCCTTGGCCAGGAATGTGACTGTCGATGTCCTGCAGGCTGGCTTTTGTCAGAGCAGTCTGGCTCCCCTCCTTGGAGAAACCTGGTGGCTGAGCAAGTGCTTGCTTGGGCTATTGCTGCTCCTGCAGGGATTCAGCCATCCAAAGCTTTGAGACGCTCCTGACTACCCCACAATGCCTCCTTCACTTCCAGAACTTCCTCAGATCTGATACTAAAAGCCTGATGGAACAGCTTTAGCTGTGTTACAGCCAAACCATGAGAGAGAGGAATATATATAAGCACAGTTCATGCTTGGAGCAACAGGTTAATTCTATAATATTCACTGCTATCATAAAAGCCTAGTCAAACATTGCAGTATGCATGAGTTTGGGTAGAATTAGAGATACTGGGAGCACTTTCAAACTCCTCTCGTAGTATAGTGACTGGACTTTATGCATTAATTTGGATGCCATTTTGGTCCCAGCAGAGGAACTCTCTAGGGACTCTGGGTTCTCAGAGTGTTATTTTAAACTAAAACCCAAATAAAACAACTTAATACCATTAGCATTATAAAAGAAAATATTACTGAAGTGCTGTCCCGAACAAAGCTTCTTTATGCAGTTCGACACTTGCTTTGGAACTGACATCTCAAAGAACACTCCATATTTTATCCTCACTCTTCACCACCATCTATGAATAATAAAATTCTTTCATGCGTACGTGTTTCAAAAGAAGTTTGCAACTGAATTCAGGCTCTGTGCTTCACACCTAGCCAGTGAAATTGAAGCCAGGAGCAGCAAAAGGTCTCTGGGAGGTTCCCACTCCCACTCTGAGGAGGAATGTCCCATGGCTGCTGGGGAACATATGCTGATGCTGCTCACAAGCACCCGCAGCCGTGATGATCCCACAGCCCTACCAGAAGCCACTTTGTTACTCTCTCTGTTGCAACTTAAACCCATTATTCTTTGCCCTTTCCCTGGCAGGTCTTGACAACAATTTATTCTTTCCCTATTTACAGCAGTCTTTTTATACGTTCGAGGGCTGTCTTCACATCTTTCTTAACCCTGTTTTCTTCCAGACTGCACTAAGTCTCAGAACTGACACTGAACACCAGGTGAGGCTTCAAGCAGCATCCACTGAAGTCAGAGATTATTTTGCTTGCCAGTATTGCTCCTATTTTCACAAAACACCCTCCACTATTTGCTTTTCAAAGGAAAGTCTATAAACTGGCAGTAGATGACAGAAAATGAAGTTCTCTGAAGTGCTATGATTGCTCCCATATTTTGCCTGAGCTGGTCCTTGCAGCAATACCTTGTTTGTGTTCTGGGTTTGTGTGTTTGAAAACAACAGCATAAGCAGAGGTGTATTCCCTGCATGGATTGTCTCCTACTTGCAAGAAATGAGAAGAATTTGCCTGACTTTGCAGATGTTGAGTTCTGCTTGTCTATTATACATCAAAAATCCTTATAAATCAAAAATCATACTGCTGAAGAGTGAGCAGAGCTACAGCCATTCTGCCCAGGTTAAGGTATACTATACTCCTCTTCCACCGCAGCAGGGTGCCTCTAAGAGACACTGACTGCTCTTTGGTCTGTCCCCAGAGAGCAAAAGGATGTGTCTCTGTGGATTGGCATGTGGAAATTCACAGTATATGAGTTTCCAGACGTGCAGCAGCCTGTGCAGCTCCAAAAGCCTCCAAAGCTGGAAGAGCAGCCTGAATTAAACTCTCTTCTGTTGTCTGTCCTTAGCTAGGGGGACTTCTGCCCTCTCGCTCTTCCTTGTCTTTCCAAAGCGTAAACATAGGTGGCAAATAGTGACTTGTCCAAGGCAGCATGCTGTGACCTCAGCACCAGCACAGGAGCCACTCCAAAGGGATGCACTGTATCACATGCTCCACCTGGCATAGCACCCTCCTCACTGGAATACCTTCAGAAATTGTCATAGAGCTTCTGTTTCATCCCGAAGGCAGCATTTTGAGGTCAATATATCTTTGGAGGGCAATCACTTGGCAGGGTCTCTGACTTGTCACGGACTTTTCCAACTTCAGCGCTGAATGGATGGATAAGAAGGCTTAGAAGCCTTCTTATGAAGGCTTATCCATGAAGATGGATAGAGAGGCTTAGAGCATCACACTGATGGAAATATCTTCTCTGGAATTCTCAGCTGGTCAAATACTTCCTAAATCCAGTCCTATGGTGTTCACATGGAGAAACAGGGCTGCAAAGAGTCTGTCCTGCATTATCAAGTGAAAGTATGGAATTTTCTGCACTCAATCCTGTTTCTTTGGATAGGAAGCAAACAAGCAAACAAACAAACCAAACAACAACATAACAAAAACAAACAAAAATATTTTATTTTATTTATTTGGTTAAAAATATACATTTAAACTGGTTCCTGGATTCAAAGAGAGCTACTGCAAACCAGTTCCTCCCATGGCACATTTCAACATTCTCAAGTCTATAACCAATAGCAGGTATTACATTTCGTCTGATGAGATCTTTTAAAGAGATAGAGGGTTGCTAAACAGTTTGAGGTTATTAATCTGTCAAGTGCAGAACATCAAAGCCTTTAAATATCTGTAAAAGCAACTTTTCAACTCCAAAAGATATCAAATATACAAGAGACGTGGAAAACAGTGGCAACAGGAAACAGAAAGCAATGGAAGAGCAGGAATCCATCTAATGGTATATGCAAGGATTTCTGCCATACTCACAGGATTCGGGTGGACTACTTCTCCAAGTTACAATTAAGTCAGTTCTAATTAACTTAATTTTCAGTTTTTAATTTTAATTTTCCTGCTTTCACTAGATCCCAAATTTCAGATGTGACCCCCCTACATAATTTTGGAACTGCCTTCTTTCAGGGAAAATGGACAAAATGGCTGCAGATACTAGTGCACCACACCCATATTCATAAAGCTTTCTCCACATTTTTTATTTCTCTACAGTCAAAACATTCAGTAGATGGAAGGAAATATTGGAAAGAGCTGGAACATGGGACTGTAAGTAACTGATAAAAATAGAAGAGAGAGCCAAAGAGCATGGAAAGCGACAAGGGACAATGGGTAAAAAGCAGATATTTCCATGCACAAGCTTCTCATCTTGACTTCACTCTTGTGCCTAACAGTCACCATATCTAGTTGCCTTTGGAAGCTGCAGGTTTCTGGGTTTCCAATTTATTACAACCAGAGTGGATATCTAGATTTGAGACCTCTGATCTAGGCTTTTTCTCCAGCATGAAGTTATTTTATCCTATTCTCTGTTACATACCAAACAGAACTAAATACATGACAGAACCACATATATTTCCAGTTACATGTTGGTGTTACACAAGTGTCAGACTGTCAGGTTTTTGTGTACATGCTGGTTTATTACTGGCCTGCTGTAATTACACTCTCAGTTGTAGTAGATTTCCTTAATCCTAAGAGCCAGACTTGTTATACAGACACATTCTGTAGTGTTTGCAGAAGAAAAACAAAATTATGAAACATCTGAATTAAAAACATTAGAGGTCTCAAACCCAGTACCTTGAGAAATCCTGAATCTTGAGCTGTGGGAAGGGCAGTACAGATTACAAGGACTGATGGTAGTGTGGGAGAGGACCTAGTCTTGAGAAGATTGACCAAGTGATTGATGCTGCTCAAACTCTCCAGAGTTCTTAAAGCAGTGACTGTTGAATCCGTCTTGGTCAAATTTGCATAGTGCTTTCTGTTTATTCCCAGTCAAAAGACATTGCAGACAAAGTATTTGAAGTAAATTTAATCCTTACTCAACATCAGCATTGCCATAATATCCCAGCACTCAGACTGTGCCTTCAGGCAGGGAGATGAGTGAAGGGTACAGAATATAAATTGCACACTCCCCATCTTAGAGACTTTGTGTTTTGAAGGAGAGGTCACAGCATTTGTACAGGTAAATGTTTGTTCCAGGAGAGGTATTTTGCTGAGGTGTTTGTTGCTGCATCTAGTGTGTCAGATAAAACTTGATTACATATGCCTTCTCTGCGCAACTGGTGGTCCTTCCTCACTTCTCCTTCTCTGCTTGATTGCCAGATCTTTTTGCAGAGTCCCCAGAAGAATCAGCGTAATTCTGTGCTTGAGGGACTCCAATAGTGGGATCAGCTTCATTTTCAGGTGTTTATTTCTTCGAAATATCTTTTTAATCAGGGATAATGCTATACAGGGCCCTTCCTCAAACTATATTGTTTTGTGATCAAATGCATCCATAGTTTGAGCTTCTCTGCTGCACAACAGCAGATGACATTTCTGTGTCAACTTTTATGAACTCTTTTTGCAAGCTTCTTCCTGAGTTTGTTACAGTGTTAAGGCAGAGAATGGAGCTATTTATCCTAGGAAAACCCAAACATATGCATTTATCAGTGGTGTGTGTCCCGGCCTTTTTTTCTTTTTGCAATACTTTTACAGTGTTATGACTTGCCCCTACATTTCCTCTCAGCTTTCTTGTTTTTTCCTTCAACTTGAGACTGATATTTTGAATTAATATGATCATAGTTGCAGAGCTTTCATTGTATACTTTTCCTTGGAGCCTGGAGGCCCATTATTTAGGCGGAGGTTGCTTTTACCCTCAACATTTTCTCCTGCATGGTACTAACTTCACAAAAGTGCCTGCTTTTAATTGCAAAACTTTTCCTATTTCTATACCAAGCTGCAGACACTGGAATTCTCTACTCTGCAACGTGACTGTCTGTTCCTTTTCTGCTTGTTGGCTTCAGGCAACAAACACACGAGAATTTCAATTGTATTTTCACGTAATTTTCCTCTGTCTCATCGTTCCAATGTTTCAGACATTAGTTTCAAGACCATATGTTCCTTCCAGAGCATAAATACCTTAATTAAGATGTAGGTTTAAAACAATCCCTAAATAGATTGAAGAGGTCTGAACAGATTTTTTTAATTTAGGCAGAACTTCAAGTTTTTTGCTAAAAGCTCTCAGGTTTTGTATATTATAAAAAAAAAAAATCAGACTACATCTAGACTACATCTCCTTGAAGATTTTATTTTAGACACTACTTTTAATCTGTTGGCACAGAACTGAATGAAAGAACTTTTTCTGAGAAAATGCTACTCAGTAGAATTGCAGAGTTTTCCACATTACAACGTGTCACAACCAGGGCTCAGAGAAGCAGTCACTGCTAGATGAGTACATGGTTTCTTTCTAAATTTGATGCCTTGCTTCTTAATAATACATACTTTTTTTTTTTCATTTTGTGTTTGTTTTTCCCTCCTTTTTCTTGCTGTCCATGGCACTAGACAACATTATTAGGTCTGATTGATACAGAATTGTGAAGTTCGTAAAATAGATTTTTGCCTAAGCAGTAGTACAGGTTGCAAGACCTGCAGCAATTTCTCAGAAGTCATTGGGAAGATAAGAAGTTAAAATACTGTCAGACAAGCTTAACTACATGGAGCTGTGAATAGGAACTAATCTATGACAAGGAGGCTGAGAGGCATAAAAGTGTGATCTATTCCTGGCATAATTTAGAAAAAAACAGAACCATTTTCTTCAACTATTTGTTAAGGGGAGAGTGAACTGTGAAGATCTGTCAGATACTCAGTGAGTTTTTTAAAAAGACAAAAATGACAAAATTTTTAAGAGGTAAAATGAAGTTCCAGTGAAATAAATAGATGTCATTAAAAAGAGTGACTACAAATGGAGTCTGACATGGTCCAAATGAAATGGGGACATGGTCCAGGTGAGTCAGACTCTCTAGGTTGATCCACACAGCAAGCAAATGGTCAGGCTTGTGGGGAAGTTCAAGTCTGATCCCATGAATATGAACTCAGAGATGATTCTAAGGTTTTCTGGTTTCACTCTGACGGTAAGCTGAAGATCACCAACAAATTAACATATCCAAATAATTGTCCCATTATACTTTAAAAGTTCTTCCTCATTATAATACAGAAAACTTTCTAAAAAACCCAAAAATGTTTTAAAAATAGGGCTTAAATAATTTTTCTTTTCCACAATGTATTTAAATACAATAAAAACTTTTAAAGAGCTGTTTCCACATTTCTTTGAAGTGTGACACTCTGAATTAATTGGATGGCATGGTGCTAAAAACGACCTGTTTTCCTAGAGGCTATTGCTATTTATCTGATGGCCGCAGAATTTTCAGCTGTTTCCTCATATCTCGCCCCACACACTGCAGTTTGTATGGCCTGAGTAGGGAAAAGTAATTCATGTGAGTCCTTTTGCGGGCTGAAGATCTTAATAATGCCCTGTGGCAGGCTGCCCAATATGTGCATTTCCAGAGCCATCTGCTACCTGCAGCTCAACAGAGAGCATGACTTGGCTACAAGAATTACTTTTTGCACAGAGACGTGCTCGTACAGTTTTTACTGGCTGTTCTGAGGTTTCAGGAACATATATTTTTTTAGTCCTTGAAGAAACTAATTCATTCACCACACCCTTTTCTAGAACGAGCTGCCTGGCCACATGTTTTCTTAGGCTTTGCATCAAAATTAAATATACAGGGGTGACCACCTGCAGCCTGCACATCATGTGTTTCATGGTCAAGTGTTTAATAAATTCAGCTCCATAAGGAAAAAAAAAAAATCTATGCTACTTGTATTTTGTGTTTATATGCCAAAAGACAAATGTATCTAGTTCAGACTAGTACTTAAATATCCCAAAAGGTAACAAGCAGCTCTTTATATGAATGACACTTGACTTATGTTTGAAGGATATTTGGACTTTGACTTGGAAGCACTCAGACATAAGGGATGCACTACAAAGGAAGAGATTCATTTTGAACAGATTATAGAAACCATGTGTGACAGAGTAGAACAAATGTTAAGTACTTGTTTTGAACATAATTGAGAAGGGCACTACCAGTATTTTATGCACAAAGCTTGCATAAACAGAAAAATATATCCAGTAGCTTCTACCTTAACAGGTGTCCCACATAACGTGTCAGATTGGTGGCCAAAGAAGGTATGTGAAATATTTAGGTGAAACGGATGCCGTGGAATAATCTACTCCCTCATTTTGCTCTGAACTTAGGCCACAATTCTTCTACCAAGTAGTGTCAGTAACAAAGACTGAGTTCAAAGCCTAGAACTCCACTGCAAAATTTCAGAACAGTTTGTGTCTGTCCCATACACCAAACCCAGGAAAAAGTAAACATCCAATCATATATCCTGTGTTTGTAAAGTTCAGTCCTCCAAATCACTGCAGTATGCATTTTTTTTACTGTCCTCAAAAGAACAAAGCTGTCACAGAGCTTCACCCCCTCTCATCTCTCTGGTCTGTCCATTCAACTAAGCACAAGGTATCACCCAGCTAAGTTGCTGTTAATTTCAGATCCAGAATTGCTGTGTTAGTGGTTGCTTTTCTGCCAAGTCCTCCCTCCTTGCTGCTTTGAGCTTTAATGTTGATTAGAACTCAGCTGAACACCTCATCTCTGGCTGGCTCCAACAGTGAAAGCCTGCTAAATAAAAAGGACCAAACCCCTGAACCCAGCTCAAGGCTCTTCTCCAGAGTAGCAAAAATTCTTGTCCTAAAGCCAAGAATAAAGTAGATTAAACTAGAACAGGTAGGCTTGCTGCCTTGTTGGGGATTGCTGCTCATCCCTGCCTCTCTAATTGAAGTGATCCTGCATGCCCTGACCTATGGTAGCAGAAGGATGCTCACTTTTCCAAGACTCCAGCAGCAATGGAGGAAGAAGCAGGTTCATGGTTGCTCTTCTGCAGAGCCTTTCCTTGAATCCATCTCCTTGTGCACATCTCAGCAATTCCAACACTGGCGGTTACTGGGCTCAGCAAAATTGTTGATGTCTACTCAGCAACACTTTTGAACTTTGTGGGCTTTGTCAGCTGTACACCTTAGGTCACCAGAATGTCTCTCATAAATGAGCAATCAATGCCCAGCATTCTGTTCAAGCCCTAAATAAGCAAAGAATAAGTAAACTCAGAAATTAAGTTTTTCTCAGATACTTCTGAGTATCTGAAATGACCATCTGCCAGATTTGGTAAGAGGAGGGATCCCTACTTTGTAAAGCACAGACTTTGGGTCTCATGTTGGATTAAACCCTACAAGTTCCTTGGAAGATGCAGCTCCCTCAGTACCACCTGTTCTGAAACTGAGGTATAGTGTAGCTGCATTTTTTAATCTTGAAGCAAGGACAGCTACTGATAAATAAGGGAAATCAGTCACTGGGACAAAATCAGAGACCAACTCCAGTGGGTGTACATGTCTACCCAGCAGAAATTTATGAGAACGCTTCAAGAATGGAATTGTAATCTAAACTTATTAGGGAATGCTATTGGATTTTTATTCTGTACTAAGGTGATGCTTTCTGGTTACCAAAGTCACCACACACTCAGGACAGTCCACAGACTGGACTGGTTGTTATTTAAATGATGACATAAGCCTGTGTGAAGTGTAATAGCCCTGATGTGCAATAGGAATGAGTGTGGAGGGTAGGGAGGATTGATTAGCTTGTGGGATACCAGTAAATACGAAGTGCTTAATCACAGGCAGACTCAGCACCTTGATCTCCCAATCAATAGCACTTGCAGGTTCAGAGCACTTGAGGAAGCCTTGGGTTTAAAGAGAAGATAAAAGGTGCTCCCTCTTTGTTATTTCTGCAATGTTCTATACATGTATATCCTATTTCATCCTAGGCTTTTACAATTTTGAATGAAGCAAACACTTAACCCATTTCAGAAAGAAAACATGCAGCTGCTCAGTACCTGAGAGCAGTCTAGGTCTGGGAATAAAGAGGGCATCATAACTCCTTGTAAAGCTGTGACTTGAGAAAAAGAGATTTTGATGTTTAAACCTAATCAAGTACTTAATTGAGATGGAGGCTAACTACCCATACCCTGGCAGAAATTGTACAAAGTTTCTGAATGGGCATGGCACCAACCTGTACTGTGAGAGATGCTACCTTTAATATCCATCATTACCTTCAGTAATCAGGAGCGCAGTAAAATCTGCAACTGGCCTGGGGAAGAATGAGCTGAAAAGAGGCACAGTTAGATTTTTCCTTTGGGCTAGAGAGAAAAAAAAGAAAGAATAAAACCCATACACAAGGCTTATATTTCAGCCAGCAACCACTGAGCTGTCCCTGCTGTGAACTGATAACTGAGACTGATAATAAATGTAGCCTGACTCTATCAGCTGTACAGACTTATTGTGCTCGGCTGAAAATAGAAATAAAATCAAGTAGTGCCAAGGAAGGACCAAAATGGTTTCTCAGAATACCGAGACCCCTGTGAACTTTGGCCATTTGGTTAATAGAAATCTTGGACACAGACCCTCTCAGGATAGGCTCAAAAACCATAAATCCCAACTAACATTGTGCTAGCTTAAGTCTCAGGGTTTTAATTTCATATCTGTAAATGTTGTTTGTCGACTTCAGGACTGAAAAACATAAATTAAATACCAAAGCAATATTGCAATGTAGTATTCAGCTTGAAATGCTCCACTAGAAAACAGAGGGGGGACTATATTTCTGTGTTTCTTTTTTATGATACACCTTTACTCTGTTCTTGTCATATATTGTTACAATTTTTGGCAAGCAACAAGCAGCTTACCCTTGGTAATTGAAAGATATTTTCCAGCCTTAAGCTGGCTGCCTGCTGCCACATCTGATCTTGTGCTGCTGCTTGTGCTTGTGAAATGAAAGGGCTGGGAGACAAAGAGCCACAGCCGTCTTGGAGCTGGGCTGCAGGAAGCTGCTCGGGAAGTGGAAATTCACACAAATAGCCTGCCCCATCCTAAGTCACTCCTCTGTAGCTTAACTTTGCTTCTCAGAGCTGATAAAAAAGCTGTGGGAGATTTCAACAATGGAAAGTTCACAATTCCCCCACGGCTGAAACGCAAGAAAAGCAATACATTTCTTCTTTTTTCACATCTTCATCCCAGTGTGTTCCTACAGGTCTCCTGTAGCTATTTCTCCCATTGTCTCTCATTGTACCATTTACCATTTTCCAACCATTTCCAGGTTCATGCTCTTATCAACATTCACCACGCATTTTCCATCTCTCCTCCATGTAAATCCCCATAACCACATTCTATTCCTACATGTGGTGAAAAAGTTGCATTGCTGAGTACAACATTACACATGACATCTCCAGAGCCTTTGGAGATTTGAGGGACAATCTGATGGCATCATTGAGGGCATTTGAGGCATCTGATGCCTGCAGAGCCAAGGCAATGGAAAATGTTAAGACAGAGACTGGAAAAAATAGAAAGACTCAACAAAAATAGTGGCTATAAACAGACAATCAGACTAAAATTAGGGGCAAAAGCAGAGAAAAAAAAGTGAAAGATAGAAACATAATTTTACCATGGAAACTATTGGTGCTACATATAGATAAAGGTCTGACAGCTTTTCCTTTTTAAATCCCCTATTTACTGGGATTATGTAGCTCAGATGTGGAAAGTCTGAAATATGGCTTACAAGGTCTCAGAAAAGAAGCCTTACAAACAAATTTAACTCTTTCATTCTGAAGTATAAAACTATAAATGCTAACTAATTTTAAGAGCTATGCAAAAAAAAAAAAAAAANTCTAACAAATTTTAAGGAGCAAAAAAAAAAAAAAAAAAAAAAAAAGCCAGAACAACTTAGCACACTCCTTGAGCCTAAGTTAGATTTTTTGATTAATTGTTTAAAAATTTTCTCCATTGTATCTGCAGATAATTCCATCTATTCAGACTCTTCACGTAATCTCAAAATACAGCTTTTTTGAAATTAAATAGGTAGAGACAGACAGACATCCAGTTGTATTTTTCTTTTTGGGCACTAGAAATTTCTTGAAAATGCAAGAGGAAGGTATGAGTCGCTGAAGTTCCTTTGCCACTAGCAGGGTGTTTCTAGGCAAGGAAGACTCTCTGATTAACAAACTTGCAAGTGATCATAGACTATCACGTCCTCAAAGTAATGAAAAACCTCTCTGAAGCAGGAGTGGGTATCTGCTCCCTGGCTGGATGAAAACTTCTAGAATCCAGCTCTTCTTACAAGTGGTTGAAACTCCAAGTTGTAATTGGCTACCTGCAAGTATTTCCTTAAAAATAGCTGTTTCTGCAAATATACCTCTTATGGACTCACTCTTCCAATGGACTGTTTACAAAGAATAAAGTGTACATTAGACCAGAGCAAATAAAAGAGGTGTCTATTTGCAAACCTGTTGGCTACAGCAGGTTCATTTTTCTGTCCTCACAGGTTCAAAATTGCAGTTTTATGGGAGTTTTGCAGGTAGTCTTTTTGATCTGTTTTCTTTTTAGCCACTCACACTACATTTTTAGCAAGTGACAACTGTGTAAAAATATTTATATTTCTATGAAATTCAATATGCTCACAAGCAGATTTAAATGTTCACGAACACGCTTGGTGGCAGAGAGCATAGAAAGGGCTACTTAGGCATTGGGAGTTGGAGTTTTGCACGTCACCAAACAGAATGGAATCAAAATATTTAAAGCCTTGGAACCCACATACCTGGGCACTAAAACTAATCCCTTTTCTCATTTCCTAGAAAAAACTGAGGATGAAAACAGATTGCTGAAATAAAAGTAGTAATTTTCCTCCAGGTTTTTATTTGTTTCAATCTAACCAGTGTTTCAGTGCACCAGTGGCTCTTTAGACCTGAAAAATACTTAAAAAATGCAATTTTTTATTCTTAAAGTAAAATTTGAAAATTTTTAAAAAACAAAATATTCTTACTGTGATATAAGATGCTCTGATAAGACACAAACTACTGACATCTAGGTCATCAGAGAAAGGAGAAGTCCATGTTTTCTGCATGGATTGGAAGCATTGAACTTTCCATGAGTGGTTCCAGCTTCAAATGCTGTTCAAACCTGTCCGCATCTGAACCATCCAGCTCGGTGCAAGAGGTGCTCATTTCTTGATGGAGATGTGCTGAGGCACACGGCACTGGGGAAAACTGCTCTTTGCAATATATGCTTCGGCACAGGGTGCTTCTGAATATGTTACAGCAATTAAAAAGAGGGAGAGAAAGTGCACTGAACTGGCAGATGTCAGTGGTTCAGTGCCTGCGCTGGCCGGGATTTGCTCTCGGAGGACGAGCTGGCAGAGCTGCCTCTGCACAGTGCAGTGCTGGGCAAAGACAGAGCACAGAGGCAGGAGGGTGAGGAACTGGGCAGGTTGAGAGATTTGGGCCTATGGGTTTTTCTTAGAATAAATTCTTTTCTTCTTTTCTATTGGATTCAGCATCCTCAATGATGGGAAAGAAAGGATACAGAAGTCACAGAATCATGGAATCAACTAAGCTGGAAAAGACCTTTGAGATCATCAAGTCCAATCTATGACCTAACACCACCTTGTCAACTAAACTGTGACACTGAGTGCCACATCCAATCTTCTCTTAAACATCTCCAGGAACAGTGACTCCACCACCTCCCTGGGCAGCCATTCCAATGCCAAATCACCATTTCTGTGAAGAACTTCTTCCTAATGTCCAATCTGAACCCCCCGTGGTGCATCCTAAGACTGTGTCCTCTTGTTCTGTCAGTGGTTGCCTGGGAGAAGAGACCAACCCCCACATGACTACAACCATCTTTCGTGTAGCTGTAGAGAGTGATAAGGACTCCCCTGAGCCTCCCCCTCTCCAGGCTAAACATCCCCAGCTCCCTCAGCTACTCCACACAGGGCTTATGTTCCAGACCCTTCACCAGCCTTGTTGCCCTTCTCTGGACACTCTTCAGCATCTCAACATCCTTCCTAAACTGAGGGGCCCAGAACTGGACACAACACTGAAGGTGTGGCCTCACCAGTGCCGAGTGCAGGGGAAGAATTCCCCTGGTCCTGCTGGCCACACTATTTCTGGTACAGGCCAGGATGCCTTTGGCTTTCTTGGCCACCTGGATACACTCCTGGCTCAGGTTCAGTCTTCTGTCAACCAGTACACCCAGGTCCCTTTCTGCCTGGCCACTGTCTAGACACTGTCCCCAGCCTGTAGCGCTGCCAGAGATTGTTGTGGCCAAAGTGCAGGACCCAGCACTTGGTCCTGTTAAACCTTGTATTGTTGGACTTAACCCATGTATCCATGTCCCTCTGCAGAGGCCTCCTACCCTCCATCAGATCCACACTCACTCCCAGCTTAGTGTCATCTGCAAATTTACTGACGGTGGACTCAATCCCCTCATCCAGATCATCAATGAAGATATTAAACAGGACCTGCCCCAACACTGGTCCCTGGGGGGCACCACTGGTGACTGACCACCAACTGGATGTGGCACCACCCACCACCACTCTCTGGGCCTGGCCATGAAGCCAGTTCTTAACCCAGCAGAGAGTTCACCTGTCCAAGACATGGGCTGATGGCTTTTCCAGGAGTATGCTGTCAAAAGCTTTGCTGAAGTCCAGGTAGACAACATCCACAGCCTTCCCTGCATCTACCAGGTGGGTCACCTGGTCATAAAAGGAGAGTAGGTTGGTCAGGCATGACCTGCCCCTCCTAAACCCATGCTGGTTGGGTCCGATCCCTTGGCCATCCTGCAGGTGCTGTGTGATTGCACTCAAGATGATCTATTCAATAATCTTGCCAGGCATCCAGGTAAGGCTGACAGACCTGGAGTTTCCCAGATTCTCCTTCTTGTGGATGGACGTCACACTGGCCAGCTTCCAGTAATCTGGAACCTTGCTGGTTCACCAGGGCTAGTGATAAATGATGGAGGGCAACTTGGTGAGCTTTAAAAAAAACCCTTGTCATTTCTGTTCCCAGAGTAGTTTCTGTTCCACAAATAAAGTAGACGTACAAAGCTCAAACTCTGTAATTCTTGCTGCTTACTCATTTGTGCCAAACTATTGGATGAAATTTCTTCCTTATTTTCATAACCCATATATATCTGGACAGATGAGGGCCTATCTAAATGCCATTGACTTTAATTTTCAAAAAAAAAACCCCTTTACACAAACACAGCCCCGTTCCAAGAAAAGGGGAAATGAGTGGTGTATTGCTGTCGCAGTAGTAGCGAGCATGGAGAGAAAACCAACACAGATTTGGTCCAGGAAGAAGGGTGAAGAAGAAGTGTCTTTATTTATTTATTTCAATTCATTTTATACATTAGTATTCTAGCATGGTATAAGGTCATTGGACCTTAAGCCGTCCACCTCCTGAAGTGATTGGTCAGTTCTCCCAACACCCATTCCAAAATATTTCTATAGTCAGTATCACAACAATTCTACAAAAAATCTGCAGGTGCAAAATAGCAAAGTTCGTTTATAAAACCCATATCATTGTTTCTAATAGTTTGCATGGGAAAGACAGAGCTCTTATGAAATGCTGCAGCCTCACAAGACGCTGCAGAAAGCTGGAAAGTTTCTCTGCTAAAGCTTTTTAGCATCCATATATTGCCTTAAGCTCCAGCCATGCTGCAAACCTGGCATGTTCAAATTAGATGCAGATTTTGGGATGGAACATAATTCCAGAAAAATCAGCTGTTTAAATCCAAAAGAAATTTTAATTAGACTGATAAAATTCTGCTTTTTAAATGCATCTCACCTTTCTTTCCCCTCCAGCTTCATGCCCTTCACCTACTGTAGAAATCACAGTATATACAAGAATGAAGAATCTGGGAAAGATGTGCTCTTTAATACCTAACTGCAACAGATACTTAAAACTGCAGATACATATGTAAGTTTTCCCAACGTATTTATGCTGTATGATTTTGCAATGTGTAAAAAAATTGGGGTTCCCTGAGAGCAATATTAAATAAAAGCATGACTCTTTGCATTTGCTGTTTTGCCACAAGTTAAGTGCCAAATGTATTCTAACATTTGAGTCATTGCACACAGAGCTTCTGCACACAGAGTTTCTAAAACCTAAAGCCATAAAAAATTAGAGCAACTTGATTGGCAGCATGCTTTTGAATGTAATTAATACAATGAAAATAAAACATGAAGAACTGTGACTGATTCTGTGTGTGCATGTCTGCATGCTCGATACAGGAGTAGCACTAAACCCCAAGAGTAAAAAAGCTACTATTCACAATATTGGTTATCCAACTTCACCAGAATATAATTGGTCCTCAGGGAGTAAAACACAGAGAAATGAGTAAAATACCTTGAAGAATGGAAAGTGCGAGTAGGAAGTTTAAAAATGCAATTATTTTATGGTATCTAAAATAATGGTTGTTGAAGCCAGATCTTCTTAATTTGTTTTGATGAAAATAGAAAATGGTATTTCAAATCTATTTATTGTAAATGTGGTTATCAGTGGGAAGAAAAGACAAATTTAAAAGAGGCTGAGACTTATGTATAGATACTCCCACTACTTCTGAAAAGCCAGTTTTCATTAATTGCTTTTTGCAATTGCAAAGAAAACAAAACCATCTGAGCAGTCCAGCTTGTTATACTCAGTGTTTCTATGGATGCTTAAGGATTACATGGATGACAACAGGGAGTAGGTTCACTTTTACGTGCTTGCAGAACTGTGGGAGTGCTTTAGGATGACTTCCAGCCCTCAGTCCTCTTGAAAATATTGAAGAACTGGACTGAAAGGTGATTTGAATGAATACCTTGGGGAAGGTGAGCTTCAGAAATTGATGAGGTGTCATATGACATGTAACAACCTGCTCCAAAGTTCCATTCCTGAGTTTCCTATCCCTGGGATTTTAAGATTACATATTTGTGCTGATGGCATGCATTTCAAAAGACCATCATCATCTCTGTTGCTGCTGTGCTGCTTCTGCCAGGCCCTACACAACAAAGAGACATTTTGTGCCCAGGAGAGTTTGTAATTAACTTAGTGATGAGAGGCAGTAAGCAGATATAATGAAGAGAAGGAGCAGCAGGGAGCACTGATGTTTCTGCACAAGGGACAAGTGGCACTCACTGCAAGCAGAGCACTCAATTGCTGCCCAGTGTTACGTGGGCATGTCCAAGCACACAGGTCTGAATAAGAGATCCAAGCCAGGATAAAGCACCACCTTTGGTGCTTTTTGCAGATTCTACAAAGATTCCACCTCCCTTAGGCCAGCTTCAGTCTCCCTGAGGATCAAGAACAGCCCTTGGGCATCTCATGGGGAACAAATCCTAACGTGAGAGAAGGGGCAGGACAGGAAGAAGAGCAAAGGTCATTCCCATGATATGACAAGGGAAAGAGGGACAGGACAGAATCAAGAGTAGTAACAGGGAAAACTTCTGCAAAAGGGAAGATAAAGCAGAGCAGGAAGGATCTGTAGTTCTGGAACCGAGTTGCTAAGTTGAAAAACACATTCTGTGTGAAATATATTTTGATGGCTCCATGAGTAGTAGCACCATGAACAACAAGTCTAAAAGCCTCTGCCTGGTTGAAGACAGGTATGGAGGTCACTAAAGTTCAAAAATAAACAATTTTGTTTACTTTTTGTCAGATCTGAAAAGTATAAGGAATTACATTTAGAAGTACATAGAGGGCTTGCTATGCCACAGACTTAAAAATTAGGAAAAAATAAGAACCCCAAGGCTGTCTGTACAATATCATTCCAACCCCTGGAAGCAGATGTGATGTTTCCTTCTAAGTTCCCAGAGAATTTTTGTCTTTTCATGACTTCTGCTGGATCCCCTGTGTCACCCATCTGTGTAGCCTCACAAGTGCTCAGATTGAGATAAAAACAAAGACACTTAAGAATTTTTCACTATGAAATGAGTTAAGGAGGATGCTGCAAAATATTCCTTTAAGGTAAATGTTATCACTTTTAACAACGGTAACAAATTATCTGCAGGTATCTCATGTTCTTCTATTTAAAGTAAGATAAGTACAAACACTCATCCTCATACCTTAATTAAAAAACCCTAAGTGTTATGCTTTTCCTCAAAACGGATGACACTCACTTGATTACTGTAAGCATAACCACACTCAGCTTTAACCACAACAAATTATCCATCACTCCACATCTTATGCTGTTAATGGCAATGTAAGTACAATCTTCAAAAGCATCTAGTAATGGCAGACTAAAGGCTGTTTCATTGCTTGTCTAAAAATAGCAGAAAACTATCTTTTATATCATTCCAAGGACTCTGCACTTTCTAGAAAATGTTTATCTTACTCTTATCTGCAGCTTCTCAGACAAAAGCCGTATGTCTTAGAAGTTCTAATATGCCCTGTGCTTCAGGCAGGCTTGGTTTTCCAAACATTTAGTAGGAGCTTATTATCTTGAATTAAATTTGTTAGCTCTGCAATGTAAAACTGTCTATAATATACTTCGGTATTATTGTGTTGTATTGACAGAAAATACTGAAATGGTAAATGTAACTGATGGATGCAGTTGGAGCTGCTCCTGGAAGGACTAACAAGCGATGGATGTCCTAATGGAACAAGAACAATGGAGATTAAATAAAGAACTGGGATTTTGTCCTAGAGAGGACAAAATAGAGACTATTACTAATCTTGGCTGTTCAAATATTGTGGCACCAAAGGAGCACAGGGAATACTATGCTGAGAAAGACCAAGAAATAATACCAAGATTTGCTCTTCTATCAATTATATACACAAGATATTTAGGACGAATAATCAAGCCCCAGATGACACACACTCTAATTGTGGATTATATAGGGTCAGAAGGTGAGTTTCTTCTGACCTTGGCTACCCTGCTTGTGCTGTGAAATATGAAGAAACTCTTTAATTTTCATCTTGATGGCTATAAGAGTAGTTTGCACTCTCGTTTATATTTACCCTTCTCTATTACCTGATACAATCTCCTGGTAACAGGATTAAAAGGCACTGAAATATACAAATAGATCATTAGGGACAAATTACATTTGTAACTAATGCGATTCTTAAGGCTAGGAAGTGATAATCATCAGATGGTGGCAGACAAAGAAACCCCAAGAAAATCCCTTAAAAACCATGGCTGAACTTGCAATTAAGATGAAACTAAATTTATTCCATGTCAGCAGTATGTTCATTGCCTTGGCTTCTGCTGCAAAGGGCATGCCCAGTCCCCTCATGATCAGAGGGTAATGCTATATTCCCCTTGAAGACAAAGGGAAATTCCCTCCTGAGAGTCTGTGCCGCAGGCCCAGGTGATGAGGCAGCAGCAGCAGCTCCATTCCTCCCCTGTTGATCTGGCCCCAAGACTTTTTTCTTGGCTTTGCTGTTCCAGTCAGCCAGCCCTTTGCAGCTTGGCTCCCACTCCAAGCCCCCAGCTAGAGGTGCTTTCGCAAGTTCTCCCATAACCTCTCATGTTCGACATGTTACTGCCATCCCATGGGAGCTTTTTGCTCAAATCTTTGTGTTCTGAAAGTGTGTTTCTTCTCCCCACACTTATTTTCCTTTTTCTTTTAGGCTCCCCCTCATGAGGAGCCTTTTCAAAAGCTTTTCCCAAATAATTTTGTTGATAAAGCTGTCCTTCCTAATTCTTCTTCCAGTTGAGAGAATCATCACTGCTTTCTGGATTCCATGAGGTACACTCAGGTTCTTTCCATGAACATTTCTCAGCCTTAGATTTCTCTGCAATCTGCTTTTACTGCTACTTTAGATTCCACCTCCTGAGTGGCTGCTTTGGGCTACTGGATGCCTTTTTTTTCCAGCATTCATTCACTTTTTTTTCAGCTTTCATTCTTAAAAAAACAACTCAGGTATCTGTGGGCTGCATAATGAAACCACCAAAACATTCATTTGGGAAAGGAAAACAGAGCAAGGCAATTTTGGAGCGAGAGCTACCGAGCACAGTCACACAAACACAGATGGAATAATCTGAAAAGTTTAGTGGCCACATTCCCATTTCTAATTTACTATGTTTTTTACAAACATGCAGCTGCTTCAATATATAAAAGCAAATAACATCACTGGGAAGTTGAACAAGAATTGTGAACCTCCCAGTCTATTATATACTAGACTCTTGAAGAAAATGTACAGAGTAAAACCCCATACTCATTTAGTAATATTTTACTGGTTACTGTGTATATTCTTTAGATTTTTATATGTTTATTTTTACTCGATCCAGACACCCAATCAGGAAGAAAGGAAACCATCTTTCCTGACATAACACTTTAGACAGACTAGGGATGACAGTCTGTGCAAATTGCAAACTTTATTATACTCTGGGCATTTCACATCAAACTTATGACATTGATCATGTATAATAAGTGGGAAAATACACTTATAGATGATCAATTAGAAAAGTAACATAGGTTAATAGAAATCTGTATGCCCCAAAAGACAGTGAAGTGGAACTCACCTGACGTGTTGACATTACATGTAAGTCTTAAGTGAATTCATGTCCTCTGGGCATTCCAAAGCCACATCAGCTGCAGATGGAACATATTTGAGCCTCAAATAAACCCCTGGATGTCCAGGAACTCTGCAGTTTTCCGATCTCTGACTTCTTACAAATTAGCCTGTCTGAAAGTGGGATATATTAATAAAACTGACCAAGAAAATGAATTTCGAAACAACAGAAAACTGAGTGCATGTTGCACAGTGTCAAGGTTTGGCTGATGCCAAGACATTTCCCTCACTTGGATTGCTAAATCACTCTAGAGTACCTGGTAAAGGACCAGTGTCTTTAGAGAATAAAAAGTCTTCTTGGCCTGAGCAGGAACCTGCAGGGTCATGTTTTGACAATCCAGAAGAGCAAGTTGCTCAGAACTGACTGCTCCTCTGTTCTGGACAATGACCAGGTCTGCAGTAAGAAGCCTAGATCACAGTCAAAAGCTCTTCAGCACAGTGAAGAGTACCACAGAATAACAAAATTTCTTAAAACTAATTTCTTTTTTCCATTATAATGAAATTCCTTGTTCAAAGGTACCAGATATTGATTCTCCCTGTGTATTTATCCTTCTTACAAAAAAGGGATGCTGTCTGAAGCACTGAAGACACCAAGAAGGAATTCAAAATCAGCGCATCCAAATTAATTCAAACTGTCAGCCACTGTGTGTTTTTACCACCACTGTGCATTGACAGGCATCTCCTGGATTTTCAAAGCCATGATCTTGCTTATAAGTGTATAAACAACACAGAAGTAAGGGGCAAATGACTTGTGATGCTTCCAGGTTTCAGGCATGCATTTTTTCTTCTCTTGATGG
Source organism: Aleadryas rufinucha (assembly GCA_013397815.1). NCBI lineage: Eukaryota > Metazoa > Chordata > Aves > Passeriformes > Aleadryas > Aleadryas rufinucha. The sequence goes on from VZTH01009698.1 coordinate 201,735, forward strand.
TCCACAGCTCTCACTTGCAGCTGGAGTAAGAGGGTGGCTGCACTGAGTTGCATTTCAAATATTCCACCATGAGAATTCCACCGTATTTTTCCCCAGCAGCCAGAGAAAGCAGGTCAAGGATGTCATTTCACACACATTCACACACACACGCACACACTGCTGACTCAGGCGCAGCTTTAACTGAAGTGATAACGGGGGGGAAGTCGCAGTTGGTTTAAACCAGGGGGAAAGGAACTAAACATCAAAAAGTTGGAAGCCCATGCAGCTTCAAGCCATTGTTTCACACACTCACAAAAGGTGGTTAGATGGAACACAGCAGGTGTAAAAACAAAATCTGCCCTTAATGGCTGTGTTGGAAACCAGCTTTTGTTTGAGGTAGGTTAAGTATAGCTCTTGTGCTGTTTCATGGTGAGGATATTTTCCCCTGAGGTAATGTGTCAGGTATTGATAAGTTTGTTTTAAATTCTATATAATTAAAGCAGTAAATAGAATACTGACATGTCTGTGACCTGAAACACCATTTAACAGATAAGTATGTGTGGGACTGTGTTACGAAAAACACACATAGGATAAGCCAGAGGTCAGCCAAGGTCCTCTGCTCTCAGTGAAATTACCTGTTTACTCTAAATCAAGCACCAGCATTAAAACTGCAGGAAGAAAGCACCCCTCCTCCCTCCAGTACTGAGACAGATGGAATAGACCTCCAGCTGGAGCCTTTTCAATGTTTTTCTGGATGGAACTGATATCTCCAGAAATTAAATGCTGTATCTACTCTTTTTTTTGCTCTTATGGTAAGTATGCTAATTGGATAAAACAAGCACAGACAGTTGCAAACCCATTGCTACAAGATATACTGTTTAATATCCACTCTAGCCATGAAAATTATTCTGTTTGTGTTAGAAAAGAGAAGCCAAGGAGAAAGGTCATTATATTGTGTCTGCAGCTTTCGCTCCTAATATGTGATTCTCATTTCTCAGTAAAGGGAAAATCAATACTCCTCTAAGTTGCCTTGGATTCAGAAAAGGTAGAGCTTTTACCCACAGTGTGGTAGCAATTTAGAATGATCATGACTTATATTATGCAATGCTGGTTTTTACAAAGCTCTGAACTTCGTGTTGACATTTTTAATTGCGCCATTGAGTCTTGTCCAAAATTGCAAAATAGAAACATTTAAGTGAGATGATATTTTAGTAGAAATTTAGCTCGCTCCATTATGAGCTGCCTTTTAACACCATACTGTTCTCCTCAGCTTTGATTTAGGTGAGAGATTTTACTCTCAGAGCTGGAAGATTAAAGGCAGCCATGGCATCCAGGATTTGTGACAAAAACAAAAGAAGTACTGATCACGTTTGTACATTTATTAGTGTTTACATACCAAGAGGTATGTCTGTAACAGAGACACACAAGTAACTTGCTTCCTTTTTTCTTTTTTAGTTATCATATTCTCAACCATTTAGGCTGGAAAGACTGAGAAAAACAGCAAGATATTACTGAAAATGGTAAGGAAATATAACCACAATTTAGGTTCATAATAGCATATTAAGAAATGTTGCATGTATTTTAGAAAAACCTGGCAAACTAGTGACACAGCCGGACACAAAGGAACAATGAGAAGAAACAATGGAGACATGTACTGTGGAGTAGGAGCTCTTGCTGCCAGATGTGAAGGAGCAACTGGGCTCACTGTAAGGAAAGGCCTGGAGTCAGCACCTGGAGGTACAATCACTCTCTAAATCAGGGCATGGCACGCTCCCACAGTAGTCGCCAACAAAGAGTTAACAAAGAGAAGCTAAGGGTGTTTCTCATAAGAAGAAACCTCTTGCAAAAAAATTCCTTAGGCTTAAAGAGATCAGTATCATCCCTGACATCATAAACTCAGCGCTCAGCAGTGAACCCACAAGCCCCATGTTTGGCATACGGTTTCCATCTAGACAGACACATTTAAACACGTATGCAAACCTCTCTTTGAGCATGTGTTGGAGAGCTTTAATGCTCTGTGCACCCAAAGAGAAGCTAACCCCATTCTGGAGGAGAGTTTCTTCCTGCAGTTGCTGGGCCAAGCCATGATAGGGGCTGAACAAGGCCCTGCATGAAAGCTATTATTCACCACTTAGGGGGGAGCTCAGATCTAGATCCAAATCCCAATCCTGACTCATCAGCCCATAACAATAGGATTTCCTTAATTTCAGCCTCAGACTCCGGGTTATGTATTACCTTTTCCCATACTTTATTTTTCTCTCTCTCTCATTTTTATTTTTTTTTTCAATATAGAACACAGAATTTTAAGTAGATATAGGAGAAAAAAAAAAAAAAACAACAAACCAACCCAAAAAATTGCCATTGCCACCTGCTCCTTTCCCCTCACCATCACTCACTAAAGACACCATCTGGGAATGACTAGCAACCAGAGCAGGGAGTGAGCAGTCCATATGTTAAAATTTAAAATTTGACAGCCCTATTCTGGCCTTTCCATCACCCACTATTTTTCTGTTTTACAGTTTCAGTACTATAACTAGACTCTTCAACATTTGCAAGGACTAAACCATTTTTTTTTCATTGTGAATAGATTTTTATTTTAGGATAAATCTTTCATTTAAGCTGAAATCCATCAATTTCTCTTCACTCTTAGACATCTTTCAAAAATTTAATGTGAAACAGGATGAGATATTTAATTATCAAAACCTGTGGCAATTACTGTACAGCTCATGTATTAAATTATTAGACTAGAAAGATGAGAAAAAAGCACAATTCTCTCTTCTTTTGCATTAGCTTGTAAATGTGACAGACCTCTGGGTACTGTCAAAAATTTTTCTCAAAGCCAGCAAGAAATCTACATAACTTTTTTTTCCTCTTCTCATTTCAACCCCCAAATTCCATCTTGTGGATTTGCCTTATCTTTCACATACATCCAAAGTGTGGTGAGACTCTTAAGCAAAAGCAAGGTAATATTTTTTAAAAAAGAAAAATATATTCATTTCACTATAAAAATAGTCAGGAGAAATCCAAAGGAAGATGCAGTACCTGAAACGATGGTTGTTTCTTACTTACTATCCCTAGTCCAATTTTTTTACAGACTAACTCCTCTTATAATAATGAAACTTACAGATTGTACCTCTTTGAAGTTTTTTTGGTGTACATTCATGTGGGGGACGTTATAATCTAGGCTCAAGCAGATGGAGGAAAAAAGACTGGTGAAAAAGGCCAGGCACGAACTTTTATATGTACAAAACAAAGCCAGACTGAAACATTCCACTAAATATCAGCAGATCTAGTACATTTATCTTTTGAATGGATACATTTGTTTAAAAAGCACAAAAAGATTCTGTAAGACCATTTATGAACATCTGAAAGAAGTTTAGACATTGCAAGACTTGACTATTACATACTGAATAAAACCAGCACCCAATAAGACTCTTTGAAACCAAAACTATATTAAGCATTTACTTCAAAATAAAACCCTGCAACTACACCTGATAAAAGCTTCTGAATGCTTTTGTACTCCACTCATAACCCTTTCAAGGTTATTTGGTGCCAAGCCAAATATTATTAATGCAACTCAGGAAGTGCTCTGACTAGGCAGACAGCACAGTGGGGATCTCAAAGACTTGCATGAATTCAAGGAAATGTGAGGAGAGAAAGATGAGGCTGATCAGAATACCTGTTGGAGAAACACAATTCACACTCTTTAAAGGTCTTGTGCACTTTTGGCAGCATTCAGTTTGTCAGTAGATTTCTAAATTTTAAACTTCCGTGCAGACTCAAGAATCTATTGATAAAGTATTTGGTCAAAATAGTCATTACTGGGAGTCAAAATCTGAGTGGGTAAGGATCAGATTCTGCCATCTGGCTGAAGGTAAAAATCAGCAACCTCTGCCACAGAGTTTTACTTTGAGATGTCCCTACTGAAAGGGCAGCATTAGGCAGGAATTAGCATTATACAGAGAGTTATCTCTTTTAGCCACAGAGTTCTGAGATTTACAGCTGAAGAACTAGTATGTTGTTTTAGTGAGAACCTATCCTGTAAAAGGCATATATTTTATACCTGTTCTCCCTCCTTCCCTCATATTTTGGAACCCTACTGGTGTGGCTGCCAGCTGTGACCAGACTGTCAATTATTTGGCTCCCTCACTGAATGGCTGGATCACATCCAAGGCTTCTTATTTACAAGGCTAAAACAAAATCCAGGTCCCTTTTGTTTGTATACAGGTGCTCAATTAGGAGAGATCCTATAGGGAAACAATTTTTTATTTGAACCATAAAAGACATTGATACTCTTTAATCTGAAACGTCAGCAAAAAACGAGGGGCTGCTTCATGTCAGGAGGAAAAGCAGCAGTGGAGTCACGAGTTTCACTGATTCAGTTCACTTTCCTCAAAAATTATGTATTAAGTCCAGAGAAACACAAGAAAAGGCGATGTTTAATCTCACTTTCAAGGCTTTTTCAGTCCAAACTGAATTCCAGATGCTTTGTTCCTGTTGCAGTTTTGCTTTCTGATAGCTTTGCCTTCTGACACCTCCAAACCCTTGCGAAAGGAACCTCTCCCAGGTGCTTTTGACTCTGCTCTGAGCAGGAACTCACCCCTGCTTGGGAGTGAGAGCCCAGGACTTACTGTTACATCCCCCTCAGGAAGAAGAGGGGAGTTGTGCTGCCTCCCCCAGCCATGGGAACCAATGAAACAGCGACCTTGAATCCACAGGCTCCTCTGCAAGGTGTTTTAAGGAGCTTTATTGAAGAAGCAAATGGGCCTTAAGAAGGAATTAAGAGCCCTTCCCTGGGCATGGTCATTACAATAGCAAACTACTGGTCCAAGAACTGGTAATGGAAGAGTTTTCCACAGTTTTGTCAAAGTCAAAGCATTCGGTAAAGTTTTCCTTTAACAAATTCTAAAATTTTGTTTAGGATGTACTTTTCATTGAGATGTGTTTTTTATCTTTCCTTTGTAATTCTTTTTTCAGTATGACATGAGATCAGGAAAAAAAGCCTAAAATAATGTTATTTTTGGAAATTTTATTTTTTCTTCTATCATGTCACTGCAATATAACGCGTATTTTGACTTTGTGTCATATTTCAATGTACAGTGAGGCAGCAGAATTTTGAATATTATTCTGTTATCTTATTGTTATGCTGTCATATTAGAACTGTTACTGTTACTAGCAAGAAACCGTTAAGCATTTATTATGTATATATATTTATGTTCAAAGTTCCTCTTGTCACATTAAAACTTTGACATCCATACTTTGAAATAAGCATTGCTTAGTAGAAAAAAAAATCCTAGATATTTCTCTGAGTATTTTTTCATAGAAAGATAACTCAAGGTCAACAAGAGGATATCAACAACAGAGGAAAACATAGTTTACCATAGAATAAAAGCTGAAGAACAATCCAGTACAATTGTATGGGTGCTATCATGTGTTGCCATGGAGGTATATAACAATCTAAAACCATAAAACAATAAGATAAAGAACTTATCATTAGAATTCAGAAATTTAAAAAATGGTAAATGATTCTGAGTATTTTTAGTCTTTACCAGATTATCCTTGAGCAGCCTGGCACAGTTCTCATGTGATAGGGAACCACCTCACCAATCCCAATTGCTGTTTGGGACCACTAAGTGTTAAAGAGACCATCAGCAGCAGCTTTCAGGGCTCTACAGAGGGTACATAAATTTTTAAATCCTTGATTAGGCTGTTGATACGAGCAGGAATATTTTCTCTTACATTTTTCTTTCTTGGAGCTGAAGATATGAAAACTCAATAGGTAGGACACATCCATTGCTGGGAGGTTTGGTGCCCTTCTAGGCTCTATGGACTTCGCTGATGTCTCCAAGAAAAATAACTCAACCAGTTTCTAAACATGAGGAAAACTTTCTGCTGCCTTCCACTATCTCTGCAGTACTTAGCAGTGCTCAACTACAGCAGATTCTCAGCTTAAGGGTCTTGGCAACAGGCTCCCACCTCATAAAAATCTCCCTTGAATTCTTACAGATGTTTTAATGGTACTTATGTTTTTCTCCAGAAACACAGCCTCAGAAGCAAAATTTTACAGAAAAGATTTATAATGTCTCCAAGATCACAGATAAAGGTGCTAAAGGTGTTACACCAGCACCATAAGGAATGATTGGATAAAAGCAAAGGAGATACCTTCAGTACAAAAAAGGGTTCTCAGGCATTCCCAATGCAGCTATTTCAAGCAGCTTTGGTCTGAAACTGAGCATAAAAATTAATGGCTCAGCCAAGCATTGTAAATTCCTTACAACACTTCAGCGGTACTTAGGCTGGCACAAGTGCTAGTTCTTTGTGCATCGATGAATTAGCTTCTCTTTTTCAGTGAAAATCAATACAAACGGGCCTTTGTCAATGGAATAGGTGACCTCTTTTTTTGCAGAGCTTGGAAAGTGTTTGCTGACAATACTGGGAAAAGGGGAAGCAAGTATTGGTGTGTATCTGAGACACTTTGGTATGACCTCAAAAGTGGTGGTCACAGTTGTGGCTTCATCACTAGGGGTGTTGTCAGTGCAGAGGGGTAATGGGAATGACATTGCAACTCTGGTGCCCAGGAGATGATCCTCTTACTGCCACACCTTCCTGTTTCCCTTACAGGGCTGAGCTGAGGGAGTAGTAAGATCAAAGCTTGAGTTTGACCCTTGGATGTGCATAAATATCCAGACATATGCACCTTCATCCTTCCTAGGAGAACATTCCTGCTGGCTTAGCACAGCAGGGGACAGCAGAGTAAGGTTTAGGATGAGTCCTCCTGATAACCTTGCATGCATATGTTGATGACCAGTAACAGCCATTAAAGAGACATAGCTGGTTTATTTTCACAGATGAATACGTAATCCATATTCCAGTTACCTGGTATCTCCCTCCTGGAACAAGAAGGGCCAGGCTTGATGCACTCAGCAAAGGCAGAGCACAGACAAAGCAGATCTGAAACAGCTGGGGCAGGTAACCAGAATTCCTTGGGGGTGCAGCTCACCATCCCTTACCTTTCCAAGCTCCCTGAAGTTCTTCCAGCACTGTATTTGTTGGAGGACAGACATGGCATTTTTACATAGCTGTCACAACTAATGGAAAGAAGATTTGATGCACGTGCTCCTTGCAAGGCTACTTCTGATGGCTCTGAAATTTCAGGAACCTTTCCACTGCCTCCAGAGGCCAGAACTTTGCTCTCTGTAAAGTCACTGCATGAAATTCAGTTAGGTGTGAAGGCTCATACGAGATAGAATAAAAAACTGCTGTGCAGGGGAGACTTTTATTCACAGAGTAAGGGCTGGCATCTGCTGGATATAGAATTGCAGTTTTAAATATTCTACAAAACTTTCCAGCAATTTAACATCCTTGTTGTTCCGAAGCTATGGTTTCAAACCATATAGAAACAAATGAATGTTCTTCTTCTTTTTTTTTTTNTGTTTTTTTTTTTTTTTTTTTTTTTTTTTTCTCCAGATAGTTAAACTCCCAAATTTTTCTTGCTTGATGCTAAGAATTCTTTGGGTTCTTTTGCATGTTCATTAACATGTCCACAGAATCAGTGTGACTGATTGGTCAACAATATTACATTAATCCTTCATTGTGACTCAAGAAATAAATGTGATTAAAGCCTTTCTTTTTTATTCACCTATTTCCTCATCAACCAAAACCCATTCTGCCAGACAGTTTGTTTATCTCATTACTGAATGAACTAATGTAAGACATAATTGAAAAATCATTTTGGTTATATCCTACTCACCAAATCTTAACACAAGACAATACACTCTTCAAACAAAGAGGGTTTCATTTTTCTTTTGTTGAATATGATCTTATACTCTACAGATCATAATATTTCTGAAATTCAATGCAGTTAAGATGATGAAAAAGCTGGAGTTTATGAAACATTAACAGTAATTACTACTTTCTTGCTTTGTAGGTGCAGCAATAAAATTCAGCCAAAATTACTTTTATTTTAGTGTTCCAAGTAATCTATTCAGAAGTAAAGCTCAGTCTGTACCGATGTAAAGTCTCCATTGGTTGTGAGGGTAATTAGATTCATGCATAAGGACTATCCATAGAGGACAGTACTCCAGATACTCCATGGCAACAAGGAAGTGCACAGGCTGATCCTGCTCATGCTGAAGATTTCAGGAGTCATGCTGCCTCACCAAAGGCAGTGTTGTTTGCATAAGCCAAATTAAACAGAAAGCAATTTACTGCAAAGCATCACTTAAAAAAGGATATGGGCAGGTGTTATTTTTTTTCCACTCCGTGCTGGGTTTCCACTTGATTCCAAGCGTTGCTGGCCAAATATAATGGCCGTATAGAGGGGATGGAGGCTCCTGCTTTCTTTCTTTCTGTCCAGGATGTGTTATGAATTATCAGAGAACTCCACATGGAAGCTTATTTTTCACTCTAGAAATAGTTGACCTCTCTTCCATGCCTGAGTTTTAGAGATCTTATAAGGCAGTACATATGAGTTTTCTTCATTTTCTCACTCCATGTCATCAAAGGGACTAGCAAATGATCCCTTTTTCTTTCTTGGCACTGGCAACAAGAAAAAATCTGGCAAATATTGGACATCTGGAAGTGGCAGGTGCTTAAATACAATTGATTTCAACAGTACAATGATAATTTAGACCAGCTGAAAAGCAAGGAGAAAATAAAAAGTCTGGAGCAGGCACTTACACAGGCAAAAATATGCAAATATTTCCGTTGATTCCCTACTGGACTGCCTGACTAAATAAGGATTTAATAGTTCCTAAAAACCCTGAAAAAATTATCAGAGAAAAAACCCCCAACACTTTCAGGCAGTTGCCAACAATAAACACCAGAATAATCCATTCCTAGCTCAATCCCTAAAACATTTGTTGTACCAGACAGGGATAAAGAACAACTAAGCAACATGAGGATCTCCAGGCCGAGTCAGGGATTACTGGATGTTGGATGCTGCTGTGGGATTCTCTGCTACCCTTAGAGTGGGTGTCACATGTGTTACCTTCATGCAGGCCAAGTCAGCTCTCATGCATAAAATAACCTCTTCCACCCAGCAAACTGCTTCATTTCACAAACTTCTTTCAGACACTGTCTTACATTTTCCCTTCTCTCAATTTCATACCGTATGTCTGATGGATTTTTTGTCGTTCCTTCATCAAAAACTTGTGGATAGGTATGGATACAGCTCTATCACTATAGGTATTCTCTCCTTTATCCACCGTGCTAAACCTGATACATTTCTCTCTGAATTTGATTGCTTTGTCCTTTTCCCTCTGATTTGATGCATAATCTTCACAGCTTTATATGCTTCTCCAAGTGAGAACTGGAGCTTTACATTGTTAGATGGTCTACTGGCCAGCCTGGTTTGTGACATGAAGAATTTTCATATGGCTCTTGAGTACCTGAGTCAGTATTTCCCCCACCTTTTCATCTTGTAAGTGCAGACCAACCATTTTGGTTCTTGCAAACTTAAATCCTATCCTCAAACCACTTCCCCAGTTTACCTGGAAAGACCTTTCCAGGTTTCTTTCACAACATAATTATCTCATTCCCAATGCCTTATAACTCAGTCTAGGAATTTCCAGGCACTTACTTTAAGCAGTTTTCTGTATTTTGCAGTCCTGACTGAATACAGCCACGCTGTTGACACAGTAGTCCAAGCTCCATGCAGGGAGCTGTACTTTGCAGTTGGTGAGTGCTTTTTTTTTTGTTATGGTGCTTCACCCAGGACAGTGGTTCACATGACAGTACCATGTACAAAGCAAACTGGGAATCTCCAAGTGATATCCCAGCTCCTACACCACAAAACTTCCCTGGAAATTTACCCTCGATCAATAATATGTTACGGGGCACAGCATCGTACTGCTACTCTCCTTTCATTTGCTAAATATAGATCAGCATTTGGGACTGTTACTGACATGGGTAATTTCTACCAGGAAGAGACTTTGGGGGTTTCTTTAGCAAGTCAGCCCTCACAAACATAGCAGAATTTGGTCCTTTGTAATTCTACTAGAAAACAGGAGTCTGGTTTGTCAGGCAAGATCTGTTCATTATAAACTCATGTCGTTTATCGCTCTTGGCATTACTGCCCTGGATTCAGTTATTTTTCTCTCAATATTTGTTCCATTATTTTAACAAGCAACACAATTATAGTTCTAGGCTTTGATCCTGAAATGAGCTCTGCAGGAGCTTTACAAGTGTCAAAATTCAGTTAATTTCATGCCCTTTTTCACTTAAGGCCCTGTCCAACTAACACGGAAGTCACGGAATATTTCACTCATTGACTTAAATTAAGTGTAGGTAAGACATAAAGGAACCTCTTTCATTGATACCTAAGCCAGCTGCACTCTTTCCTTCGACTTTAAAGTGTTTTACCCTGAGACCTCTTAAAGGCTCAGCCCTCACATATTTCTATCAGTCTTCTTCGCCCTGAACTCTTTCAGCCAGTGTTTCCTTTCCTAGTCTCCCTGGTTTGGTCTCTCTGGATCTTCTGAAAGGCCACCTCTCCCTCTCCTTTCCCCTCTATAGTGTGCCTTTCTTCTGTGTTATCCCTGGCTATGTGATCACTCATTTGTAGAGCTGCTTTCTCCACGCATTCCTCTTCCTAGGAGTCCTGAGCAGCAGGAGCAATGGTTTTATGAAGGACCAAAGTTTATGTGGGTTGGTGTTATTGAAATCTCTTTGGCTTAGGAAATTGGGTTGAAATTCCCTGTAGAACACTTCAAACAGGCTTCCACACACTTTTCTACACTTCTCAACCCAGCAGAAACCAGCAAGTGAGAGACGTGAAAAGGGGGAAAGAAAACAGGGCAAAAAGTTTTTAGGCATTATAAATGCTTGCATTTGGCTTAAGGAAGGGGTAAAGGGTCAGCTTGGTTCTTGTTTTGTCTGATATGATTTATGCATCACTGTTGACAACAACAGAGGCCAACTCCACATTATGGATTAATAGCTTGGCAGTGAAGGACGGAGTCATTTATTTACTTTTCATTACAGAGTTCATGGGGTTTGGACTCTCATATAGGACATGCTGGGAGATTTCTCTGTATTTTCCTAACATTTACTCCTAAGCAGACCTTGGAAGAGAGGGCAAGCTTTGATTTGTGGACATTTGATATCCCATAGCGTATTAGATATTGTATTACTTGGAACTTGGACCATCTGACTTAAAGAAGAGAGACAAAATAATTTAAAAAAAGGTAGAAAATATTTTATGATATGAAAATTGGAATTAAACAATAGAAGCACAGGTTTGGTTTTTTTTCTTTTCTGGATATAAGGACTTTTTGAAAAAAGCCAACCCGCCCAAACCACTCAACTCTAACCTTGCACATCAAGTCTTTAACTCAGGCAATTGCTTGTGGCTGCATCACGTGAAATGATAAAACAGTTCACAAAGGTGGATCCTCACCCAGAGCTGCTTTAGCTAGGTTCACTAGAAAGTAGAGTTTTAAAAATTGAAACTTGCTTTTTCATGTGATATTTTGACCTTTCAGTTTCTCGGAACTGCTTGATCATAATTTTCGTCTCTTTCCCAGCAAATGCCACAGGAATTTAGCAGTTTGCTGGCTAACCTGGGAGCCATTGTATGCTCCATATTCACTTAGACAATGTCAGAGGTGGCAGCAGCATTCCAGACTGATGTCAAGACAACAAATTCCATAATGAAAGTGTCATGTTTCATTCATTTACACAAAGAGAAAGAACCTCTTTAGTTTTTACTTTCATATTCCCAAGACTGTTTTTATACATTTCCTTCCACTTCAGCAGAGATTTGAGTTTGTGTTTGAGGAAAGCTGGATTTTTTTTTTTTCTTAATTTTAGAAAATATGTTTGCTTATGAACATTTGAAAATGACATATTTGGATTTCTAGGAGATATCTTAGCAGAGGAAAGGACTATAAATCTTCACATACACATTTCTGCAATCCAGGAAGAAACTGCAAGACCACCAAAGCCTGGCAAAAGAAAGTGAAATAAAAATGACTGTTCCCTTTTTCCTGCAACTTCCATTATTCAGAATATTAAATAAAAAATCTGACAGATGGAAATATTTAGATTGGAGCTCAGAGAGAAGATGCAGTATTATCAAAATGGATTCTACTCTACTTTGTAGTCTCCAATGCCTCCATTAAAAAAGCACGAGGCAGAGTTATTCTAATGGAAAACATTTTATTTGCATTTATATGGGAGAGTGGAAACCAAAGTTTAAAACCACAAATTACTTTATATTCAACATTCTTGCGTTGGGGTTTAAAGTGTCCAGATGTGAAGAAATAACAGATATTTTGAACTGAACTTATTTTCCAGAGGAAAGGAGAGGTTGAAATACAAACAGATTTGCTGTACTCTCTAAAATATCTCAAAATCAAAAATCGGTATTGAGGAGTGTATGATTGGGTGATCTGGGCCAAATAACCAAATAGATAAAAATAAATAGGAAGTACTTTTTTTGCTTAAATTAGAGGTTCCTAGATTTCTTGTCCAGACTCGCTTCAAAATATAATTTAATTACTGATGATTTATATGTAGTTAGGAAAAAAAGAAGGAAATTTGGAGATTAATTTTGGAAATTACTGGAATCACATCTGAATCATAGCCTTACCTTTAGTCAACATCTTAATTGGAGATTAACTGACATAATTAACACCTACAATAAGGTGATTTTATTTTAGAGAAGAATCATGCTTAAAGGTCATGTTTAAATAAATACAAAAGAGATGGAGAGGATCTCTCCACACAAAGTGCCACATGGAGAACACAAGGAGCAAAAGGTAAAAGTTACACAGGAGAGATTTCATCCTGAAATAGGAAAGAAATTTTTTTACAGTAAGAACCATCACTCATTCGAACAATAACCCCAGGGATGTCTCAGAGTCCCTATCCCTGGTGGTGCTCAAGATGTGACTGGACAGGGTGCTAGACATTGTCCTGTAGGCTCCCTTTCTCATGAAAAGTTGGACCAGAGGAACTTTCAAGGTGCCTTCTACCCTGGGCAGCTCTATGATTGTACGGAATCAAAGAAGTTGTGGGTGCCCCATCCCTGGAATGTGTAAGGCCAGGTTGGGTGGGGCTCTGAGCAACCTGGGATAGTGAAAAGTGTCCTTCCCATGGCAGGGGGGTTGGAATGAGGTGATCTTTAGTGTCCTTTACAACCCTAACCATCCAGTGATTCCATGATACTATGATTCTGTGACTCTATGATCTGTGCTGCTGCAGTGTGGGTGTTTGAGAGTGAGGCAAACACTATATATGCTTATTCCTTTTCAAGGCGATGAATGAAAAAGTACATAGCATTTTGAAATGAAAAATGTTGAGGAGCATTAGAGAGACGACAGAGTTCTATTTTTTTTAGTTCTTTACCATTAACAAAATGTACCACTGCTTTTCAAGTAGCCTCATTTGAAAACATTTGAAAGGAGAAATTCTAGTAGGCGATGTTTCCAAAGGTCCTGCCCTCAGTCATGTGTGGCATTAGAAAACATCAGTCATGCTGAAGGCTTCATCTCCCAGAACAGTACTTCTGGTACTTGCCATTCCTAGGCTGTCACAGACACTTCCTCTCTAGCAGAATTCATCTGCAGCAGGGCCAGTATCTAAGAGCTTTATTAATAAAAGATTATACCTCCTCTGTATTCTATTTGGTTTCATATAAATAATTTAGGCACAGAGGAATTCCCTGGTCCTTTTTACAGACCTGAAGAAAATAATACAGTGCAATGCCAAAGAGGATTGTGGCAAATCAATCTGTTCTTACATTCTCGTACTAAAAACACATGAGGAGTTACAGAAAAAGAATGAAAAAAATTGCCAGGACAATCAAATATGAGGTACAAAGTGAAAAGAAACATAGACGATGACAAAGATACATCACAGAGTAAGAAAACAAGAGGAAGTGGTTGTATTGATATCAACGCTGGTCAGAAGGTTACTGTGTTTTAAGAAACATTTCAAAATATTCTCTTTTTCATACTACACTTTGAAACAAAATTAAATCAATTTCATGGAAAGAATGCCCCAAAACACAGAAATAATTCAGCAGCTTGGCTGACCAGGGCTCTCACCTGAGGCTGGAAAGCCTCTTCAGTGGATGACCCAGAGCACGGCTTTGAGTGGGTCTGTGACCTCTTCCAGGGGTGGTTTGATCAGTCAGACGCTCTACAGCAGATGCCCCTGCTTGGCTGTGAACTTGAAAAGTTTCCTGATGAATGAAACCCAACAAACCCTTTTTGCAAAAAGGTCCAGAACCAAATTGCATTGTTGTAATTTTAACAGCTGCAAATGAGCTACTTTGATTTGCACCAGCTAAAGGAATAGAGTCAGAGAAGAAACCTCACAGATTACAGGTGACAGCTGGCTATTTCCTCTCTTTGTTCATCTTCTTCCTGTCACTTTAGAGATCATCTAAATTAAACCTTTAAGCAACTCAATTTTCCATTTCTTAACTCTTCTCTCTCTCATCGTTCCTCAGCCTAGAGAAGCATTCTGCACAACTGCTGGGTTGGTCTACACCCAATGCTTTTAAAACAGGTTTCTGAAGGTCTGTCTCCAACATATTCCATCGCATCCCCATAAACAAACACTATGTGTATCAGTGGTCTCAGCTCACACTCCTCCAAAGTAAGTGCTGTACTTACCCTGGCACAATCACATCTGATGAAGTTACAAATTCAATGCACCGTGAAGGACACACTTGACATTTTGAATTAGGTGGGAGTTTGCAAAGGCAGGCAGTAGAAGTTAGTATATCCTACAGCAGGAGTAAAACTTGAGCCAGTTCCAACCATTTATGGGGAGTCAGAGTCACATTCCATGGAAGTAACAGACAAGTTTTCCATGTACAAATCCTGCATCTATTAAAAGGTCCATGAAGAGGTGATATCATGCTGTCACACTGATGATTAACTCCTTTTCACTGCTGAGGGATTAAAAACCTAACGGGAGCAAAAGTGATCCTTCATACCACTCAAAACAAGTGTTTCACAATCTTTTTGGCTCGAGCAGTTATAATTTTCATTCATCCTCTGGTTATACTTAGAGAGGAAGAGCAACAAAAAACCCAAATTAAATATAGTTTTTTTAACTTGGTATGCTCTTTAAAACTTGCACATGAACTCTGCTTACTTTGTTATGGGAAATACTTCAAGATTGTGTGAAAAAACCAAGAAAATATAAGGTCAATCTTCTATTGCTAACACAAGCATTCTAACAAGCATTCTAGTAATTTACTACATTTATAATTCCCTTGGTCTGAAAAAAAAAGAATATTCTTGTGTCAGAAAAACAACTCCTCTTAATTAACTTTTAATCCTGCCTCTTTGTTGCTGAGCTGTCACCTGCATATAAACACTTACCAACCACTATAACTGTGTTTCATGTCATACTTTGTGCACCTCGTTCTAGAAGTCAACATTACATTTATATTACTTTTATTTTACGGTGATAACAAAGCATGAATCTACTAATGTGATGGAAATATCTTAAAGAAACGTAGCCTGGCTTCACTAATTTTGTGTAAGACTAATCCTAGAATACTGCTAATCTGCAATTAAAAATATTAAAAAATAATACACTAATACAAGTCAACTGGTTTTATAAATTCATTAGAAAGTGCTGACCATTCTACAAAGCAAAACCTTTTGAAAACTTACTTTGTTCCAACATCCATGGTTTAAGTGACCTTTTTCCTGTTATAAAAACAAATACAACTTTCAATTTGGCTTTTCAAAAGCATAATTGATTCCTGTCCATAGGTTTCCAGGGCTGTAAGTGCCAAAAGACTTAATAAAACATATGAACTCATGAAGAGACTAAAAATTCAATATTGTTTTTCCATTTTTTTAATATAAAATATAGAATGTGTAGAGTTTTTTTTTTTAATAAGAACACAAAGGATCAAGATATCGAACACAGGTAAGGCAGCTTAAAAAGAGGGGTTTGCTCACTGATCCACTACAAAGTAGATCAGTCAGCATTTGTCTGCCAAATAATGCCACTGTAATATAATGGATAGCTTGAGAAGCTGGTGTACAACATTTATGGCATTTCTGATAGTGTCACTGCTCTGTAAGGTTACAAATGTTCTAAAACACATTTAAAAGTTTCTAAAGAGCAATATTTTTATTCATAGGAAATGTAATGTGCCAAGAGCACCTTGTCTGTCACTTCTTCATCCAGCTGTGTGACAACCCCTTTTCTCTCTTCTGCTCTTACCTGTAGATTTTTTCCTCTGTCTCTCCTAGCTGTCTGCCTCTGGGTTCACTTCTCCATTAGGGAATTAAAATTCAAATAAAATATATATGAAATCTGTTCTGGAAAAAAAAAATAGTTATCAAGATCTTTATAAAGCCTCAGGCGCTATAGAAAAGCCAGAGTGCAAGGCCAGTCAGTGCCTCAGGCTTATGGCAAAGGGCAGCATAAATCATAGTCTGGGGGAGCGTATGAAAATATAGATGTGTGTTATTGAAGCTGAAGAGCAGAGGAATTCCTAGGATCCTGAGGAGTGCAGTTCCTCCATGCTGAAGGAAGACTTAGAAGTTGCTTTTGTAGCCTGAGATCTTGGATGAGCCTCTGACAGTGAGAGATGCCATTTTTAACAAATACAGCAGGTCAGATGCTTGTGCCAGGATGAGTTTATGGTGCAACAAGAAATTGCAGTGACCTTTGTAGTTGAAGAGCATCTTCATCTTTTCAGGAAAAAATGTCTGGCCAGCCCATTCTTACAGTCCACAGGAAATGAAGTGGCTCAATGATTTAGCTCTGGACATTTAACCCTCTCTTTTACCAGGACATTTGAAATAAGGTTCAAGACTATACTTCCTTGTGAATTCGATAAAAAGGCTGCAACATTTTTATTTCTATTAATGTAACCCCAGGTAAGTGGTTAAATGGAGAATTTAATATTTTTTTTCATATAAAAACCATAGCTATACAAGAAAAATCAGTGAAATCATACAATCATTAGGATTGGAAAAGACCTCTAAGATCACCAAGCCCAGCCATCAACCCAGCACCACCATTGTGCTCACCATTAAACCATGTCCCTCAGTGCATCATCTACACATCTTTTAAATCCCTCTGGGGATGGCCACTCCACCACTTCCCTGGGCAGCCTATTCCAGTGCTTGACACATCTGTCCGGGAAGAAATTTTTATTATACAATCTAAACCTCCCCTGATGCAATTTGATGACTTTTCCTCTTGTCCTGTCACTTGTTACCAGGGAGAAGGGACCAATTCCCACCTGGCTCCACCCTCCTTTCAGGGAGTTGTAGAGAGTGAGAAGGTCCCCCCTGAGCCTCCTCTTCTCCAGACTGAGCTCCCTCAGCTGCCTCTGCTGCTCCTCATCAGAGTTGTTCTCCAGACCCTTCCCCAGTTCCTTTGCCCTTCTCTGAACATGGAAAATACCTTGAAATAAAATTTAAAGAAACATATATTCAAATCCATCCAGATTTTCAAGGGCACTGTGTACCTGTTACAATTGAGGGAATTTGATTATGATATTAATCAAAGCACACCTTTTTAGAAACATCATCCTTTGATAGGCCTGCTCTCAAGAATATTGATCTTTGCTGATTTAGAGAAAACCTCTCTTTTTAAATTTGGATAAGACTCATAATGATTAAATTGTCTTCAGCTATTTTTTAGGTTCAAACACTAACTCGAAATATAATTTGCAATAATATTTGATGAAACAGGAAAAAACCCAACCCTTCTTGATACCAGCAATCATACTTCAGTTGAGAAATGAAGGAAGAAAACTCCCCCAAGACTAGTTAAATAAAACACTTAACACTGGAAAATCATCTCTTTTTTAACCTGTTTTTCAGACCTTTTGAAGTCCTTGTCTCCATGTATGCCAAAAAGGGAATCACAAAGATTTGGAAGGCACTAGTGTACCGAGCTCCCTCCTGTAGTCTCTACAGACAGGAGTGTCCTCCAAGGGCTAAGTGAGAATATCAATCCTAAGATCTCTGCATCATCGCTGGAGGAGACTCTTGGTCACTCTGTTGGCAGTAGAGGGTAAGGGAGATGACTGGCCTTTCTAGGCAGAAGCTGGGCTTTGAGAATACCCCTCCTGAGCATCTCTGGCACCTCTCCCATCCCAGAAGCACTCTCAAGTTTCAAGAAAGTTTGACATTTCTGGGATGAAACAAACTTCAAAAAGACCTTCCATCGGGTTAGGAAATCAAGGGTCCTAAAGGTGTTGTTTTAGTAACTCTCAGAAAACATCCTGGGAAATTCCCCAGGAAACTATAAAATATATCTTTCTGAAGTACTGAAATCTAAAATAAGGACCCTTCCTTTCCCTTTCCTTATCAATTTGAAGTATCCCAAACAGTGAGTTCATATGCTAATATCAGATTACTATGCAAAGGCCAACCCCTAAATTTCTTGTGAGTTTCTTTCCTGTTAACACTTCTTTCAAGCTGCTCTTTCTGGATTCGAAAAGGATGAAAAGGTGTCATAATTTGAAAGTAGAAACATGAGAGATAGAAAGAGAAAAATAAGAGGTGGCTGGACAGAAAAAATGAGAATAAAAGAGAAGAAGAAGGTAGATTTAAACCTGATTCTTTCATTTTTTAGTGTATTTTATTCTTTTAAATGTCCCAGACTAAGGGACTCTAATGGAAAGGCATGAATACATAATGCAAATGAGTATCAACTGAGATGTCTTCCTCAGGCTCTGGAAAGTTGCCACTGCAATTTTCTATTGATCCTAGAACAGTGTCTCTTATAGAAACAAACCAAAACAATGTAAATTTAACATTTAATTTCATAAAGCAATGCAAAGCAAAATAGCAGCATGGAAAAAGTTTCTAGAAATGTAAGGAAGCAGAACAAGTCCTAATCTACTGCCATCAGTACACTCTTTGAATGGGAGAGGTGTCAAAAAGTCATCATCAGAAGAGTTTTCTGCCCTTAGTACCACAGATGAAATTTGGCATTGATCTGTCAACAGAGAAGGTCTACTTCTGAGGTGCTTGGAAAAATGAAAGAGAAATTTTAAGTAATGGTTTTGAAGAGATACCTACTTTTAGTTTCCTGTGTCCTTGTTTAGTAGGAAGACATTTCTTTCTTCAGTAAATTTTCTCCAAGACTCTTACAAAGCCAAAAAAGGATAGATATAATTTGTGAAAATACTGCTTATACCTATGGCCTGTATAGAGGAGTGTAGGTATATGCATAAGCCTGTAAAGCTTCCGTGGGCATATTAAAGCACGATTTACTCAGTAAGTGTTGTCCTGAGCACAAGATAGACTAGTAAAAATCCGTATAAATGTGTCCTTTTCTCTCCAAATATATGTACTGCATATTTCACATATATTTATAAATGGGGAGAAATACATTTATGCATTTCAGGAAGATCAACTGAATTTCAGTAGTGAGCATAGGCAGCACAAAATAAGTTTAATATTTATGAAATATGGTTCCAATATATTCTGAAGTAAATGAACATAAATTAACCATATTAGGAATAATCAAAAAAAAAGTTACATATTGCTTTCTTTATGTATCATAGCACTTTTGGATATTTTCCAAACATTTATCAGAAAAATTGCTTCAACACTCTATAAAAGGCTTCTATACATTTTCATAAGTATTCCCATGCCTTCCAATATTCCTCTCCCAAATAAAGTAGAACATATGCTTATGAAAATATCTTCCACATTTCCTCTTGATATATCCAATACACATATCAATATTATTTTTTGCCACACATTACTTTACCATATATCACATTTTCATACGTATATTTTAAACACAATCTAAATATTTCAGAACATATTGCTTATACCATAGGAAACACAGGAAAATCTGCCATCAGTGGTCACTCAAGAGACCAACAGAAAAAATAAATCATGGCTTAACAGAGGTGGTCTTTTACTGCAGTCAAAGCAGCAACGTGCATTCAATACTTGTGGGAATTAGCTGGTTTGGTTTCCTTAAGACAAGAAATGGCTTAAACAGGGTGGTCCCATGAATAACTCCCTGTCTCACTTACTTGATGATAAACTCAAATAATAACATAATAAGCCTTACCCATATGAAACACGAATCCATGTGAGCTGGGCTGAGCATAAAGATGTGCAGACCAAGTCTGAAATGCAGAATACTTACCCTTCATGAACCTATTTTCACTTTCTCTTTTTTTAAAGAATCAAACAGAACATAATTTTGAACAAAATTATAATGGTGGTGTAAAAAGGGGTTTTTGTTAACAATTGTTTCATAGTTGCCTTTTTTTTAAATAAAACAAATTTTCTTTAGCTGTCCTATGTTTCCATATACAGCTTTTATCAATAACTGATAAGAAAAAAAACCCAGGAGTAAGAAAATAAAATCCCTCAAATCTTTTAAATGTCTCAGATTTATTTAACATAACCTTTACTTCTCCATCAACTGTCACCACACTCACATATTCAAGGCCCTGCAACCTTTATATCACTCATTTCTGAATTAACCATCATCACCTTTTCTTTTCCCCCTTGTCAGCATTCAGGAAGGAGTCTGAAGTTTCCACTGAAGAAGTCCTGGTAAAGTTGGAAACCAGATAAAAAAGTTAGGAGAACACAACAGTGGAGGCACATGGACCCAGGGAGTGAGTGGGGGGGAGACAGAGGAGAAAGAACACACACAGCTTTCAGGGAGAAAAACAAGCATCAGAATCTCAAGAAGAAGCTGAAAAGAAAAATGTACTATAATCAAGAGGGTGTAAGGGCTGATGCCAGTTAGCGAGAGTGTCCCTCTAATATCAGTGCTGCCTTCCCTCTCCCGGTTGTGAGAAGTGTGCTGGCAGAGCTGAGGCATGGTCAGACCTCGAGGAGATGCCAAGGCCCAGTGAGACCATCTCGGCAGGCACAGGTGAAAGCAAGGCCTCAGAAATTTCACAGCTAATTGTGAGAGGACACAGGGGCTTTTCTTGTCTTGTTTTGCTTTTCAATTTATGAACCCTGGGGCTTTCAGAATAAAGCTTTGAGCATAATGAAATATTTCCTGCTAGAGCAGGTTGCTCTTAGCAACCACAGAAATCCCACACACACTTTTCCGGTGCTATCAGCTACTTGCACGAACTGTTTGCCACTGCTGGGCCCAGCAAATCATCATTAAAAAGTAACAAAACCTATGAGCCCACCCACTTGTGACTTGGTTTGCAGTCTGAGGGGTTTGTCTGCTCGTGGTTGCCTCTCAGCTCATGCGTTTCCAGGCTATGAGTGTTCAGGAACACCTGCTCATTCCCTCTCCTCCAGATGCTCACACACAGACTTTCGTCCCACCAAGGCTGTCTGCAGTGCTGTCAAACATAGGCAGGCCATTGCTATCAAGCCTTTGTTGCTCCTAGACTAAAGATTTGCAATTTGCTCAATGTTGTCCTGGTGATAGGGCTTTTTTTCCTACAGGCACGTGGACCTCAAGGCATTTTATTCCTATGGACACTCCAAGGAAACAAAAACTGCAGAAGAATCCTTTTAAGCATTCCTTCCTAATGCAAGGAATTGCTCTCTGGAAGGTTTTCAATGAGTAATTTAAGCATAATTTGCTGCAGTTTCATTGTTTCATGTGAAACGGGGCAGGACAGGTGAGAGGGGGACAGTCTGACTTTCCCAGTGCCCTGCTGAGCATGAGCATCGTCCCTGTGGGCCACTTGATGTGGTGGACAGGGAGCTTGTGGCTCAAGCCCAACTCACACCCACGCATATTTCTGGGTCTGCTTGACTGACCATGCAAACACAGGAACTGCAGAAGCTCCCAGGACAGGAAGGACAAGTGACCCAGCTAACTGCTTTCAGCAAGAGCTGCTATGCGGGGCAGTCTAAAATGATCATGAAACACAGCCTGAAATATGTCAAATACATCTGAAACCACTTTTTTTTGTTGTTTTTTTCAGTAATAGTGAGAACTGTACTAATGTTCAGAAAGATGCTAAATTTCAGCCCTGGATATGGCCAAAGGACATGGTGAGCTTGGGCAGTTTTACTAGTCTGATGTCAAGATAATCCCATCTCAAACTTTACCTCGCACACACCAGGACCTCACATACACTCGGTTCCAGAGTTCACATCTTTGAGGAGCTCATGGGAGCAGAAGGGACTTAAAAACTTTCCATTTCATAAGAAAAAAATGACAGGGTGTCAGAAGTAATTTTTCAAGTAAGACATTAACGTGCCTTGGGAAGACTATACCAGAAATACAGTGGTTGAAAAAGGTCCCAAATCCCAAAAACCCGAAGACAAAATGCCCCTTGAATTCAGCCTGGACTGAGCAGAACCGGACAGTGAAGAGAAGTGACTTGGCACCAGCAGGAAACTACTCAGCCCTCCTGCCCCAGCACCTTCCTCCCTTCCCAGGTTCTCATACTCTAGAAATACATCAGAGTAAAAAAAAAAAAAGAGCAACAAAAACCCCTCATGCAACTATTTCTACTTTGTCTGCTTTAAGATGTATTCAAATGGCTAAAGTAATTTAATAATAAACAGCTTTGTTGTTTGGGATGCGGCTTTACATGCCAAATGTTAGCCTGGAATAAGTATTTATAGCAGAGCTTAAAGGCCCTGAAAATAGAGATTTATATCTATAATGGAAAGGCTGATGATTTTTTTGCTGTAGCTATATTAACAGACCATTCTATAATAAAAAGGTGCTATTTTAACAGGAGCACTTCTAATAGCACTCTAATGTAGTTAGGAAAGAATGAGCTTTACAAGGTGAATGTACAATTTAATACAAATATTCATGTCAAAAGATCAAACAGTTGATCATCACAGCAGTCTATTTAGCATACAATTTCTCATAGACCATCTGATTCTAGATTTTTTACCAAAGAGAAATACAACACCTTTTTCCATAAATCAGACTTGTTTAAGTCTTCATTAATTTTAATAGCTGATGTTTTGCATAGAGTAATTTTTACTCCAAAGAAGTTTAGGAACAGAATTCAATGGATTAATAAATTCCATCAATGGTAGTGAGTGGACTAACGGCATAATATTAAGAGGAAGTGTACATGCAGATTCAATAAACTACAGGATTTTTTAATACATGTCACTTGGAGCACAGTATGAAGATGGCCTTCTAGGAACTATTAAAAAGACGACAAATTCCGATTTCACAAAAGAGAGGGAAAATCTCCTCAAAAGATAAAGGTAATCCTAAGGAGAAATCTGGCATTTTTCTACAGATCACACAAGCAGATCTTGTGTAAAAACCAGGATGTGTTTCCCCCCTCACTTGTATCAGCCTAAAGCCAGAAAATGTAGCTCTGTAGAAGCAGTTGTGGTGGTGAAGATCCCCCCAGACTCAGCATGCAGATCAGCTACTCTCCAAAGCAAAACCTGAGGCACTTCTTGCAGCCCTGAAGTTCTCTCCCCAAAGAACTATAAACAATGCAGTTATCAGCATCATCTGCTCTAACCCATTCTCTTTTATCTGGTGTCTTCAAAGCTATCCCAGAAGCTCCACTCCTAACAGAGACAGGAGTGTATTTCTCAGGGTGGGCTGCGGATGCCATGCATTACATGCAACACACATTTTGACAGCACAAGGAATCCCTCCCTGCAGCCCTCACCGAGGCCACAGCTGATCCAACAGCCTTGCCCAAAGCCTACCTTTGGTGGCACTGCTCCAGCTCTTCCCACAGCGTAAATCTGTGAAGCTGTAACTAGGGCTAGACCAAAAGTGAGTTTTCCAACAGGAAAAAAAGTCACTGCAAGTACTCTGGTGAAGTACTCCCTGTAGGGCAATGAACCTGTCAGTCAATAAATATAAAAAAGCCCTAGTTCCACAAGCACTTACATACCTGCTTAAATTTAAGCCTCTGAGTAGTCCCTCTGCGTGTCAATGGGCCTTCACACTTGAAAACAAGCAAAATCCATAAGTGTTTATAGGGTCTGGAAATGAAGCACTAAAGTTGCTACTCTTCTCCCACACCATCTAGAATAATTAAAAGCAAATCCTCTCAATTTGTAAGATTCATTGTAAAAGAAGGCTGCATTATGGGACTGTTGAAATGCTGTAAGAGAATTAATACAAGAGAGAAAAGAATGTCTGATTTTTTCTTCACCCTATTTCAAATTCAGTGTTGCCTTTTGCTTTCTCTTGCTTTTTCTTGCTTGTTCCACTTATACTCTCTTCCTTGTTTTTAACTTATTCATTTTGCTTTGTAATAATATTAAATAGCCTGAAATAGCACCTGATTATTAGTTACACTGTTCATTTAAAAATAATTTTACGTGAAGAGAAAATCTGTTGTACCCCTTGGCTGCTTAGCTCTCTGCAAAACTTATTGGAGTTTGTTTCTTTCTTCTGCTGAGGTGATATTGTTAAAATTGTATATCATAACCCAGAGTCAGCATGTCATGCTGATAATGTGAGAAGACATCCATATCAGAGACCCTCGAGGGTTGTACTGTGGCCAGGTGTCGGGGTTTGAGGCTGAGTTAAAGAGAGTTTAGCAGGTAAAGCAGAAACCACACGTGTAAGCAAAGCAAAGCAATGAAGTAAGACCCCACTTCTCAAGGGCTGGTGTTCAGCCATCTCCAGGAAAGCAGGGCTTCTTAATATGCAGTTGTGACTTGGAAAGATAAATGCTATCAGTCCAAACATCCCCCCTTCCTTTCTTCCAACTTTTATTGCTGAGCACGACAGCAAGCGTTATGACATATCCCTTTGTCCCAGCTGTGTCCCCACCCAGCTCCTTGCACACCCCCAGCCTCCTCAATGAGAAGCAGAAAAGGCTCTGGCTCTGGGCAAACACTGCTCAGAAACAGCTTAAACATCCCTGTGTTATCTATACCTCTTTCAGCACAAATACAGAACATAGCTACTATGAAGAAAATTAACTCTAGGCCAGCCAAAATCAGTGCCCCAGTCAAAGTGACTCCAAGACCTGATAACATAATTGCAAAGACACTTAAAGTGGGAGAATCCAGTGTGGACATCAAAGACTCTCATATAAAAAAACCCCAACATGTGTGGACACTAATTGTATGGACAGAAATGTCTCTATTTTAGATAACAATTTTCATTAGCTAGAAATAAATGCAAGATTATTATGAACACATGTATTTATGTTTATCAGTTGTGGTTCTAGATATACATTAAAAAAAAAAACCCCTTTGGACAGCTGCAATCTTTGCAAGAGGACAATTGCAACAGCAGTTTTTCAATAATTCATTAAAAAGAACTGGAAGACAAGCTGGTTGTTAAAGATGCTACCATTGTGGATAACACACTGTGGTAAGGTGTGGGCTCTGTCCATCATAAAAAAAATGCTTAAAACAATCATTATGCCTAAGAAGTGAATATTAAATATTGAAATTCTTTCTTTATATCAAATGATAATTATTTATCTTACTGCAATTTATCTTCATGATGGGATTTATAGTCTGGAGGAATAAACAGTTCCTCAGGACACAATTGTTAGTGAATTTTAATATTTTATTGTACACAATCATCAGTTTGCTAGAGATCTTTCTCATTGCTTAAGCCTTATGCAAGTTGCAACCATATTTTAATTCTTTTTTCTGCTACGTCAGCAGCTGAAGGAATATACATTAACTATACAGAAATGCTTTTCACTGTCCCATTTCCCAATTTAGAAAAATAAGACATAAATTCAGTGCTTGGTTCTGAGACAGTCTAACTCCCTCAGCCCCTAGTTTTTAAAGAGTCAGAAAACCTATGAAAGCCCATATCTCACAGCACCTTTCTGGCATGTTCAACTGAACTGAAGCACTGTTGATCAGCTCCTGTTATTGGATATTGATTCCCCTGCAAAAGCGACTAATTCCCTACAAAAAGCTGGGTAATTCAATGTGCTCACCTCACACTGCACATATGTTTCCCATTAACAGTCATCAGGAAGCAAGCACATGTATTTAGGGAATGAGTTCTGTTTCTTTGTGCATGTGTGTTCCATAAAATATTTTTTTTCCATCCCATGAAATTGAACAACCTTATGTCCACTGCAGACAATGGAAAATAGTCATCAACTTCGACGTGCTTTATATCAGACCCTCTGTACTTACTTCTAGCTGTTCCAAGCACACATTTCCCAGAGCCTAATGTGGGGTTAGTCACTTGAAATCATTCAGGACTTTTATAACACTTCATTATGGATGATAAAACTTCTTTCACAATAAATTCTTTTAAATACTGCTTTTGTTCAGAGAAACAAGCTCGTGATTAATTCACGATGTGCATTTAAGAACTGCACCCTTCTCTAGAGAAGGTTAATGGTGAATTTGCTGTAACTAATACCTTCAATTTAATCACCAAGTTAATTCTTTGTAAGAACGTCAATGGTTTACTTGGCAAAAATACTTGTATGAAACGTTATGAAAAAGGTTCAAGAGTGTAAATCCATGTAGTGCCCTTTAAAGTTACTATTGCCACACATTTATGGGAGTATAACAAAAAGGAATTAGATTTCTTAAAACCAGAGGAGGAATGCTGTTACCGCAAGAAAAACAGTAGAATTCCCCAAGTTGATCATTCTCTTCTTGCTTCCTTATGTGTCTGGATCTACAATAAGCCTTTCTTCAGTCCACTTTTGATGTGTTTCCTTGTAAAATTGTAAAGAAAGTTCACACGCAGGGACAAATCAAGTAACATTTGACCTACACCATTTGAAATTAAAGTACTTTAATGTTTTACTACTATCCAGACTGCAAGAAAGAAAGTGGCTTTTATCTTATCCGTCATTTTCTAAACATAAAAGTCATCCAAACTTCATTGCTATTGCTGTTGCTGTTGTTTTTCATACTGATTTCATCAGATTGAAATACAAGGTTTCTTTCCCTTATAAGTCACTCATAATTTTTATTTAAATTTCTCAAACTTTTGGCTTGAGATGTTGAAGATATAACACTGTGTTTCACCCACATCCCTTAGTTTTGCATCCATAGTTTTGCTACCTGTTACCTACCAGCACTGTAGTCATTTAATTATCTGGTTTCAAAACTCTTGTGGGCTGTCTGTGGCTCATTCAGATACATACAGATCTCAAGGGCAGAAAGGATCACAGTGAACATCCATCACAGTCTAGCACAGTCCATAGGACTGCTCTTCATCAGACTCTGCTTAAATTGAATGGTTATGCTTGAACTAGCCTGGGGCTTTTAGGAAAAGCAAACAAACAGCTATATCAGTTTAAAAGTTACCCACACTAGGGAAGCCAAACCAATCTCCATTATTTAGTTTCTGGGCTGTGGTTTTTAAAAACACTTCACTTTCAGAATGATTTTTTTCACTTCATCTATCATATTTCAATTCTCCAAAAGCTCATTATAAATAATATTATTAAAACAACTATAATGGAGTTTTAAAAAAGGACTCTATTTTCTGTTAAGACAGCCTGTCAGAGAAGGAGATAACTAGTTAAATGCCACTGATGAAAGATTTAATTTGTGATAAGTACAATTCCCTGTCATATACCTGGGGGAATTCCAAAGTGATTAACTCCTTTTCATGATTGCAAGGCAATGTGCTTCCTCCCCAGGCTATTCTCACTGTTTTCCCATGTGCAGCACATTGACTCAGGTTCCACTCATTTCTGTCACTGAGACAACAATCATTATTATTGAGAAAGTATCACCCTTCTTCTGAAAGCAATTCCTTCAGCAATTGGTCCTGTAGAAAGCAGACTTGTGGCCATGTTTACACAGTGATCAAGCCAAGCTGTGGCAGATTTCTAGCGAGTGTCCCAATACTCACGTCCCTCAAGTCCCTCATGTTGTGTCCTGTCCTGCTCATCCTTGGCTCATGAAAGAACAGACCTCCTGATTGCTGGAGGAGGTCTTCTTCTCTCTTGTCAGCACTCCCTGCAGCATATCCAGAATAAGAAGTCTGAAATTTCACTAACTTCATATACTATATCAAACTGGAATCCAACTTTTTTATCTATAGATTCTTATAACTTTATTTTGAGCTATTGGCAAGTGTCTCTATTTTAGTATAGCAAAAAGGGAGGATATTACATTTTCTTATTTTGTGGGACATTGCAATCCTTTAGTCAAAATTATTCAGATCACCACAGAAACTAGATAACATGAATACATAGGCTCAAAATAAAGGTGAATCAATCACACTTCAAAAAAATGTATTAAGAATTTACTCAAAGATAAAAAATTAAAAGAAAAATTAAAAAGTATTGTTAGGATTACTAGAATTAGTTGCAAGTAAATAAACTGAGATTTTTATTATTCAGTTATTTGGGCACAAGATTTCAAAGAGTTAAGGTTCATTTTCTTCCTGTCAGACAGAAGGCAGGTGAGGTTCAATAGTTATTTTAAGTGGAATGAAGTCTAAAATTTCTAAAAAAGACAAGTGAAAAGCAATGTTCTCTAACATCTGTTCATGCATATGGAATAAAAAGACTTATTCTATTTAAAATACCAAGGATTCCTTCATCCTTTTTCTACACCTCCATTCCCCCCAGCTCTCAACTTCTGATGTTGTACTCTGTTCAGGGAGAGCTGATGTCACCAGAATAATCAATAGCTTTGTTACTCTCCGTGGCTTGTTTAAATCCTTTTCTCAAGCTATAGCAATAGTTTATGATGTGTCTGACATGTCATTAGAACTGTAATGGTCAATCACCAGACACTGCAGAGACACAAAACCTGGAGACAACCTCTTTGCAACAAAGGAGTGGAGTCTCATCTGTAGATGAATGGGGTGAGGATGATAAATGGCATAAAATTACTATTGTACTCTGAGTAAAACAAGGCTGAATGCTCCATATCTGGCATGTAGCAAGATTTTTTTAAAATGTTATGCAGCATTTATTTTGCTTGTCTGGGATGTTCCTACATTATAAGTTCCCTTTATGTGTTAACCACTGCTCTCCTGGCAGGGACTTGAGCCAGCTGTTAGGGGTTGTGTTGCTGGGGAAAAAAAAAAATTCAAAAAATGGTGTGTCCTTGACATGTCACTGGTATAAATAAATATTTTCAGAGAAGGATGGGAGCCTAGATGCTATAATTTTTACTTGACAGATTAGGACAACCGGGTTGAGAGTATCTGACAGCTAGATACAGTCTGATTTATAAGACTGAGTAGGGAAGCATGACAGACATATGTATTTATTAAAGATACACTTACAAAACGTTCCAGTTTAATTTGACATCTCTGCCAGCTAAGGCCTCAGGAAGTGCAAGGATATTACTCTCCACAAACCATCATTACACTATGGTTTCAGCCGAAGTTAAAAATCAGAAATAAATGGCTTAAGTGTTTTAAATTTATAAATTATATGCACATCCATTAATAGATATAAAACAAGTTTATCTTTTAGCAAAATAAATTACAAAAGCTGAATTATTCCATGTAGTCAATGTGGAAAAAATGAATATGTATAATACATAAATATACAGCACTGCACAGTATTATGACTATAATATTCAAGTATATATCAGGAGCAATACAGTCATGGCAACATCCTAGCATAGAAATACTCTTTTAAAATTTATTTAATTTTACAAATTTAGTAGTATAAATTCAAACTGAGACCAGCATTCACAAGATGCTTCCCCCCCACCCCGAAATTTGTGAGAAAAATGTAGACATTCCTCTACCACCAAAACAATAGTCTAGTGTGTTTTACTTCTGAAACTCAGCTTTCTCACCACAGTCACTGCAGCTCACCTCATATTTATCTATCAGCCAAGATTTCAGAGAAGCAGACAATCTGTACTTTACGTTTCTCTGGCTCCATAAAAATTGTTTATTTTAAAGACAGGTTTTCAGCATTTCTTGTTGATATAACCAATCTTCTAGGAGAGAAAATAAACATAATTAATCAGCCTACCTATTTGGCATTGACCTCTTCTTCCAGCATTTTTGGTAACTTCAAATAAGTGAAATCATACCCCTGATATTCCTACCTGCAGTGTTGGAGCTACAAGGAATCCACATGCCTTTCCTTCAGGACAGGAATATAAACACACTGGCATCAAGGAACCAACTGACAGGCATAGCATTGTAGTTTAGATGAATGTAAAATCAATGCACATGTAAATCACAGACCTGGAGAGAGAAACTTCCTCCACATTTAAAGAACAAGGCAGAACTTTGTGAGATAAACCTTCATCAAGAAAGATGGTGACCTTCCTGCATTCTTACTAAACTCCTACTAAGCCTTCAGGCCCTTTCTGGAGTATAACATTTTCTTGGGGTAGTGGAAAGAAGCACCGATATTCAAGATTTAATTTTTTAAGTTACAAATCTGAAGAAAAACAGTTATTCCACAAAGTTTTGATGTTCTCCCTCCCTTGTCTTTCCCGCTGAAATTCAAATTATCCACCAATTTTTTTTAGAACCTGAGTATGCTGGTACCTACAGGCAACATATTTCTAGTGAAATCAGTACTATAGTAAGGCCCATTTAATCTCCATGCAGATAAGTAGGGTACATATACACAAATAATATTAGATTGTGTCCAGAAAACTTGGTAAACTTAGGTTAGACCAGACATTAGCACTGTTGCACAACTTTTATGCTCGCTTTCAAAAAAAAAAAAAAAAAAGGCGATTCAACCATTACTGAACAAATAACTCAAGGTTAAAAGCCAAAGAACTAGCATTTTGAGAAAACTCTTCTAATCAGGATAAGTGGAAAACTTTCACTCCCATATCTAGCATAACATTGCAAAAGAGGCAAGAGGAGAAAGAGGGAAGGGAAGGAGGCAGGCCAGTTGGCAAGACAAAACCCAAATAAATCGCAAAGTCTCACTTTTATATATAGTGAAAGTGTTGAACAATTCAAAGTAGTTGAATATAAACCAATCTTAATAACTATTTTAAACACATAAATCTAACCATATTATCTCCCAAGAAAAAGTGATAGCCTTGTGCTACTTTTCTGCAATCCAACATTTTACACCTGCCTAAGTTTTCCACTTGGAGACATGGCTGTAACTCTTGCTCTACCCTGGGAAAATCCGTCACACTTCTGCTCGTCATCTTTCTTGCTGACAGCCAAGTACTAAGTCTAAGCTTAAAGTACTGTTAGTAACTTTGATAAACAAGGAGAGAAAGCATTGTACAAGAAACTGATCTATCAAACAAAGAAAAAATGACAAGAAATAAAAAATGCAAGGACAACATTTTTTTCTAAAATCAGTTTCTTTGTTTTCCCCAAAGGACAGTAGAAATTTGTGCACTAAAGTTGTTAAAAGTCATCCCTAATAAGTAGGATCATGCACCTACAGGGCACATTTGCTGAATTTTAAGTCCTTTAAATAAAACAATAAATCTTTATATGCTGTTATATACCTCAGGTCCAATGTGTTTACAATGAATCAGGATAACTCAGATGCATGCTAATATGCTAATAAAGATGTTAATGTAGCTAAAGGCACACATATGCCATGGGTAAAATTTGTCACTCCATTTGTGTAGTGTGAGAACAAAGAACAAAAAACCTCTGTCCAGTTTGCAGCCATATACAACAAAAAAAGGCACAGATTTTCAGGGAAGTGATTACCACTCAAAAGTATTTCAGAAACAGAAAGGAAAAAGTTTAAGCCACTGAAAAGACTTCCTAGTCCATGTTTTATTATTGAGAAGCTTATTTCTTCATTGTAAGTAGCAATAATAATTTTAGATGCATTAAGAACTTTTATCTGAGCTGATGACAGTAAAGCTCATAGTTACAAATTTAAAAGAAAGAAAAAAAATTAGAAATCTTAAAAAGAAAATTAAACTAATCTTTAGTCTGGAGTTCTAATCCAGGCCCAGACAGTATTTCAATAGATTTCCTCAGTTTCAAATCCTCAAAATATTTAATAGGAACTTTTGGGATTTGTTAAAAAGATACAGGCTACAACATGTAGTTAAGTCTTCTGTTGAGCAACCATCTTCATAATTGAGTTCTACCACTTTTCCTTTTGTTTCTTTTTGTGTGTTTGAACCTCAATAAAATACTGTTTTGTTTTTAGATGGAGGGAGAAAAGTCCCCATGTCTATCACAGGTAAAAACAGATAGAACACTCTGACCCCAGACCCAACCTATATATAGTGTCCTTAGACCTCACATCATCTTCTTTTTAAATTTGGATGAAAAACACACAAATTAAGCTTTTAATGGAAATACATGTGCAAACTCAAGTAGAAAGCGTCTTGTGCCATTCTTTAATCGCTTTGCAGTCTGTATGTTATTACTGCTATTGAAATTGATGGCAAGAATACAACACCAAGGCTCTGCACATGATTAACTTTTTATTCTTCCTGTAACTTGCTATAAACCTCAAATGAACTCGCAGGTTGGCAAGAGCATGTTAACAGCTAGATGCCAAACTGTAAGAGACATTTTTTCCAAACAGCATCACCTTCCCTGGAAGTGTTTCCCTTTCCCTCTTCTCTCCATTTTTTTTCCTCCATCTCCCAATAGCTATAATAGTTGTTTGGATATTTCATTTGTATTTGGGACTTAAATCCTTCAAAAAATCTTGATTCTAGACATAAAACTCTCCATGAAGAGATTTTTTCCTCCTTTCAGCTCCAGTCTTGATTTTTTTTTTGCTGAGAAATGCTGCAAAAAAAGACACCAATTATTCCAATTGGCCTGTCAGCAAAGAGCCAGACTGGGCTCACTCACCCATTTTCCATAGATCCCAGAAGAAGAATTGATGTTGCAGAGTAACTATACAGCTTCAACCATTGCTTTTTGTAGCATATTTAGCAAGTGATGCCAGAGATTCAGTGCCCAAGGAATCATCTTGGTTGGCTGCATGGTCCTGCAGGAGCCACTTCAGCTCTCAGGCTCGTGAGTCACACGTGTCAGCCAGAACAGGATCCCTCTTCAGATTTTGTGAACATACTCAATGAAAGGTCCAAAGGTCATTGCTAAAGGCCTTATTTTGCAGAAACACCAAAAGACTTAAAACATCTGCAGAGGGTTGGCTTAGTACAGGACTCAGAGATGAAAGCCTGACAAGATTTTCCACAAAATTTCTGAGGAAAAAGGAACAAGGTTTGGCCAAATCATCTCCTTTTTAACATGCCTTCACTTGTTGAAGAATCACAGAATGATTTGAGTTGGAAGGAACACAAAGATCATCTAGTTCTAAACCCCCAGCTGGAGAAAGGGCCACCTTCCACTTGATCAGGTTGCTCAGAGCCCCATCCAGCCTGTCCAGGAAGACTTCCAGGGATGGGGCATCCACAGCTTCTCTGGACAATCTGTGCCTGGGCCTTATCACCCCTCCTAATATCTAATCTAAACCTACTCTCTGTCAGTGTGAAGCCATTCCACCTTGTCCTGTCACTCCAGGCCCTTGTAAATAGTCTCTTCCTGTCTCTCTTGTGGGCCCTTTCAGGTACTGGAAGACTGCAATTAGGTCACCCCGAAGACTTTCTTTTCCAAGCTGAAGAATTTGAAATCTCTCAGCCATTTCTCATAGGAGAGCTGCTTCATCCCTCTGATAATCTTAGTGGCCTCGGTCCAACAGGTCCATGTCCTTCCTGTGCTGGGCCCTCCAGCAATCCAGGTGGGGGTCCATTTCCCTGAAATCCAGTAGGTGAAAAATGAACGCCCTTGCACGTCAGTGATGTGGAATCTCAATAGCATACTGAAGCAGCTAGACATTTCAATTCTATGCTGATAAATTTGTCCCTTTGAAAATGTGGAACATACTTCAAAAATATCAATGTGATGCCTCAGTGAACATCCCTTTATTGAAAACCACAGTAATGACACAACTCGGGTCAAAAACAAATGGCCTGACAGAGTCCAGATACAGACAGTCAAGGTCCTCTTCTGCCTTTGCAGTCACAAGACTGATTATAGTGGAAGTGGCCCCCCCATGCACCTCAGGGAATAATTGGCCTTTAGTTTGTAACACCTTTAGGTCCATGTTGTTCTGATGATGAAAGCTTTCCTCTTTTGCTGCTACCAACACCGTTTTCTATCTATATAGCTCTTGTGAACATTGTGGCATTTTGCTCTGAAGGGGGATCACTCTATCTGCATTATGAGAAATGAGGAGAGAAAAAAGAAAAATCTTGAATGACAAACTGACATGGTCAAAGCTGTTGGCAGCTACAAAGAATATTAACTCTCAGCCATCCAGCCCACCACACTCTATCTATTCAATCTATCCCAAGAGTTGCTAGATACCTTGGAGATTGTACACTAATAAAACAGAAAGAAAGAAAAGAAAGCACTGTGAAAGAAATAATAAATTAAACAGCATCAAAACAAGGATTGAAACAATTGGTGACATGGGAAAAGGGGAGTCTGGGCAGCAACACAAATATGGATGGGTATCAGAAAGTAAGAGAAGAAACACCAACAGATAGCACTATCAAGCAGCAATCAGGAATTAAATTTGTTTTGCAAAACCTAGCAAATGTAAATCAAGAGGAGACATGTATAAAAATTTAGGTGAGCTGTGAGTGTCAGCTTGAATTTACAGGAACTATACTATACTATATACTATTTACAGGAAAGATAGAAAAATTATTCAGGTTGTGTAATTATTATTGTTGTACCTTCACTTGGCATTCTGAAGGAAAAATTTGAATGGAAAGGTCTTGCCTTTACATCTCTCTGTTTTCATTTTGCCCGTGGTTTTTTCTCTGGAGTTTTGCATGTGCAAATAGCATAACCAACTACTAAATCTGAGCCACAACTTCATTTTCTGCTTTCCCTGAAGTCCAACAACCAGGACCGGAATATTTTCTTCTGAGATGCTTTTCCACAGCCTTAGGCCAGAAGGCTGGCCAATACTTTTAACACCTCCTAAGACCCCCTGTTGTTTGACCAAAGGGCTTGGAAGGCATTTCTGACAGCTGGGGTGGATCTTAGCACCCTGCACCGACATCTACCGGCATCCCACTTGTGCCATCCCAGCGGTGCTGGTGGGCTGTGGCAAACCCTTCACTCTCACGGAGTGGTGGCTGTGCCCTCTCTCTGCTGACCTTCAGGGGCAGCCTGCAGGGTACAACCCGCCTTGGGCTGAAGTCCTATTGCTGTGACCATGGGCAGAGTGGGATGATTTTTCTCCCGAGGTTTTCAGCTCCCGTTCAAATCAGTGAGTTGCGCACAAGTTGAGCTCCTTCGCCTGCGCCAAAGAGCTCTGAGAAACAGAAAACAGCTGACTGGGTAAAACATTGCATGGGATATTAATAATGTCACTTCCAGGCTTCTAAGGTTACGAAGACTTCAGCCCTACACAGTGTTTATTATGCAACTGCTCCCCATTAGTTTATATATATATACAAACTGGTAGAGAAAAAACATTTACATAGGAATTAATAATTATAGTTACATGCATCTCAGGAAAAATAATATGGGCATTCCTGTTTGAAAGATCACTTCTAAGTTTCTGAATATAAAGTAATTACCAATTTCATATATGTATATGTGATGTATAAAACAACAATTGTTGGATAAAAGACAGAAACAGTTACAGTTTAATTCAGTTTTATGCTATAAGGAAGGAGTCTGTCTGCATGGACACTGTGGAAAGCATAACTTCAAATGACAGCAAATTGGACACAAAGTTAAAAATTTTATCAATGACACTTTTGAAAATATTACTGTTCATAGAGTAAAAGGAGAATGGGCTCAGAAATGTGTAGGAAGTAAGAAGTGATTTAAAAAGTGTGATAAAAAAATATCTATATATTTCACATTTATTCCTAATTTTCAGTATCATTCCACCTCACAAAAATCTTTTAGACTGTTTTGATGACCATCTATGCAAAAATTTATCTTCAAATGATGTCTGAATTTTAGACATGCATTATGAGAGGAAAAGACTAGGACATAGAAATATTCATCAATATCCTAATTTATTTTGAACTGGTTCTGACACCTGCAATGATGAAAGCAAGCCTATTTCACATTTGCAAACTTGAACCAAATTGTTTGACTCGAGGAATTAGATTACAGTTGCCATTGATTTATAATTCTGAAAAAAGCCCCATCACAACGGGTTCTCACAGAAAGTATAAGCTTTGATTTTGAGGACCTCAGAAAAAAAAAAGCCAGTTAGCCAGTTGTACTTGTGCTTCCTGGTGCCAGTGGTAGCTGTATTCTTTCTGTACACGTTCTGTTATTTCGCTGCTATCTGTTAAAAAGTAACACAGGTTTGTCTCTTAGCATGAAAACATTCCAGACGTATCTTTAATGAAGTTAGATGTTAAGGAATGAATAAGTTTTTAAAAAGATAAATGAAAATAAAATGGATACCTGCTAAGGCTGGGCTGCTTGGGACTTTCATGGCACAGTTCTCCAGATATTAGCTGTTCTATCACAAAATATGATCCTGTTGCAACCACAAAATTTAACACATTAATAAAAGCAACTGATCAATACAGCAGTACCAGCAGTTGGCCATCTGTAAAGTTCAACACTTAATCATAATTAAGTCAGGAAAAGCTGACAAATACAAGTGTAAGAAATCACACAAAAACAATGCAATAGAAGTAACCAAGCACCCTAAAATCATCAATTTGGTCAATTCTAACACTGCTTTCAGTTACTTCTAAATTAATCTGGAATAAAAATTAATCCTGAATGCACATCTTTTCCAGTTATCAAATTAAGATTTGAGTTAAACCAATAAATGCAGCAGTGTTTTAATTATATTAAACCACATGAAACACCCAGTAAGGAAGAATGTGTGCCCAGATAACTGCTTGTATGCCACACATTATATAAATTAATGTAATAAAAATAGTGGTATGTTTTCTTTCCAATGCAATATTGTGCTGCTATCACAGCAACCCCTGTTGGTTGGTAGATGGGTATAAGGAAAACAGAGAATTTACAGCTTTGGATATGATTTCTTTTCCTAGGGCACCAGGTGCTTTAAATGCCACCAGAAGGATGCTCTAGGCAGTGCCATACTGTCCAACATGGCTTGGCATAGATTAGCTCAAAGCTTTTGTGTCTTTGCAGACTTTGATTAAGGGCCAGTGCTAGAACTCCTATGGGCTTTTACTTGATCCAGTGTAGCATAGGGATTTTTTTTCTTTTTTTTTCTTCCCATTACAGCTGCCAAAAATATGCCAGTTAAGATAATTACATTTCAATTTAAATTGGTAATTTAATGGAAAATTTTAAACCAGGATGTAGGGCAGGATTTTATTTCCAACCCTGTCCCACAACCCCTTTTGTCTATTGCAGATGATTTAGGAGGCCAGTTTCTTATTTCTGGCTCTCAGCAAGACCAGAGAGTTCAGAACTCTCCATAGTTTTGCGTGACTGTCTGTTCAATGTATTTTAAGTCTTCATACCTCACCTCAGTTTAGTTTCATCTGTCTACTGTTTGCTGTTTCATTGACTACCTGCCTTTATGAGTCACAATACAGGCAAAAACCAAATTATTCATCAAGATATTTGCTCCCTTTCTAGAGGAGAAGTAGAAGAACCCAAGATATTCTGCCTGCCATGGCTCTGCTGCTTTCATTATTTGTTTCGGGGCTGACACAGAAGCCCGGCAGTCGCAACATACTGTAAGGAGAATCATCTTCCTTTGTTTAGAGCGCAGTGTGTACCGTCATTTACATAATAAAATCCTCACACAAATAACAGATGGTGAAGAGGCACTCATGTTGCCACATGTTGGAAGCATGATATAGTTCCTTGATGAACTCATTTCTTTTACTTTTGCCTACAGACTCCTACCAGACATTAAACCTTGGGGGTTAGTCAGCTGGTTGGGTTTAAAGACAGGCAAAAATCTGTCTGCAGAATTTTCCTGCTTCTAGGAGGAGCAAATGTTATGCCCTGGTAGAAATGTGCAATCCATCGAAAATGGTTTGCACTACCATGAAAAATAAAAAATAGTCTTTATTTTCAACACTCATTGGGCTGAAATGCTTCACTATAGAAGACAGAAAATGTCATTATTCCAGTGGGTCTAAGCTCTTTTTCTCTCTTTTTGGAATCCTTTTCTCAGCAGAAGCTTGAGACAGAGTGAGCTATGCTAATGCTGCATATTAGCAATATCAGTTCTTGGATGCATTACCATTAATTCTATGTGCAAATTAAGTGCTGGAAAACAAATGTCTGTCACTTGAAATAACAGCCGCAGAGGCTGTATACAGTACACTGAAAGAAGATCACACCACATTCCCTAATTAGAGTTAATGGATCTACTTCTGATCCCATTTACACCGATTTTGCAATCATGTAATCCATGCTATTGTCTTGAGTGGAGATGATCTGTAAAAAGAATCAGTCCCCAGGATGACAGAGGGTATTTAAGTGAGCAGTCATTTAAATGAATGCTGCTGTTTAGATGCAGTTTTCTACATTGCTTTCAGAGCTGGACTGCTGCAGTTTCACTGCAGGGGTTGGGATGGTGAGACTGTGGGAGCTCCTGAAGACACCTCGTGAAGGCCAGATCTGTGCAGGAAAAGTGGCCCAGGACATGGCATTAGCCATGGGTGGCAGGTACAGTGGGATTCACTGAGCACCTCTACACACGAGGTTGACCCCTTCATCCTGTCGCCGTTCAGAAACTCACATGTCCTCTAGCCCTAAATCAGCAAATCTGAAGCTGCTGTGCAGAGCAGAGGTGACACATACAAAAGCTTCAGAGGCAAGAAAGTGCTGTAGCAACCACCTGCTTCCATCCCACCCTTTGTATTTGTTGCTGCTGCTCCAAAATGACTAGACTGTGCATTTCTGTCTGTCTCATGCCTACTGCTTTAAAACCTACAGACACAGAAATTCTGTATAATAGAGCTGTTGATCAGATGGCACTTCTTTCAGGGAGATACACAACTGAAAAAGATCCACTCTCTAAAAAAATCTGAAAAATCCCAGATGAAAGCAAGCCTAAAAATTTAAGGTTTGCATGAAAGACTATGGTGGCTTTGAGCTCTTATTCAGACTGTAAATCTGATGTGAATATTTTTTTAATATTTGGTTAGCTCTGATTATCTTGTTTGGGTTTTGTGGGGTTTTTTGGTTGTTGGGATTTGGGGGTTTTGTTTTGCTTTTGCCACACGAGCCTGTCCCTAAGGCAATAATATTTTGAACTGGCAGTTTTTCAGCTAGTGCAGCTTAAAGAAGAGTTGCAGGTCTGATTATCCCATAACATGGAGCCTTTATCTGCAGTCTTTAGAATCCAGGAAGTATGTGGCAATTTTTCATGCATTAATGCACTAGTATCGACCAGTTAATTTGAAATCATTTTGCATCTCATGTCATGACAAAAAAGCAAATGCAGCACATCTGGAGCCACAGATTTACAAGGTTACATAAAGATATAAGCAACAAAAGGCAGATTAAATCCCTTCATATATTTTTGCATCAAGGTCGAACACCAGAGGTGTGTCTCTCTAGAAATGCTTTACCTGACACTGATGACCTCTCCAAGAACCCACTACTCCTTAAGCAGTTTTCACATCTGCAGGTTATATTCACAGAATATTACATTCCACTCAGGTTATCCCACTGAACTGTCTTCAGTTAAGAAGAGTGTCCCTTCTTACCTTTCTCTGACTTCTCTCCTTCATCATTCCCCAGAGCAAACAAAGACAGAAACCTGAGGATTGAGAAGGACTTGAAAATGTCTTGTAGGTGATTAGGGAATTTGAAATAGGATTTTGATTAATTTCCTCAGGAGAATCTACATCTGACTGACAATAAAAATACATTATTTTCATTTCTGCTTGTTCTGTAATTAGAGCTCCATAGATACAGCTATACATCATATATTTCAATTATTACAAATACAGCTATTAAGCATAATATGCTTGTAGTATTACTAATGTTGGTCAAACAAACAATCGTGGGACTAGAGTGTAGATGTAAGACTGTCATATGGATGCACTTCTCAAGCTATAGCTAACATGCATGTTAAAATTAAACCTCTACCAAATAAAAATATTATGATTGAATAATTGAAACCAAAACTGACCAACGTTCCTGACTGATTAATTTGCATTTCTCCAGTTACAGATTATATAAACATCAATAATTTGTTCATAAATAAATGTCAAGAAAATTACTTTAATATTATGCATAGAAAAAACTAGGGCACTAGAATTACAATCTGAATAGCAGAGAACTGAATTTAAGTGTCTTGTCTTAATATTGACATGCAACATTGGCTATGAAATCAAGTGTCTATGTACTTTCTGTAAATAAGGTCTCTCTCGTGCTCTGGAGCTAAGGTACGCAAAAGAATGACTAGTACAAGCAGATAACAAGCTTACCATGCTATTTTTCTGTTCACTCAGGACTGAAACAGAACTCAGGATTTAAAGAAATCATTGCAGAAAGAAAGATATTTAAAGCAATGCTAACGAGTCAATTCTAGACAAAAAGGGACCATTGTTTTGATAAACATTTTTACTTGAAAAGGAACTAGTTTGAGCAGTTGAAAAATTTGCCTTCACTCTCACTTTTATTATCCAGAAGCATTGTTAATGATATATTTTTAATGATATTTTGTATTTCCAGTTCTAGACACATAGAAGGAATAAATATAAACAATCAAAAACAACAACAACAAAAAACCCCAACCAAACAACAACAACAAAAAAACAACCCAAGAAACTCAACTTTCTCTTAAAAGAGTATTTGTTTTCATAGAAATTTCCATAATTGCCAGGCCAGTTTACTGTTGGCATTAAAGGCTTCCTCCTCTAGAAGCAGGCACCGTCCTGCGTGGCATGACCAGGGCTGTATCTGTCATGTTAACTCTGCTGCTGAAAAGCCCATAACACTGTACGCCATGCTTCTGTTGACCCTTTATTTCCATTTTTATTCTCCTTTTGAGATGTTTCTCTTACTGCTTTTCCCCTTTTTTCTTAATTTTTTTTAGCTCCACAAACTTGCTTTTCTACTAAAAGATTGATTTGTTTTATACTTTTAAAAGATGCCTTAAATTATTGTTACCTCCTTTTAAGATTTCTAACTGATGCTGTCTCAAATAAAAGCTTCTCGTTTGTCTCAATTTTACTGGTTTTCCTAAGGTCTTGAATTCAAATTCAGATTTGTTTTTTTTTCCAAGGGTAGATATTCACTGTCAAGGACCGCTCAACTTCAGCAGGTCTGTGACATCACAGACAAACCAAACTCCAATATTTCGTTATAATCTGTTTCATCTTTTTCTTAAATATTTATTGCAAATCCCAATCTCATGGATCTCTCCTTACAAGCAATTATTTCTCCAAAACCTGTTTCTTAATAGCTCTTGTTCTAGGTAAGGATTTCCCTTGTCTAAAGGCCTATTTCCTATGCAATGCAACATAGAATGCAACAATTTTAAGTGTTAGTTTATTGAAAACACAGCTGCACTGATGTGTCTACTGGAATTTCCTTCCTTTTGACACTGACACACCTTTTGTACTTGTACATAGAGTGAAAAGTCTACAATGCCAATAAAGCATAAATCCAAGAATTCCATCCTGGTTTCCTTATTAGTTTCCTTTTTATTATCCCACTTTTGTTGTCCAGAGAGATCAGAAATAGCTTCAAACGGTCATTTTTCACCCCTCTCAAAACTCTCATTGTGGAATCACTGCAGCAACTCTGTAAGAGCAGGGAGTAGTGTCAATTCAGGGTAAGTCATGGCAATTTCCATGTTTTTGTATAAAACTTCTTGTGAGCTAATTACAGAACACATGAATACCACTGATGCCAGAGTACAATAACCTAATGCTGTTTTTTTGGGGTTTTTTTGGAAGGGGCAGGGTGTCTGATGGTATTTGGAAATACCAGAGGAAAGAAAATCTCATTATTATTTAACCTATAAACAGTTCATTTATCTGGTGGAAGTTTCAGCTTGTTGATTTCTACTGCTGTTCTTTCTGAAGTAGCTCATAAGCAGCTCTTCAGCTTTTCCCTTCAGTTACTGACAGCTCCAGAGAGACACAGGACAATGGGGGGGAAAGTGCAAGAGCTCTAGAAATCATGAAAAGATGTTCCAAATATAGTTCCTTTTTGCTTTGCTATTATCCATCAGCACTTATGTCTCAGTAACAGCAATATCCTAACAAAATTAAGTGGTCTTCATGCTAACAAAGCAGAGAGCCTATCATGGTACTTAAAGACCACAATAAAATTGAAGACACACCAACTTTTCTCTTTTTCGGCTTCAAATGTATTTGATAGATCACCCATTCAACTCAGACCTTCAGAAAACAGGGTCATAACCTCAAGACCACCACATCTGCTTCATCACCTCCTCTTTCTGCTAAATACTTTTTATATCTTTTATTTTTTGTCTCCACGTGCTAAGCAATTATTTGAATAGCATCATCTCCTCTACAAAATAATTTACAAATCTCTTTTCAAACCACAAATTTACTATCTCTAAGTAAAACTGTAAATCTACACACGCAGTTTTCTGGGTCATAGCCTTGACTGTACACAAGATGACAGGGTCCTTGTCCTTTCTCCCATCCCCTTGAAGAAGGGATTGGTCTTCTTTCATAAAACAAAAAACACAGCTGAATAACAGGAAATAAGGTATTCACAGACATCTTAAAAACAACAAAAAAACTAATTCCAAGATATGTATTTGCAATTCAGCATTGGATTTCCTCTTAACTAATTTTCATTTACGTGTTTTATTGATCTCAAGTCTCTAATGAAGCAGCAGAATTTGACTATGACCATTTTCCTTGCTACCTCAATTTACTCCAACATAATCTCCTGAATGAGTAACTTCACTGAACACGGAGGTATTATTCTTCTCATTTTAAAAACAGAGAAATACCCACTAACTCCTACCAACATGCTAAAAATTCAGGATGACCAGGTTGTCAGTGAACCAGGTCACACAGCTTTCATTACTCACAGCAATACAACCTGATCATTGCCTGCCTCCAATCTTAACAGGCAGTTTCCTTTTTTTTTCTGTAGCACCTGTTTTGCAGCATCGAATCAGTTAATATGTGAGGATACACTAATATTATATTAGCACATCATTACTGGCAGAAGGTAAATACTTTCCAAGGAATTTTGGAAACACAGGTCTCTGTAGTCACAAACTGCATAAATTCCCAGCTGCGTAACCTCCCTCCTTTGAGTCAGAAAGATGTACTATCCACATCTGTAATGTTTGCGCAAAACATTAAAAATAGTACTAAAAGAACAGACAAGCAGGATCGCAGGCAGAAGATAGTTACAACATATTTGTGACTTGTCAAAGTAAAATAATACAACTTTTGGAGATACATTTATCCAACAGTTCCACCTTTGGAGGGGAAAAAACCAACAACTAAAGAGTCTCAATTTGAGGTCTGCACTTTATGTACCCAAAACTTTATATTTTGTTTCAGACATTTCCTTATCCATAGGCACATAAAGTCCCTGCAGAGTTAAGCCTCCATCAACAGGGCTGATGTGTTCAAATTTCCTTTGTATTGTGCACACAGAGGTACCTTGCTCCTGATGCTCAGTGCACATACCTCAACAACTTTCACATTTGTTCCTAATCTTTCCTGTTCAGCTCTCTCTAAAACACAGAAATATCTGAAGCAAAAGTAAAAAGGAGTCTCTGCCTGGCCACAGCTGAAGGCATTCTCCCAGGAGAACAGCATCTCATCCTGTTTTAGTGAGTGCATGCAAAGGAACAGCTTCAAAGTGGTAGATCAAATAGTTACTGCTGGCAGACACCATCACCCTCTCACAGGGGATAAAAATGGATCCAGGAAAGAAAGTTAAATCTGGATCCTTCCTTCTCTACCTGTTGAGTAGGCTATAAATTGAATCCAAATTATAAGTCAGGAATAGATTACTTGTATCTTCTCTCCACAGATGACTACAAAAGCCTGGCTGAAGTAGGGAACTGAAGACAATGGTTGCTGAATCCATGCATCTCACTGGAAACCTTAACACTTAGCAGACTCCTGGCATTGTCACTCCA
Organism: Aleadryas rufinucha; assembly: GCA_013397815.1. NCBI lineage: Eukaryota > Metazoa > Chordata > Aves > Passeriformes > Aleadryas > Aleadryas rufinucha. The sequence continues at coordinate 245,545 of VZTH01009698.1, forward strand.
AATCTAAACTGTTGATTAGAGGAGCTTTATGGCTCTATTCCTCTGTGATTTTTGGCAAGCTGTCTAGAAATTTTATTGTACAGCAGAGGATTAAACCTTGACATGCAACATTCTGGCCTTGCCAGTTAACTGTGCCTGTCTGAATATTAAACAGTTACACGCTACTGAAATGCAGCTCTCTCCTACCCCCTGTTCGAAAGCAAACACCAACTCAGTATGGTGAAAATAAGGCTGGTGCCTAAGATTGGCTTATATCTCACATGCAGGTCTATGACAGTACTAAATCAGAGTAAACCTGCTTAAAATGTATTTACTTCAGTGGTAGTAACCCCAGCACATCCCGATCACGAACATACTTGGGCTGATCGCGGTACTGGGATGCTCACAGTGCAGGCTCCCTGGGACTGCAGGTCGTTCTGCAGCAACTTGTCTATGTGGAGAGCCCATATTTCCAGCTAAAAAATATCTCCCCCTTGTTCTTTGAAAGAAACAAAATACATAAGCATTACTAAAACACACAAAAGTTTTAATTAGATGTTTGTACAGTCTTTATGCAGGTGCCTGCTTTTCAGATATTTACACTAACACCTCACCTGACCTGATTATAAATAATCTTAAATTTGAAGAGGATGATTCACCCTTCATCCATGTCCCACTCCCCTAATCATGCCTGAAGAGTCAAAAGGCTCAAGAGTTCTCATGAGTCGTTGAAAAAGGAAAGTCTGAAGGAGTACCAGCTGATGTAGTTCATTTTATCTGAGCCTCTGTAGGGATTTGACCCCTTGGGCAGATTGGAATCACCCTCAGGGATGCAGCATATTCCAATGATGTAACACCCCCTCCACGTGTCCATCCACCTCCTCACCATCCTCTGGGACAGCGAGCTGGGACAGGGACCCACTCTAATTAGCCATTCTAGCTCTTTGCTTCCCACAATCCCCTTCCACCAGCTGAATTCCCAGGTTTAAACATCCTACACTCACACATTGGGCTGATCTTGCTGCCACTATGAAAAAATAACAGAAACAGGTATTGGACTCTTTGTAAATACCTAGGAAATACTAAACTGATAATACCAGCTGAGTACAACTATAACCCTAATAATTTTCCACATGATGGCAGAAAGAAAAACACTTCTGCATGCTCCCTCCAGGAGCTCTCTAATCTTCAAGGAAAGGGAGATAAGTAAATGCACTTACAGAAATTTGACAGAGCTTTGCCCCAGTATGCTGTGGAGAGATATGACCTATCAAATGGGGCACTAGTCTGGGCATAGGGGACTTTGGTTCCATTTCCAGCTGTGTTAGGGCTCTAATACACAATCTTAAGTAAATTGTGCCTGTGCATTGGTTTTCTCCACCTTGAAAGGGATATTATTTTTTCTTATTTTTATCCTGTAAAGCACTAAATTCTACAGACATGAGAGGAAGGTATTACTGTTTCACAACTTTATCTTGACCATCTGAAAATGTATCCTTCCATGCCAGTGGCACTGCTCTTTGGTTGTTTATCATGTACTTTTCCGTCATCCAACAGCAGATGTACTTTCTGGATAGTCTTCAAGATTGTTTTACAGAGCACTCGAGACTATTTTGTTTTAATTTTATTTCTTTTGTTGCTTATTTTCTTTAAACATTTTAACCTTAGGGATTTGGCTAAGCTACAACTATTAAAAAATTATACAGCAATATGTAGTTTCTGTTTTCCATTTAAGCTAACTTTTGCAAAAATAAATCTCAAAGGATTGAATATACCTTCTCCACTTTTCTGATTCTCTCCCCATGAATGCTTCTTTCTGTCTGGGCAACATCTCTTCCCTTTATAGAACGATTATTAAAGCCAAATGTTGCTTGAAATATGGAATATATTTGCCTTGCTCCTAGAATTGAGAACATAGTGATTTCCTTACTTTCCTGTTTGTCCAAATTCTGTCATCAGGTTTACATAAACAAGTCAGGTAGTCTTTCTTGAGACCAAGGAGATGATGACAGGAAGAAAGCAGACCAGAATGAAGTTGCAGAAAATAGGACCTTTTGAAAAAAAACCCCAGTGAATTTCTCTAGTCTCTACTCCAGTGAGGCCCAAACTGCTAAAATAAACTTCATCTACCAAAAGCATGGTTAATCCAGGTCATGACCTTGCTTTCATTCCCACCCTCTGTCCTTTACTGTTCTTAAAGCCACAGCATTTCAAAAATTACGTATTTTTACATCTTAAATTTGATCCGGAATTTGGAAGGCTCTGGAAGGGTTGAAGCCAATCACAACTTGCAAAGGAAAATAAGCCTGTGATCAACTGTAGCAAAAAGAAACAGAAGGATTGCAAAATTGATTTAAAATAGTGCCATAAACCTTCAAAACTGTGCTGGAGTTGCAACTATTCCATTCTATTCCATTTTATAGGGGCTGTATATTTGTGTTGCATAAGTTGCTCTGAAGAAACTCAGTCTGCATGCCTAATCATAATTTCAAATTTATTGCTCCATTTAACCTCACTCTGGCCACTAACTGATTCCCAAATTCTACAGATCCAGAGCAGCTTCAAATACCAATCTTTACAAAGAAATGAAATCCTGTTTCAGAAACAATACCTTTATTTTCCTTGAGTATTAAGCATAGATACAGAAAGAGGGTTAAAATCTGATGTACTTGACATATTTGGTTTACAAGCAGTTTTTGTTCTGTTGAGAACAGGGTAAGAGTCAGCCTGGGAATATTTAGGTAAGGGAATATTAAGCCCAAGAAGCAACACTGGCAAGGCAAAAAAAGAAATCTAACCTGTTCCTAGCCATCACAATTAATTCTGACCCACAGACTCACCCTAAAAAAAAAACTTTGAGAAGCTCTCAACATATAATTATTTACAATTCTTCCTTCATTAAACTGGCATTTTACTGAATGTGGATCCATTAAGAAAGAAAATTACATCCCCAAACCCCCAAATTTTGCGTGTACACATGGAGGCCAAATGCTTCCCTCTCTGAACCTTAGTTCTGGCACTGAATTAACAATTATTCCAACTAAATTGCTTTTTGAAGGGTAAATTTCAGATGCTCTCTCCTTTTCTTTCATTATTTTGCCTGAGGGCATACATGGCCACAAAAACTAACTAAAATAAAAATAATTCAAGCTTTCCAGGAGGCCCAAACCAGGGTTTTTTTTTTCTCTTCCCAGTGTTAGCAACTGATCAAGAACTTCTGTGAGCATTTCACAAATCAACCGCTGCTTTCTCCCAGCCCTGCACAAACAAGATTCCCATGACCCATCACCATGGGATCATCACTTTGCAGGACACTTAAGAACTACCCACAACCCCCAGTACGAACAGCAAGACACACCACCTAGCAAAAACCACCTTGTTGGACCTTGGCTGAATGCTGCTTATGGAGGTGAGGACAAAAATGGGTAGCACAACATTTTATGAGACCATTCTGCACAAAGCCCCAGTTCACACAGAGGGGTTTGTATTTTCAAAGGCTTACATTTGGCTACGGACATTACTTATTAGGATGCATACCTTGTACAATAATAAGTGGAAGCTTTATCAATGACCAGAATACAATTTAACTCCTAGAATGCTGTCAGTTTCTAAACATATTGTTCAAAAAAATTCAATGCATCCATGGGAGATCTTTCAGGAAATTAATTTCCAGGATTTTTGGGCTGGTATAAGCCCTACTTACTATCTTCAAAAAAGACATAACCATGACAGACCTTACAAAAGTCAAAAATTTGGTTAGCTGTTATGATTTAAGTACCTATTTCCTTAAATAATTGATAACTGGTACTACCAATTATGCAGGAGAGAGGATTTTCACTTTAATTTCAAATATACAAATAGATTTTTCTAACATATTACATATTAAAATCCCCACAGAATGTAATAGCTTAGAGTTCACATGCATGTTTATTTTCTGATGGATTGAATTTATGAGTAACATGTACAAAGAGCTCTTTAAATCTTCACATAAAGTGCAAGCATCCATAACTATGGAAGCAGAGAATGTGGATTCTCTCATTCCAGCATTCTAAGGGAGTTCATGGGATCCCACCACTGGGTCTAGCTGTCAGAAGCAAAGAGGGAACAGCAGCCTGTGATAAGGCAGTGAAACAACAGGAAAATGCTAGGGCTGGGTGAATGAAGCGATGGAGGAGGACTGTGCATTACGAGAATGATTTGGCATCTTGAAATAAAAATCTCTCAGAAAATACAGACTCCATATTAATTCCTTCCAATTAATTCTCACAGGCTCTGTGTCACTTCATTTCCTCTGTGTAAGAATTTAGCATTCTTTAAATTTATAGCAGAAGTTATATTAACTATTTTTAGGCATTCACTGCATCATTTTCAGTTCTGTGTAGTATAAGCAAAGAGAGCAGTAACAGAAATAAACATGGCATCAAACATTATTTCAAACATCCACATGAAAACTCTCCTTTTTCTTCCCATTCACCTTCCTTTTCCTTGCCAGACATCTTCTTTATCTTCCCTCCCCTTTTCACAAGTCTATCCATTTCACTTCCCTAGTTTTGTCAGCCTTTCCTCTTCCCTCTCTCCCTCATGTCTTTTATTCACTCTTACTCTCCTGTTTGGCCTTTCAAATTTGGTTTTGGCTAAAGTGTTCTTAACACTGTTTGAGTAAATACCAGCTGAAAGGATACCACAGGCCCTAACCACTTCTATTGTGCTGCAGTAAACAATACTTTGTTTTTTCACTGCTGCTGCTGCTTAGAACAATGCATTGTGCTCAGATTATACTCACTTCATATATATATTGTTTCAGTTAATAGAAAACAATTTCATATCAATTGCAGAAACTTCAAAGGAATGTTTGAGCAGAGAGGATATAAACACAATCTAACAGGGTGAAAAATAATAAAAAAGTCTATCCTTACAACAGTACATGCTGCATGTATACATGAAGTAGAAGATTATAATTTTAAGAGCTCAGACATGCACAGGGTGGGGAAAAGGATTTTTATTCCACATATGGTAGAGGCTAAATGTCCTGATGAATTCAGCACCCGCTTCATCAATTAAATTTAGGAACAGTCCTACTATATCCTGATACAAGCCAAATTTTCCTCAAAGCTTCTCTTCTCTTGGTCTTCCCCTTCCTCCTTGACTGGCCTCTGGATCCCAGAAAAAGTAGAAGGAGGAGGAGAAAGCAAAGAAGCGGGACAAGAATGGAAGAATTACTGTTGGTTTATCTAGGGGTTCACAGAAGTGGCTTTTTTTGAGCACAGATAAAGTTAGGATAATTCAGACCTTAAATTATGAAAGCAATATTTTAAATAATTTTAAAAAATATCCTTTCACGTGTGGGTTTGAGAGAACGGGGAAGTAAGCACTTTAGCACCAATTAATCTGTTCTCAGCTATGGGAATATTAAGTCTATGAATGCTGAATCCACCCAGGGGATAAGTTCTCCACTGAAATCAAGCCTTATTGGGGAAAAAAAAAAAGATACACATGCCTCTGCTAACACACATATAGAAGAAAAGTTCATGAATAAAAAAAGGTGCGAACAAAAGTGAAGAGATACAAAGGAATTTAATTTAAGTAATTGATTTGAAAACATAGGATATGTTTATCATTCCTAACCTTCTTTGTACTGTACAGCAACAGCAGGATGAACTCTTCTTGATAATAATGATAATATCAGTTTGGTGTTAGCCTGGGTCCTGCACTATCAAAGCATTTTATCTGCACATTTTCTTTTTTCATTATTACAGGGGTTGCTGCAAAGAAGGTTATTTTTAGGTTAATGTTCTTACCTAAGATTTCCTCACCATCAAAATTCCTTTCCTTTAAGCTACTCTTAGGAGAATTTGGCAGATTTTCCTCTCCATATAGATAGGGAAAAGGTCCCTTTCCCTCTTAAACTATACTTAGGTCTTGTTAGATACAGAGGAGGAAGTGCAGAACTATGACAAAGGATAATAATTATGATGATAGAGCCTTTGCTCATTTAAAGCTAATCCAAGAAGCATAAACCATAAGCAGATTCGAACCTGCATTGAAAACAATTATTACTTTGCCCATCTGTTTGTCTCTTCCAAACACATGCTTATTCAAGTCAGGAATACTTCAGCAAAATAGCTTTATTTACTTCACTTCATCCAGTGTGGTCTTTCCCACACCCATGGAGTATTTCCTGATACAGCTTCCTTTGGAGGAATGTTCCATAAAAGCCAGCTTGACATGTTGTCTCTTGGTGGTGATGCAAACCCAAATGCTGCTGCTCTTTAGAATGCATGCTTTGATATTAATATTAATCTTATTATCACCATCTATGATTTATTCTTGACAGAACCAGAAGGCCTCCCTGCCCACTCCAGGGTAAACAGCCAAAATTTCTGTCTGATTTAATACTGAAATAAGGCTAGTTCCAGAGAAGCTGATGATTCCTCTCTTCCCAGTTGAAAGAGAGCTGCGGCAGGGGGAAGAGGATACACTGTTTTTTCTTCAACTTTTCCCCTTTCAGGTTTACATCACCCTTGCACATTCAGAAGAGCAGAACAGCCAGTGACCCCCCTGTGAACTGACCCTGAAATTGTTTCACAAAGATGCCTGCAAGAGGTGCTCAAACACCAGCTGCTCATTTCCCCCTCATGGTTTGCATTTTGCTCAACTTCATCAGTGAGGGGTAAGATACCTAAAGCTGCTCGTGATGCAACATCTCCCACAATGTAAAAAGTATAATTCAAGAAAGTACAAGCTAAAGTGGGTTTAAGTTCACAATGTAACTTATGTTAACTTTATTTGAACTGGGAAAACACCTGTATTTATTCTCTCTATATACACAATTTTTTTTTCTTAAAACACACTAGATGGTATGGAGGTGTTTATGAGAGATTTGTGGCTGTGGAGAGCAGTATTTTTGTTCAAACCACATGAAAGTTGTAAGATCATAGTGATTGGCAGCCTAAAAATAAATGAATCTGTAGTGTTGAATCAGGCTCTAGTACAAAATTATCTCCTGGATCACCCATTTGTTTCACCCAGTAGAAAATTACTACAAAAAGCAGCACTAATCACTATTCTTGCAGTAGAGATCAGAAGGAGAAGAATGGCCTTGAAAAACAAATTATTTTCACACTCCTACAGTCTGCATAGCCACCTGTATAAAGGCAGAAACAAAGAACACCTTTGTAGGAGCACCAAAATATGTCTGTATTTACTTGTTTTACATGGAAAAATAGCATTATCACATCTCTTTAATTAAACCCTTTATTGAAAATAGTCTAGTTCTGCAGGCATGAGGTAACAGTTTAGAAAGAGGTTCATAAAGCCCTGTGGCAAGACCTGGGCTCAGCAGATTGAAGCAGAGCATTCCTGTTCTCTGAGAGCAGGAATGGTCGGGGCATGGTAACAGAGCACCACGGAGGTGAGTGAAGCCTCTTCGGTGAGCAACACCAAATCAGTGTGTGCCACTTCATGTCTGTCCTGACAGGGCAATTCCATAGAAACCTGCTCAGCTCATCTGGCGCCTTTCACAAGCATTACAGAAAACTACCAGTTTTGCTTCTTGTAAATCACTTTTTTTTCCCCACTGTTCTCCAAAAATAAAATAAAAAGACTGCTGGTGCTTGTGTCCTCTCTGTCAAGTACACAGCTAAAATTCCAACTATTTCAGGCTATTCAATGCTACTTCACATTAAATCTCACAGATCTTTGAACAATAGAGTTAAATTTTCTCAGGCACAACAACAAGCCCTTCACTTTGCAATCCTTAGAGTCCCTTTTCCCGTTTTTGTAGTTGTACTGCAAGGGCAGGCATAATTGTCCCCAAAATTATATGCACACATACTTTTAATCACTTCCAAATGGTTCATTTCTACCTGAATATGGGAATTCTCCTTGTGTTAGCCTCAAAAAGACTACCTTCATGTTGCAATAAAAAAGTCCACTCTTCCCATGTATTGCCATTCTTTGGGATTATCCAGTTCTTCCAGTATGAAGTCTTTGCTCTCCTGCCAACACCACTTAACATCATGAGCAGTTGTCACTAGCACGCTCTATGTGAAAAATATTAATGAAATAGTGAGTAAGAAAAACCTCAGGAGTGATCCTAAGGGGACTTCATTTGTAAACTTCTTCAGCTCCAAGACCAAAACTTTTGACAATTTGTTACTGATCTCAAATTTCTGCTTATTATCTCCATCTTCTTATACAAAGCTAATTTTCTGCATAATACCATTTCAAACCCGTTGCAAAAGTCCCCACAGACTAAAATCTAATATTTTCCTTCTCTATGAAATCAGTTACTTAAAATCCTAATTTAGTGAAAATATCAGGTTATCTGATGTGATCGTACTTTAATAAACATATGCAGTGTTATATCCCTCCTTTTTTTTTTGTTATCATATTTCAGTTACTGTTTCAAGAAATAATCATATTGAGGGAAATTACTGAGGCAGATTAAGAATTTGATGGGTGAAGTTGAACAAAATAACTTCAAATCTTTTGGCTTCCCTTCCTAAACTAGGAACCATGGATGAGAAGAGTTTTCTAAAGAGGAATTGTAGAAACCCCACACCTATAAAAGCTAGGTCACAGCAAGTGTATTATTTGTTCTGCTACATATTGCATATTTTTCTAACCCAAGTATTATTGCTGGATAGCACAGTCAAATTACAAATGCAGCAGTGACACTTAGGGAAAGAGAGATGCATTGTTAAAATACTAAACATTCAGCTTTAAAATTAATGTTATTATTGATATTGTCACCTGGGAAGCACATCCTGATGACAAAACAGCCCTCCATAGCCACTGCATGTGTGTGAGGAAAGGCAACAGGTGGCAAAGGAGTAAAGGAGGAGGAAAGCAAGGAAACAGCAACACTGGGCGTGGTGTGGAAAAGCAAGATATGACAATAAGGTGCTTGCTTGTTCTGGGAACAAGGAAAAGCAAGATTTACAGCAGAGTAAAGGGGAAAAGAAGGAAAGTGATTTTTTTTTAGGGGAAAAAATTCCTCCTGCACTAAAGGAATTATAGAGTCAGTTTGGGAGTTGTAACAGCAGCCTGGCTCTTCCCCTGCTCTGAGAGCTGCATGCCAGAGATGTGGCTGTGCTGTGCCCACCTGTGTGTGGGGAGAGCAAGTGCCTAAAGGGGGATGGAATAATTGCATCAAAAGTTTATCAGGTGAGACGTGTCTGAAGCACCCAAAAGTTTGCCTGTTTTCTCTTAAGATCATCAACTTCCAGCACCCATGAACTATGAAAGCAAACTTCAGGACAATTCCCATTACTGAGGCAAAGTGGAAAGAAAAGTCCATCACGTATTACAAGGAAACAATTACTGTTGCTATTTTTCTTCACTATTAAAGGAAAGCAAGTGCTACTCTAGCTAACACTTCAAATAAAACAAATCTCAGAGAGAATACAGCCAAAGCACTGCTCAGTATCATATTAGTAAATGCTTGCAGACCTTCGAAGGTGCAATTAAAGGCATGGCTTTTAAAAAATTAAGGTTGTTTATGAACTTAGACAGTGGTAAATCTTCATATTTTGCTAGAGAGAGGTCTCCAGGAGCAAACTTCAAATTCATTTGAACTAGACCCAATATGTCAATTTTCACTATTCGATTTCTATTAGTAAAAGTGTAATAATAAGATCAAGGCTAAGGTTTTAAAAATAAGAATATTATAAACATACCAAATAACATTATTATACCTCTCAGAATTTATTAAAAGATGTTTGAGAAGAGATGTTAGCAACAAAGTTGGGTTTACGCAGTAGGAAAGGAAATGCAAATTTTAGGAGTGTTTTAAGCCTTAATCATAAGGAAGAAAAAAAATAGCAAAATTCAACCAGAATATTTTTTTAAATATATATTTTTAATGACAATGGTTTCTAGGATTCCTGCAATTTAGCTATGCCCACAAGATGATTTAAGTTAAAATGTAGTTATTTTTCTTTTTATCCACTAAGAAATTCCATTAACCTTGAGCTTGCAATGTCAAAACAATGATGGTGAAATCTGCAGTTTGCACCTCCAAAAACATTTAGTAAAAATATGGCTGAAAGCAATCTTCAGAAAGCGTAGGGAGAGCTAATGGAAAATAATATGACAGATCAACACAAGGACTTTAGAAAGAGACCACTTGTCTGCCAACATCATTGTCACAGTTACCTCCTTTTTTAATAAATTATAAAAAATGAAAAGTAAGAAGTGCTAAACTTCAGTCAGAAGGATTCTATACCTTAAAATTAGGCCATAAATATGATTTAATATAGGATCATCTTACCTTTTTAATACAAATGTTTTAAACCTTATTTTATGCTCCACATGAATTATACATCTGCAGTTCATATCATTTATAAATGATGTGGCCTTTAAGGAATCTGACAATGGACTGATCTAAGATCAAGGGGAAGTTCTCCAGAATGCTTTTAGGAATAAACATCAATCTGACAGTATAATTTTTTAGGCATTTTGAAGTGAAGTATCAATTTTATCAGATAATTATCTGCTGGAGGTCAGTGTATGTCAGTTCCCAATCATTTTCTATTAGAGATATAATGCAGAGAAGGTACACATGTACTGGAACAGATTTCCCCTGCATATTTATAACTAAGTAGTCCTTCAGGCTTCAGGAAGATAACACAGGTAAAACAAAGATGTTTAACCTGCTCTTCTGAGCCAGACAAGATTCATAGCATGCACGAAGGCTGAAGTCTCCTGTTATGGTACTCTCCTAGCCAGGAACAATTAGTGAAAAAGGATTAATTTAGTCATGGCCAATACTCAATGCCATTTAATTCCTCAGAAAGAATAATCATATCTTTCAGCATAATTATATAAAAAGCTAAATATACCAGAAATCACAGAAAAAAAATTGGTAAAGCTTGTTTGAATTTACTTTGTCTTAACTATGCCTTTTAATTCTTCTAGGGTACTACTTGTTTCCTTTAAATTTATTTTATTCCAGATCTTTATGTTGTTCCTTATTTTAGAATCAAATTTGATCTGTTTCACCATAAAGACCTGGAGCTGCAGTCTCACTGTAATTCATGAATGCAAATAAAAGCTGGAAATTGTAAAGTGGAATATTATGTCATGCAGTTATTTCAGAGAGAGGTCTCCAGGAGCAAATTCATTTGAACCAGACTCCATGTATCAGTTTTTGCTTTCTATTCCTATATGTAAAATTTTCATACCAATACTAAAATCCTCACAATTACTAAAAATTGATGTGACCTGCAAAGGGATGAAAGTTCAGACTTCCCAGGGTCTGGCAATGAAGTCCTGGGATATGGTCTGTTAACCTCTTTCCAAGACCACCTGATGCTGAGTGTTATTGGCTCTGCAACTAACAAAGTATTAGGCAAAATTTTAAATACGCATTTTTAACTTGCAAGGCAGAACAGGAGGATGGATTCTGCACCTGTTGCAATCTGTGAGTGACCATGGGGCTTTGGACACCCCCACTGCTCTTGGAGGGTGCTTCCCTTCTCCTGTGGCTTGGAAGCCTTCATGGAATCTCTGGTCCTTTCAGACTCTAAGAACTGATGCAGTGTGAGAGCACAGCTACAACCGAGGTAAACATGCACTCACTCTCTCATCACATTGCTCTACAAGAGCAAGGATCTAGGGGATTCAATTGGGAACCTGGCAAGATCCAGGAAGGTCTTCCACCTGTGAATGTGCCCAAATGGAAATACCCACCAACTGCAGCTCCACAGGGCTCATTATAAGACAAAAATCCTACGAATTAGCTTGCAGAACAAAAAAAAAAATGGTTCAGAGGTTTCTCTCTATGTGATTCTTAAGGGATTTATGTTTTTCTGAGAATGAAATGTTCTCACTGCATATCTTCCATATTTAATATTGCAAGGGAAGTGTAGAGCAAAGGAAAAACACTGTCTTAAAAAGAAAAAGCAGAACATCAAACCTCATGTAAAATTTTAGTTGTTGGGCTCTTTCTTTGTCTTTTATATTTGACTTGAATAAACTAACTGCCTAAAATTGTCCAATAGTGGCATTACAGTCTGTCATTTCAAACTGCAATACTGCTTGGGTTTCATAGAGGGAGACAAATGCTTCCCTGCCCTACATGCCAGCCAGGATGCCACTGCCTCCCTCCACACCAGGGAAGTAAATGTACATCTAACACAGGCTTTTGGGGCTTTGCACAACACCACTGAGAGAAATTCTGTAGCCCTAAGTGCAGACAACAACAGATTAAGTCCTTTCTGGCTATGACATGTTTTAATTCCAGTATGGCCCATCATGAAAGTAATTTTAGACCCACAGAAAGCAGGTGTAATGCACATGACATGGCCTTTCCACTGCAGACTGGCTTCACCGTACCACAACGGTGGCAGAGCTGCCAATGCATGGAGAATCCTGCTTTAGCCTTCCCCAAACCCTTAATCCTCAAAGACAGGAGAGACTAGAGCAGAAAAAAACCAATTGCTTTGCCTCAAAACCACAGTATCCAGAGAGATAGACTGGTGCATAACAAACTATATTTTATCCTTCTGGCTGTTTTTTTCCTGTAGGGTGTTTGCTATTCATCCCAGAGAGCTTAAAATGCACTGGGTACCCTTTAATGAACAAGGCCTTGTGTTGCAGTTATAGATGAGATATTGCCCCCATTTCGCAGTTGGGAAAATAAGTGCACAAAGAGAGAAAATGACTTTCCCAGTTGCAGAACATGCACATCTGTGGCAGAGCTGGGAGGGTTCACGGACTAGCCCTCTGCCTGAACCACCATCCTATGCCCTATCCCTCCCCAGGACCCATTCTGTTCTCATGAATGGTAAAAACCAGACAGAAGTTCCCGAGAACAGACATGTCTAAAAAAAGTCTTTGGCACTGATTAAAAATGGCCTTGAAGCTTTAAAAAGACAGTCTAGGGCTCTGGAGATGTGTAATGGGTTTTTAAGCTCCATTTTTAGTTTCTGTGGTTATGCAGCAAGATTTTAAGCAGTCGACCAGCCCAGTGCATCTGGCTGCTCCTGCCGGCGACGATAGCGGTGGCCTCTGTTTGTACGTGCTGGTTAATCAACAAAGTTCTGCAGCTCACATGCAGCAAACTCGGGGCTTGTTCCACTTGGGCTTTGAGCTACAGCATTTGAAGATGAACAGTTCCTTTCAAGATATTTGCAAACCTTGTCAGAGTCTGATTGCAGCATGACACCGACATTAGGCTGATTATCACTTGTCTGAGGAAGCACTGTTTCCATGAACACACTGCTTTTTCTCCTGCTCTCTACTGAGCTAGATATCAGCACTGTGGCAGCAGCAACACTGCTGAAACAGAAAAGGATCCATTTTTTCTGTAAATGCTAAAAATTTGCCAACAAGATTCCAAAGACATTGTTGCTGTGTATCTCAGATTTAAAAAAAAAAAAACAAAAAACCCCAGCCTGACTGTATCAACTTCAACTCTGTCTTACTCAGTATATTAGAGTAGGTACAGAAAATCTATTTCACCTAAATAGTATAGTCATTACACATTAGTGCTGCAGGTAGAAAGGAAATAAAGAAGGAGAATAATATCTTTGAAAATGACGTAACAATATTTTTCTTCATTATTTCTTTTTTTCTTTCTTCACTTTTCACTGTTTTAGCCACCAACACCCACTTTTTTTTTATATAACATAAATATATAAAATAAAACAATCCCAGACTTTCAGTCTGGAATGACTGGATTAGGATGAAGAGGTAACCTTTGTGAGGTAGCACATACATGCCATCTGTATAGAAAGTAGCAGCACGTTCAGAGCAAATGCCCTGTTCCACTACATCATTCAGCTACTCCTTGGGAACACTGAGCAATCCAAGTGCATCTGAATGAAAACCAGGAAGGTTCAATCTCTGCTCCCCTCCTCAAGATCCTACAGACTGCTGTTTACAATTGCTGGTCTCTGGAGAAAAGCAAAATCACTATAAATGATCAGAAAAAATAAGACAAACATGTTCTATGCATAACCACAGTCCCTACTCAAACTTCTGCTCTCTGCACGCGCCTTAAATCCACATTGGGGTTGCTCTGATTCAGACTCCTCAAGCTAAGGCAAGAGTCTGGAGGGGACCTGGACTTCCTCAATATCTGATCACATTTTGGCAGTTGTGTGGATTTTCTGCCAAGCACAGTGGAAAGGTTAAATGGTAAATGAGCCGAAGTCCTACAGGCATCCGACAAGGGCCTCTGGAAGAGAACTGCCTTCCTGCACCCGAGCAGCTGAGCTAACAGAGACAGCATTTATTTTCACCAGAGCATGTTGCCACAACCCTCTGTTTATTTTAGCATTGTCAAATTTTCCAGTAAATCCTTTGGGGATATGCTCTGCATGTAACTTTCATTAACTTCAGGGAAAATATGAATTGGGAACAGGGGAAAAAAAAAATCCTTACAGAAAAAAATTCGGATCTTCCTGCATAATTACGAGCATTTGTCCATGTTGTTAGTCCCAAAAACTGAAAAGTAATTCAGAAATAAAACAAATAGCCAACAGAATGAGTAGAAACTTTATAAACTGGTGGTTAATTTCTCAATTCATAATGTTAAGAGACATTTCGGTCTATTGTGCTGCCTGCTTGCTAACTATATAAATAATAAGGGAAGAAAAGAATCACTGATGAGAAGAAAAAAAACCCTAGGAACAAAAGAAAAAAGGAAAAGTGATCATTTCTATCCTTATTCAAACATTATTCTGAAAGAAACACTGATTAAAGGAAAAGCAAATAAATGTCTGAGAGCATGTGCCATTACACACAGGAAAAAGCACAAAAATACTTTCAGAGACTTAGACCCTGGGGTATCTGTCCTCTGCTTAAGTCTCCTGAAATCCACAGGTATCAGAAGGGAATTTGAAAGATGGTTTGTATTCTCTTAAGACTACTTGGGAACTGGATCTATCTGGTGCACAAAATATTAAATAAAAGAACCCTAGTGCTGTTTACTAAACCTTTTAATTAATCCATAAAATGTGTTTTTATTTCTGCTCCTGGATATAACTAACAGCTGGGATGTCACAAGCACAGTCTCTACCTGCTGTAGATATATTTATTTCCAAAGCTGTTTCAGTGTCTCTCCCTCTTCAAATGGCTTTCCCAATTGTCACTTTTATAGCTGTACACTTCCACAAAGTAAGCTTATTCAACTCACCTGCAGTGCCTTTGTTCCTGGTTGCCTTCTTTCCCTCAGCAAAACAAACTAAATGCCTAAAAAGCTGAACTTTCTCTTAAAAAAATTTATCTATTTATTTATTTATATATATAAGTTTTTGCTGATGGAGCTTGGAGTAAATTGCAACTCCCCGTTGACTTATTTCTGTGACCTGTTGGTTTTCCAAGACAATCCAGCAATAACTAGGACATGGAATGAAATGTATTCAAGCCACATGCTTGCTTTTGCAGGTAGCCTTTTCACATTACTCTCTCCTCACCCTTTTCTACATTTTCTGCAGGGTCAGTCTCTACCTAATTTTCAGCATCTCCTGCAGACAGCCCTGAACAGTCTTTAATGCTCCTGCTTCTAACAAACAACCCTGAATGAAGAGGACCCAGAAAAGATTTATTAATTCATCATGCTCACCCTCATGATGCCTCTTCAATCTTTCCAAGGTGTCTCTGTCCCACAGAACAGAAGGAACCAGCCAAAGATCTGTTAAATTTGGAGATAAAGAGCAGCATTTTCCTTTACCTGTTCTTCAGTAGAAACAGAGCATCGCCTCTGAGGAATGTGCATTACATCATGATACACAAAGAAATATTATTTTCTCAAATACTATTAGTCAAAGAAACAAAGACAACATTATTTTTAAAATTAATACTTATTTTAATTGGGAAATTAACAGGAATATATAGGGCATGCATCTAGCACATTGTAGGAATAAGGCACCAAAATATACATAGAAATACCTTTCAAAATTCCTTTCAGTATATGTGTTAACCTGTATGCAAATCCATTTTGCCCCACAGCTACCTTCCTGACAAGACACCACCATCAGAGCAGTCTCTATAAACTATTAACTGGCTTTGAAAACTGAAATTTAGAAAAAAATCAGTGCTAAGATATTTTTATTTTTTTCCTAGATTTCTTCAATCTCTCATTTCTCTTAGCAGATTATTATAAAAAACATTTCAAGAAAAGCACTCAAAATAACAGTGTTCATAGCTGTTTCAGGTAATGCCAGATTTCTATTAGAGTAGAACTTGAAATAATTGTGAACATTTTATACATACATTTATACATACATTTATCTGATAAATATAACTATATTTAAACCAAACTGCTTCATATAAAGTGTGAATACAAAAATGGCAATTTTCACATTAGGAGAGAGAGTAGAAAGAGATCAGAATATGCCCTAACAATTTTTTGCAACTTAAAGATTGCTTCTATCTGCAGCAGTCATTTGCAATAACAACTATGAAAATATTCACTATTCTTCAGCTTAATTAGTTGTATTTCAGTATTCTCCAGCTTTAATGTCACAGTGAATTAGTACAAGGTTGATAGCAACAGGAAAGATTTTAATGGCAACTGCTGAGCATAAAACATAAAACAAGGGGAATAGAGAGCAAGAACAAGAAGTACATACAGACCTGGTGCTGGTGTTTCAGCTGCACAAACCTCCCCATAAAGTCCACACCATTCTAGAGCCATGCATTTAAAATCAAAACCTTTTTTGGCAAGCGGATCACCTTTTGCATTCTCTCATTTGGCCACTTTTGGTTTGGTACTCAGCAAATTAACAAACCCTTCCTAAGCAGCCGTGTGCCAGCCCCACAAAAGGATGCCCATCTTTGGGACCTGGCTGGAGAGGTGCTCAGCACCTGCAGCTCCTGTACAGTTCCTCAGACCTACTCTGCAGCTTGTCATCAGATTTTGCTTTCACATTTCTGCTTATGGCTCAATTCTTGTGTGCTTTTACAGCCTCAAATATCAGGTACGAAGTACAAGGGCCAGTCTCTCTTATTTCTGTCAATTTTGCGTGAGTCATCCCATTAATTGCCACCAAAGCCTTGCTGCCTTCACAATCCATTCAGTGCAGAGGGAAAAGAAAACTCAAGCACCAAAACAACATAGGAAAGAAAGATCTGTGAATTCTTTCTTCTGACTTCAGTAAGCTTTGAGGGTTGGCCTCTTCTCCCAGGCAACCAGCTACAGGACAAGAGGAAATGGCCTCAAGACATGCCAGGAGAGGGTCAGGTTGGACATCAGGAAGGATTTCTTCATGGAAAGGGCTGTTAAACTTTGGAATGGACTGCCCAGGGAGGTGGTAAACATCTCTAGGGATGGTGACTCCAAGAAACACCTGGATGTGGCAGTTGGTGCCGTGGGCTGGTTGACCAGGTGGTTTTTGGTCAAAGGTTGGACTCAATCTTAGAGATATTTTCCAACCTAAACGATTCTGTGATTCTATGAATCGGGTCCACAAATGCGTGAAAGAAATAGAACCAAGACTTAAATTTTTAAAACTACTAAATAACTAATTAAAATAACCTAATATTACTGTGCAAAATAGAATATAATTGCTCTGATACATGCGATGAAGAGTTACAAATAGAAATAATAGAGATGCGAATATAAAGACTGTTACTTTCTCTGCACCACCATTCTGTGAGCTACCATTGGCTCTTAGTGTTAGCTGGAAGGATCAATGCAGCTATTTCTAATTTGAGAGGTACAGCAAGTTTCAAGATAGTGGTCAGTAGCAGATAGCATACTTTTTATGTTGTTGTTTCCTTAGGCACCCATTCACATTTATCCTCAGCTGGCTTAAAAAAACAAACAAAACTAACAAACAAACAGATAGGACATCTAAACCAACAAAAAACACAGCCCAAAACCAAACCAAATAAAAAAAACCTCCACTAAATTCAACAACTAAAACCCCTCAGACCTCTTAAAACAACAACAACAACATCCATTAATATAAGTAACACTTCCCTTAAAATCTCTCTCATAAATTGTTGTGCCAAATACCTATATCCCAAGTCCTCTGCAGGAGAATTTAAATCTAAGATGCCAATTCAAATATCAATTTTGTTTACACTGGGGCTATGAAATAAATAAAACTTTGTGTTGAGATTTACTTCAAGAAAAACAAAACAACCCTTTTTCACATCCACAAAATGTGGGTCTGAAATCAAACTAAGTTGCCGGAAGTGATGGAAAAGAGAAATAAGAAATAAAGATGTTTGACTAAGAGATGGTTAGCACCTTCTTTAAAAATTAATAGAACAGTGATATTTCAGCATAAAACACCTCAAAGCTTTATATCATGTTCCAAAACCAGCATTAGAGTCTAGCTACAGTTGCTCCGACCAGCTGAAATCCTCACAAACAGTGTGCTTTAGGCAACTGCATATGGAAACCATGTGCAACAGTCAATGCATAGACAAATCAGGGAGAGGAAGGAATCAACATGCCACACTGCTGATAGTCTTTCTAAAGCCTTGGTGAGGAGCCCATGCAAATCTTCAGAGCATAGCAAATAGCTAAATTGGCAAAGCTTTACAATGAGCAGCAAATCATTACTGCTTTACTCAGCATTTGTTTTTAAAACAACGTGCTGTATTCTTTTGACATTCATGTGATGGTTACGCTCACATGTGGCAGGAAATTGTTGCCCTTTAGTGTAAGAAAAGAGGGAAAAGTGTAGGAAAGGAGGAAAAAAGTCAGATGTCCCCAAATGAATCCCTGCTGTGCTTACATGCTCAGGACATCTCAATGGAAAAAAATATTCAGTAGGTTACGTTAGTGAATTAAAGCCAGGTGAAGTTTGTAATGAGTCAGTATAATTATGGCAGAATTCCTCCAAGTCGAAGGCCTTGGCAGCTGCTGGCTCATGTGACACAGCAGCTGCTTCAGAACAAGTAGACTGATGCTTTGTCTTTGACTTTCCACTGTTTTCCAAACTTTATTTCTATTAAGGAGTCTCCCCAGGTAGTTTTCCCTTTTTTATTATTAATTTTAAATATACTTTCCAGTGTAGTTTCATGGAGCTATTAACTGTCAAGAGGAAATCAGAAGAAAAACAGAAAAACCAGAAAGGATTAGCAGAAAAAAGTCAAGCCTGTGAGCATTTTTATTTACATATGAGTTCTTGCCTGAGTGAAAACCCCAAAAATATGGGGTCACCCCAAATGACAGGGACATATTCATGTTACCTGCATGGCAGCAACACAGCAGCTGACAAAACCTAGACAACACCCTACCAATAAAGCATGTCAATATTCATACCAAAAATAGCAGCATCAACTGCCAGTCTAGACAAATACAAATGTGTTTCTAGTGTGCCTTCCCAATTCCCTCTGTCAGGTATAACTTGCAGACAAGACTAATTTAAAGAGCATTTTTAGAGCACTATTAATTGCTTTACTGGTGCTATTTTCAGTCTCTCTCTCTCTTTGTGTAAAAGCTCCTTCAACAACCAACCTGCACATGACAGAGCAGACAAAAATGCATAGATTAAAATATCTGTAAAAATATATTAGAAACAGCCAACATTTCATGAACTGTGATAATTAGAGTGAAACATACTCTATGACAGTTTCAATTTCTTGGCTTTTCCACAGCTTTATGGCAACTATACAGGAGCCTTAAACAAGCAGTAAGATGGTGCTTCTAATGTGTTTTTTTCAGAAGGCTGACACACCTGACACACCACATTTAGGCCCCAACTTTCCAAACCAACCAAGGACCCACCATCACACTCTCTTTTTGATGAATTAGAGTTTTTCTTAATACATATTCTCATCAGAAAACTTAATAACAAAAAGGCCTTTTGAATTTTTTGATGCCTGTTTGGGCAATACTGTGAGTCGAAAACAACCAAGGTGAAGTATAACTCCACAACTGCACTTAGCTCCCTCAAGTTCAAAGCCACTTGAAATCTCTGTGCTTCCTAAAGGCCATTTCTAGGAGATGTGGATCACAGAGCAGAAACAACAAAATTTTGACAATTAAACTTTCAAAACACTTTAGACAGTGAGAACCAAGAATTAGTATAGATCTTTGACAGAGTGGTTGCATAAATTATCGAATGCACACTGATCTGCTGGTTCCACACCTTGTGTAAGATACCACTTGTGCAATATCTTTACTGCCTGAATTTTCCTTGAGAATTTCTAATCTCTGTGGGTTTCTAGAATGCATGTTCAAATATATGAAGAAGTCACACTGAAACCTACGTTAACTGGACTTCATTATGGGTTCATATGTATGATTTTATGTGCATAAATATGTAGGTAACACTGGTTCCCTTCTACCAGACAATCAAGCAACATAGGAAAAGGCATTGCTACTACAGAAAGGTTATTCTTTAAAAACATTGAAGCAAACCTAGGCAGTAAGTACTCACTTTCTGTCAAAAGTGTTTCGGGTAGACAGAACGGTTAAAGAATGAAAGCTCAAAATATCCTGTGCATCATATCCTGTGCCTCATATCCTCTATTAATGAAGCAGCTGAAGTATAAAAAATTAAATTCCTAGAGGGCCACTTTAATATCAATTTAATTCTTATTTATAAATACAAAACTCCTTTTTGTGTTCTAAAACTAGGCTTTTAGGCTAGTTTTAGAATAGAATGAAAAAAAAGCTGAATTTGAGGTTAATTTTGAAAAACTGTGGTGGGACCTTATTTGAGTTTTAGTGGTTAAAAAACAATTGCTTAACAGAACTGGTAGAACAGCAACTCTTACCCATTTACATGTGGAAAAAAAAATCCAATTTTTTACTGGAAATTTTCAAAATGGAGAATTCTTTTTTCCTATGTAATATGTAAAAGTACATATTATCTTTGCCACCTGCTCACTCTCTTCCAAAACTACGAAAAGAACCTTTTGTAGATCACTTAAGTAAAAACTGATGATAATGCTAATGATGATGAACTGATAAAAAGGCTTGTGTCTACAGAATTTGGATTAACACATTTTTCTCTGATTCCCTGAAATTCATTAAAAAAAGAAAAAAGGCAAAACTCTTACGATACTCACCGTATTTCTCACCATCAGCTGCTTAGAAATATCATGCAGACTTTTTCTGCACTTTTTACTAGATATGGAAATACAAAACCAAGATATGCAGAAATATATTATTTTTTCCACACTTAAAAAAATTCAGACTTATCCAAAACGTACAGATGTGAGATGAAGACCAAATGACATATTCAGCTTTATTTCATGAGACCATAGATAGGTCTAATCCTTTTCTAAGTGACAGTAGCAGGTTAGCCTCTGATTTTATGCCCAGTAATTCAATGTACCTCTATGTTTTGGGGAAAATGTGCAGTGGTAGGAAGAGATACAAAATGAGGCTCCTGGGAACTTGTTATCACTGGAGATTCTAGGCCCATGTGAGATAAGTACAGGTGGAAGAATCAAGACAAACAACTGCACAGCTTTACACTGTTGGTGTGATTGTCACTATTCTCCTCAGAAGTGATAAAGGAAACTGAGGTGGGGTGATGGTGTTTCCCTCCAGCTCTGAAACTTTCAGGTATAAGAGGTAAGCAAGGGATCCAGAGCAAGATAGTGTAAAGAGAAATCATACCCAAGTAAAAGTAGAAATGACAAAGAAAAAATGAAATAGCAAGTTTTTCCTGCCCTGGGTTTCCTTCATGGTGGTGTAGAGCACTTTTCAAAGGCCAGGGCTTTGTACTGGGCTGGAGGGAGGGAATCCAGTGAGGGCACTGAAAACCATCATGATTCAAACAGAGTTAAAAGACTGATTACAGGAACTGAGCTGAAGGGGATGTATGCGTGTGTCACTAAACCAATGCCAAAATTTCTAACCTAACTTTTAGCTCCCTCTACCCTCACAGACAGCCCACCTGCTGCAGCTTCTCCAAAACCTTTAATTGCTTTCAGGTTCCTTATGACACTTCTGCCACAAGCCTGGGAGCTGTTAGCATCCCCACAATAGTTATATTCTAACTTTGAAGCATGCCCTTTACTTCCATCCATCCCACTGCTCCAAGCTCCTCAGCTGCGTCATTGAAGTGCTGATTCATGTCACAGATGGTGCTTTTAGCTAAAGGCTGCCTTTTACAACTGGGCAGAAAAATGCCTATGCAGAGACATTGCTCAGTACACCTAGAACAGGATGCACTATTTCAAACAAAAACACACTTTTAAAGCTAGAGTCAACAATATTTAATCACTATGCAAATCTTGCCATATGTCCAGACATAAACCCAGACAGTCATGTCCCTCCAGCCCTGTTGGTCGTATGGTCAACCTAGTTTCTGCCAAGTCTGTGGCAAGGGTGTATTTTTTCAGGGCCCTGGAAGCTTTCCTCCTTTCGGATTAGAGCCATAATTATTCAGGGATCCCAACAGCTCACAGAAGAACTGCCTATGCTCATGCCAGGTAGGAACCACTACAGGCCAGGCACTCAAACACTTTTAGTGTTTTGTTGCCTGACATGGGCATTTGGGAATACACTGAAATCTGTATGACTGAAAAATACAACCAAGATTCTTTTCTTTTTGCATAAGACCAACTTACACATATGATAGACATACACCTTTATCTCTCATTTTTGATCCTTAATTCCTTTTTTCAGAAGGCTGACACACCTGACACACCACATTTAGGCCCCAACTTTCCAAACCAACCAAGGACCCACCATCACACTCTCTTTCTCGTTCAGAGGTTTCCCTCTTTTGTCCCCAGAATGGAAGTTTCAAATGTATAATGGAGTGGGAATAACTGAGAAGTAATTGTAAAACCAGTAGTGCTTGATATCTTTGAAAAACCTTTTTTTTTCTTTCTGCCACTGCAGCTCTTTCTGCCTGCCTGCCCGCATCCCCGGTGATGACAGTGCAGTTTCTTTGCCTTCAGGGTCCCTTTTGTCATTTAGGTACAGAATTCACTAGAAGATGTAGACAACCAGGCGTTTCATTGATCTCTGCTAGACAACTGAGGTGGTGACTCAGCGTCTGTACCAAAATACTGCCTTAGAGATAAGCAATTAACCTGATTAACTGCCCAAATTATCTTCAGGTAATTCTGAGCTCCCAGCATATGCTCCATATACTTCTCTGAATGTTAGCTGCTGCATCTCCATGCTGCATTCATATTTCTCTGTCTGGCAATAGCTATGCATGTAGACTGCTAGATGGATATTCGCAGATAAAAGCAATGATGAAGAAAACTGCGTCTCCCCCTGTTTTGGTATTCTGTGACATTCCCATCTCAGCAGACTGTGTCTGGCAGTCTCACAATGAGGCACTGCATGTGTCAGGGAGATGGATTATATCTGCAGTGTCTGAATTTCAACCCTGACTACACAAGCTCCTGCTTAACCTTACCTCGGGGATCTTGAATTTTGTGTCATTGAATTAGAACAGCAAATACATATACTTTTATGTGCCCTTATGATGGCACATTGAAAACATTTAGTAGTGTGAGATAACAAAATTAAAGAAAACCACATCCTTTTTACACATTTGGCAAATAGCATGTTTACCCTTTATTTTGAACTATAAAGCTCAAAATACTGCAAGAACAGTGCAATAGTAATTTTTGAGGTGATTTGCTTTAGGTGCTGGGAATTTAAAAAAAAATATGAATATAATATTAATTCCTTTTCAGGGTCTTTAGGCAGATCACAGAGAAACTAGAAATAAATGGATTAGCATACTTGTTTCCTTTAAGTGAGGTGTGACCACCAATGCTGAAAAAAACCATAATGAAATAAATTGATTAATCTCATCTCCTTCCGTCTCTTTAAAAACATTGGTGCTGCAGCTCACAGCTTAGCTGAAATTTATATATGGTATGTATTAAAAGAAACTATGAAATGTTTGAAAAATTTCAGTCACCAATATCAGGATGAAGCAGAAAAATGAAATAACACAAATGGGAGCTGCACACTAAATTTTCCATGAAAAATTGCTAAACTTGGGCCTTCACTGCTGTAAATTGAGATCTGGGTAAAACCAGAAAGATACTAAACATGTGGTTCATACTTTGCAGTTCTTGAAGGCAGTTGTATGTGAAACAACTTTGTCCATTTGAGGTTAATTTGATTCTTTTAAATTGTGGCCTAAAATTTATGTTTTGGAAATTTAAAGACTATAATATGTGTTACCTTGAGTAGAGCAGTAAATGCAGATGAAAGGAAAAACCTAATTAAATCTGATAGCACTCAGCTGCAGTTGGATATCTCCCACTGCTCACAATATTGGGCATTGGACTGATTTCAGAATGGAAATATCAAGTTAAAATCCTTACAGGTAAGTTTGTTTTACCACTATTTTCCCCTTTGTGAAATCACAATTAGCAGGACTTCTTGCACCAGCAGTTTTTAAAAGCTGCAATGTGACTTTTTCTGAAAGATGGCTACAATGATGCATTGGGAGCACTTTTCACCCATCCTTAAACCCAGATGGGGTTTGGGGTTTAAAATACCATCTGGAAGAATACAGGGCTTTGGCAACTACAATACAACTGAAAAGGTTGGAGTAACACAAGGGATTTTAGGACTGTTTAATTAATTTCAGTACCTGCACTTTAAAGGCTGACTTTTTTAAAATAAGAAAAAAACCCTCCCTGGTTCTATACCAATTCTTCCCTTTTATAGTCCTGAATCAGAGAAAATAATATTAAGGAAAATCTTAATAATACAATAGACTGGGAACACAGTCATGTATCTCTCTGCATGTTCATTTCATGCTAACCCAATATAATTCTCTATATCAGAACAAGTTGTTAGGAAGAGAAACACCTACACATGATTTATTATCAGAGATATAGCTTATAAAATAGCTCAGTTTTTACCCTTAAGCTTGGTTTGCAAATAATGTTTATCCATCCTGAATCACCACATTTGAAAATATAGAATCGAGGCAGTGCAATAAAGAAGCACTCCAAAAGATTTGCAGAAATGGCCTGATGCTCTAAATTGTAATTCCTGGCTCATCCCAACAGAGGCAGAGCCCAGGAGCTTTCTCACGCTCAGACAACACAGTGGGTTCATTGATCACCTTATTCTGCATTTCAACACCAGTATAATAATTTAGTTTTCAAACTTTTTTTTGTTTCTGTAGCTGTTTCATGCTCCCTTTCCTTCTTCCTGCTGGAGACCAAGCTCTAACCACACACGGACATATTGCACAACCCACAGTACTTCTCATGGCTGCAGGTTCTGCATATCTGGAAAGCAACAACCAGAACGACACATTCAAAAGTCTTCAGTGACCTTATTTTAGAGACAGGCTTGAACAGTAGAGACAACTTGATACATTTGAAGATCAGTGACAGACTCACACTGTCACTGAGATTATTTTTGGCTGCCCCCATCCTCTGAATGGTACGAAAAGCTGCTTCTACAAGTCATTCCAAGTCTGACTATATTGCCTCAGGGTATATATTGCATTAGTAGTTAATACAGTTACTTCTGTTATGTAAACACTGTTGGAGTTCTGTAATTTCACTATGGATCCCAAAGGCATTTAATACTGTCTGGTGCTTCTGGACCCAACAATATTGATAACGCCTTTGGAGTGATGTCTTTGGAAACTAGCAGCAATGACTTTCTAGGAGACTGTGTTGGGATTCATGCTCACTTTGGGAAGTTCTGCACAAGCATTTTCTGATGAGTTTTTGTTTCACTAGAAGGAAAAATTAGGCTATGAATGACTGAACACCCATAGAACATATCCACAGCGTCAGGTGCGAATGCAGAAGATTTTTGTATGCATAAACACATGCCATTCTCTCCTCCTTCTCTTCAATCAATCAAAATACATTTGCTCCACATACACAGACCTACTCCACAGCAGCAATACATCTGTAGAAGGTTGAAACTAGCCCAACCAGTCTAAAATAAGTAACATAATTCAGTGTAATTTTTCACTATTTGAGGGCAAAGACTAAGAAAAAAGTTGCACTAAAATTGCTAAAACTTAAGTCTTGAAAACAGAATGTTACCTCTATTATTTTATTATAGGACCTGATTTTATTATTTTCCTTGAAACTGATGCCAGGGATAGCACCTCAAGGTCTTCAATAAAAACTTTTGGTTTTATCATCTAGAATTTCTTCCTGAATTTTGTCACTTACAGTAAGAAAACTGCATTATAAACAATGTCTGACAGATGGTCTGGGTGTTTGTAGCTTCAATTTTTCACAAAATCATTGCTCAGATTTAAAACAGAGGACCAACTGAAAGTGGAAAATAACCAGTGAAATTCACCTATAGAAAATGGTATCTGTACTGCATTGGTAAGCCTTTAGAAGACTTTTAACCATCATAAGGATGTCTTAGTATTCCCCCTTTCCCCCTGATTTCTCCCTTGGAAAAGTCAGTCAGTTAGGGCAATTGTCCCATGGATCTAGCAGCATGGCTGGAAATGTTAGTTGCTGGACAAGTTCTATTAACAGATTCATCCCCTGGGAATTAGGAAGAAAATTGCTTTCAAGATTCAAACTTTTCATCTTCCCTTTATATCTGAGCTAAAACCACACTACCATAATCTCTGGGAATTGTCAATCTGGCTACTCAAGAAATGGAATGAAACAAAAATCAGATTCTGATCTAAGATGCATTTGTTGAAATCAAATTTGCATTAACATATTACTCTTAAAAGTCATCTTAACCTCACAGGTGGGCAACGCGTGTCCAGAGGCTGCTGACTGAGTTAAGTTGCCATCAGTCAAATAACAGGCAAAGAGCAAGAATTAGAAAAGACAGAAGTACTTAAAAACTGCATGAAAAGAAAGGGGTTATTGGTCCTAGGTGGCACATACTGAACAGACCGTATGTGAACAGAGCAGATCCGCTTTCCCCCTTCGAAAAATGAACTATGAAAAGAAAGCTTGCAGGACTTTATCCAACAAGAGCAAGGGAAAAACACTGCTCTTCCTGTTCACAGATTGATTTATTTTACTACTCATTCCTATGAGCTCTGACTCCAAGTAAACCATGACAACCTGACACTGTGATCTACGTCTAACAACTCATCATAACCAGAGAAACCTTAAACAGATTGCTCAGCAATGCAGAACTAGGGTTCAAACAACTGAATGCTCTCTGCATAACAGGTGGAATTCAGTCTCTCTAGTTACCAGTTATTTTTGACCATAAACAAAAATATTTCTGACTTAGAGCAGTGGTATCTGAACAAGCTTCCTTTAAAAAAAGATGTAAGAAATGACAAGTTCATGCTGAATTACAATACTCCCATTAACTTAAAGACAAACAACCAAAAATTTAGGAGGGAGAGCAGAAAAAAAAAGACTTTTAGATGTAGTAAGTAGCCATAATACCATCTCTTCCATAAAACAAAAGAATGCTTTGGAGGAGGAAAATGACACAGCAAGATGACAAAGTAGGAGGAACAGCCAAAAGTCCTGCAAATGCGCTGACAAGTTCACTTATTCACCTTTGTGCCATGGAGTTCTTGGGTTACTAAACGTACTATCTTAGTAATGGTAACTGTTAATCAAACAACTTCACCATAGGAGGAAAAGATTAACGTATATAACTCGAATGGGTTTGACTTTGTTCCTACTGGTCAAACTCTTTGGACAAATTCTCATCGGTCCTACACTTGAACCTCCAGTAAAGTACCTGAATAAGCATGAAACAGGAAGTGGAAGAAACAACTTTTGCAATTCTGGTATCTTCAGCTAAGTCTGTAAAGAAATCCTTCACTGTTTTAATAGAAAAATGTTTGGCTGCATAGCTCAGGACATAGTCTTCAAAAAGCATGAAGTATCTTTTAAGAGTTAATGTGAGTGCATACATTAAGAGGACAACAAATGATATGAGTGCATACATTAAGAGGACAACAAATGATATGAGTGCATACATTAAGAGGACAACTGTTAGCCTGATCCCCTGGGATAGCTCGATGTCAGCCTGGGGCAGCAGGCCGGCCCTCNCAAATGACAGCAAATGCAAATTAAGCAAAAAGACCTTAAAAAAGAACAAAATAAAAACTGGGAGCTCCAGGTCCTTTAAATCTATTTCAAGAAGGCTTACAGACACAAAGTAAAAAATGAACAAGACTCCTGTCATTGAAATATTTTCTAGCTCTTCACTGTGCTAAAGCAGGCTGGGCTTTGTCTCCCATTGAGTCTTTGAACTGCACTTATTTCTCATGTTACTCCTTCCACACAACACAAGCAAGATTCAAAGGCTTCCTTTGCCTATTCTTCTGTTTTTTGCAAGGAATGTGATGCCATTCTGATGCAGCATAACTCGTGAGATGCTGAATGAGTATCTCATTCTGAACAAAGTTCTATCCTTAGCAACAGTTCATGACTATATTTTATTATTTTAATGAGAGATGGAAATAGCAGGAATGTTCAGCAATGTTGCAATAACATCGCTACATTGCTTATTCAAATGAAACTGTATTAGATACAAACTGTTCATTAAAATACCATTTGTGTGAGATTTAACCTTAGAAAGAGGGCAATTCAAAGCCAAAGCTGAGTTTTTTCTTTCATTTGTGCCTGCACATTGCAACTGTCACACCCCATTGGTAAACAGACAGAGCAAATGATTTGCAAGAACTAGACAGATGGGTCAGCAAAGACTTAACCTCAATTTCTTTCCATCACTATCTTAAACCCAAATAAAAAATGTTGTTCTATAAGTTTTTTAAAATTTTCTTAGTACCACAACTTGATAAAAACCATGAGTCCAGAAAAAAACCCCACCAGCCACTCTGTGTAACAGATTGGGAGTTTTCCAAAGCTATGCATAAGACAGATGCCCATTTCCAACAGAAGATTGAACATGTTTTATGAAAGGTGATTTTTTTTTCTAGTTTAGTAACAACTAATCAAATGTATGGAGAAAAAAATGACACACAAAGGTTTCTCACACACAAATAGACTCAGAAAAACCCAAACTTGACAACTCATTTTACAGATGGGGAGAGAAGGTATAGCTCTTTTCTCTTTCCACATGAATATGTCTCAGTGTCATTCAAATCAGCCTCATGAAGGCCTTCCCCTAGCTATTTATGTGAAACAAAGGGCTAAAACTGTCTTGATTGGCTGAATCAGAGTTTGGCAAGAATAACATCCATACTAGTTTTGCTTGTTCAACTGACAATAATACCCTGAGTATCATAAAAATCATAGAATGGCTTGAGTTGGAAGGGACCTCAAAGCTCATTGAGTTCCAACACACATCTTCTACTAAACCAGATTTCTCAAGGTCCCACCCAATCCAGCCTTGAACATTTCCAAGGATGAGGCATCCATAACTTCTCTGGGCTACCTATTCCAGTGCCTCGCTACCTTCTGAGCAAAGAACTCCTTTCTAACTTCTCATCTAAATCTCTCCTCTTTTAGTTTAATACCATTCTGCTTCTTATCCATTACTCACCTGTGTAAAAAGTCACTCTCCCTATTTTTCAGAAGTCGCCTCTAGGTTCTGGAAGTCTACAATGAGGTCTCCCCAGAGCATTTCCTCTCTTCTCCTCCTCTGAATGATCCCTGTTCTCTCAACCTGTCTTTGCAGAAAAGGAGCTCCAGCACTAACAGCATCTCTGTGGCCTTCTTCTGGCCCTGCTCAAAAGCAGCTCTTCCTGATATAAACCTGTCCCATTCTTCTCTCTCCAGAGACACCAATATATACCATAGCATTCAGGAGGAAGGACAGGGGATCGCTGGATTTTTTTAAACATTTATTAATTTATATTTATGATGCATAAAGCACAGCCAAATAAACATACTTTATCCATGAAACCAAAGCAGAGAGGGGGTTGGTGATTCCCTAGGGGTTTGCAGAGATGTTGAATTTGTTTGCACCTATCCTCCAGAAAGTTCTTGCTCCACATGTCTGAATACAAGATATGGAGTGTGTGTATGTGTGTGCGTATATGTATTTGAGTTACTAATTAAAACTGGGTAATTTTCTTCCATTTCTTGTTTTTTCTTTGCAGTACTAGCTGGAAGGAAGGTGTCCCTGGGGATCTCCAGGGTTATAGAACAGGTTTCGAGATATTTCTGCTGAATGCATTCAGAATGTATTAACAATATATATATATTGACTTCACATTTCAGTCAACATCAAAATTTATTGACCCTTGAGGTAAATATTAATCTCAGCCTTGACTCAATCAATATTTACCACTTGGTTCAATACATCTTGATGATCATCTCAAGTTAATTCAATATATACTTGATATGCAAGAAAGTTTATTACACTGTTACATGGAGTTTATGTACTGTTCTATTTTAGTTTAGGGTAAAATTTCAAAATGATATTTTGATAAATAATATTATCTACCTTTGGATGATATTCTTGATCATAAATAAAATTAAAGGTTCATAGACCTGATTCGCGAGCTTGGGGAATGAACTGCCCGGCATCAGCAAGTTTCGCTTAGTAACAAATTCAAGAAAATGTCAAGGACAAAGTACACAAATGTCATCCTTAAAAACAATTTTAAAAGTAAGTATTTTTCCAGTCCTTCATGTGTTGTACAGAACAATAGAAAGGCTTCCAAGAAACAAGAGAAATTACAATATCTATCTTCAAACACTCCTGCTATCAGAGGACAGAGATAAAATTCAATGTTTTCAGACTACGGTACTTGAAGATTTTGTGGCTCTGACCACACAGCTAATGAGTACTTTAGATATACAATTCACAGGCATACTGATGTTGAAAATAGCAGACCTGACACTGTTTACTGCCTCTGTATTGATTTCCACAGGAGCAGCAGAACCTCTCAAGGAGAAAATGAACACATAGTGCACTCCAAATGCTGGATGTATGAAAATATGGGCAAAATATGCCTAGATTACCTATAAATATAGGCACCTGAAATTGAAGATGTGCACAAATTTACTGTTTACTGCTCCACAGCATTAGATGGTGAATGACAAGTAGCTCTCAGCTCCCAACTATGAGCTCCCAGAAGCCAGCAGATTACACCTGTCTGCAAGAACTAAGAGAGCAAGCCTATATTCAGCAAACTAAAATTACTGAAGGAAATCTGTTTCTCCGCTGGAAAGTTTTTGATTTATGGATCCTCTGTAAGATTAGGTACTACTGATGAAAGTTCCATCTATTTGTTATGCAAGACTGAAAATGGGATCAAAGCTGCAAACTAACACACAAGATGAAAATTAAGCTAAAACTAGAAAAAGCTCCTCTTAGCACAAGGAAAACATTCTGAAGAGCAATTGGGATTCTGGTAAACCATATGGATCACAATTTTTTGGTCTGTTTCCTTTCTTTCCCATCTTTAACTCAACTTTACCACCTCCCTTCTGTGGCTGTTAACAGCAGTAGAAAAAAAAAAGCATAATTACAGCACTGAAATGGCTACAGTTCTCAATGAAGCAGCAGAAAAAATGTAGCCTGGAACAAATGAAATATAGACATAAACAAGGTCAGTATAAGAGAAATCTGTGTTGCATAAGAAACCAGTAAAATACACCTTGGGATAGAGAAAAAAATCAGAAAACAAAAAAAACCACTGATAAAATGTGAAAAATTGTCTTTTTTAATGAAGTGGATCTCTCAAGTCCTTCTGTAAGCAGCCAATGCCCCAGATCTGAATTTCTGTACAAGATGCTGATAAGTCATGAACCTGATCAGCCAAACTCAAGGAGCAAGTCTCAAAGCTGAACTGAAGATTGTCCCAGACAGAAGAGTTTTGTCCTTTGAGCAAACATTCAAGTCAAGGGAAAAGACTGGATACTTAAAAAAAGAAAAAAAAAAAAAGCATATTACAAAAAATATGGAGGAATTTGGTGATTGGAATAATAATTCTAATCCACACCAAAATAAAGAAAAAATAATTAGGTAAAAAGTGTTTCACCATTTACCGGTACCATCAGGATTAGGAGTGGAGCAGGGTGGCCCTAAATAATTACTACGGCTTATTTGGCCTTATTCTCCATTTTCTTCCTCTACATGCAAAATCAGCATGTCAGCAAAGAAAAGAAAAATTGAAAGGTGGGCAAGATTTGCCAAGGGACTGAGAAATGCCCCCGGTACACCTCATTTCTTCCTATTCCCAACTCACTTTTCTACCATTGTCTCAAATCTTGGATTATATACTTCTGACAGGACAACATCAAACCACTGCAGGAGACCCCAAGGAAGCAATGTATTTTCAAAAATGCACTGAAGGTCTCCGTGCTCTGCCAGAGGTCAGAGATGTTGCCAGTGAAGCCTCATCAATAATTGCTACCAGCAAAATCAGACTGACCAACCTCAGAGCTTCCAATGTGCAGTGCAAACTGTCTTACAAAAAGATAATAAATCCTCTTAAAAATTCCTCTTTCTTAAAACACAAACAAACAAAAAAATGAACCAAACCCAAACAAACAGAAAAACCCAGTAAACCCCAAAACTAAAAATATCAGGATAAAGATCCATTTTTCAACCAAGAGTTAGAAAGCTATTCTTCTGCTTAAATCCCTTGTTAACAAATCAATAGGGTCCTTTTATGTAACTGCCAATGATGGTATGTCAGCCTGCACAACATATAGCACAAAAATAGTTAAATCACTGAAAGCTGCATCGTTTTAGCCTCACGCTTTAAGATAATTTTGCCACGCATTTTAGACACTGGGTGATCCCTGCAGAGACGATACAGGAAAAAAAGGATAAGCAACAATTACAGTTGGTGAAAAGATCTATCTAGAATATTATTACAGAGTTATGAAGTGCCAATAAGTCAAGATTTAGACCTGTAAGAGCATGTCCTGGCGAAGTGTGATACTGTCAACAATATCTGATGTCATGCCTAGAAGACACGAAAAGGCTACTGGAAACTACTCTAAGAGCCATATTTAACCATTCCTCAAAGTAATCCATGCATTCAGACCAGTATTCATGGAAAATAAACAATGTGTTTTAGAAATACTACTTACTGAATTTTGACTCCCCCACAGCTTCAGTGAAATAAATCAAAAGCAAAAAGCATACAAGGTTCTACATTTCAAACCCCAAGCAGCACCACATGGAGCAGCACATGCCAAGGCAATACCAAAAGCCAAGTTGCAGTGGACGAGAGCTGAAAGGGTCATCATGTGCATGGTACAGGCATATGAGGGTATAGGCCCACCAGCTAAGGGGGACTGATCACTAGCCAAAAAAAAGACAGAGATTATGTATGGATTTTAGGCTGAACACAATTTCCCAGATAAATCTGCTGTTGTTAATATTATCTTGTGGTTCAGTCAAATAAATAGATAAAACTCAGGACTTACAATGTTTAGCCATTTTTCTCCTCTGGATTTAAGTTTGAAATTCACTGCACAGATAACCAGACAGAAAGATAATTTTATCAGAAGAGAACAATGCATCAATTACACTGATAAACCATTTAGTTAACAATTATGAATCAATAACAATATTCCCAACTGCAACAAGATTGCATTCAAAAAGAGGTAGCAGACTAGAACTAAGGAGTTTAGAGATGTCATCCCTGAAAAAAACTCACAAGACAATAGGAGGGCTGTAGAAACCCAGCCATCTCATGATTCATGGGATGCTGACATACTCTTGATGCAAATTCACACAATACAAAAATCTAACACATAAGAAATATTATATACTTAAGCAAAGTGATGTGCATATTTGTAAATACTAAAGGAATATGTAACAAAGATGGTATTTTGGTATCTATAAGTTAAAAAAGAGTTTGGAATAGTTGGCTGCACTAAAAACCCAGAAGGCCCCCAAAACTCAGAGAGGTTTGCTATACTCTTAGAAGACCCCTGAACTGGGATATGTCATTTCCTCCAAATAACACTTGTTCTCTGTTACACAGGATGCACATGCAGCTACAGCTTCTGATGGTACAGACGAAAAAAGGGTGAAACAAATATGTGAGAGGCAGAGGAAGGGCATGCCCAGTCAAAGATAGATTATCAAAGCTTCTGCCAAATCACTTTCAGGAAGTGAACGTGGTTATTCAAATAAGGTGGTTGGATCAGCATATTTCTTGCTTTTGTTAGGAACTTAAAAGAGAAGCTTTCATTGTTAAAAGCATTTTTTGTAACCACATGAAGACTGGGTAATTCAGCTCCTTTATGCAAAAGAAGAGCACAAGCCACAGAGGAATTGAAAGAAAATCAAAGAGAAGAGGTGAGAAAAGGGAACACTGCTACTGTGAAATTGGTATATCTGTTAAAGTCTGAACCAAATGGAGAAAGAACTTCATGTGAAAATAGTGAAGGAAAGGCTGCCCTGACACAAAGCATGCTAACAGTTGGATTACAATGGCTGGAAAAAGTATAGCTATGACTATCCTAGATTAGTGTTCTCACTTTTCCAAGGTAGCCTTAATGGGAGCTACTGCAGTTAGAGCCTTCTTTTACTGAATGCATCTTGTGTAAATGCATTTCACAGTGACTCTCATTTGATGAGCATTTTATTGGGCACTTAGCAGTAAAATACAGATCATGCATGCCACAGCTAGACATCATCATCTTTAACCCATAAGACAATCAGAAAATGTTTTTTTAAAATAATAAAACATATAGATTTAAAAGACCTACAGATTTTGATATACTCTCTTGAATTCCGGACTGGCACTATTGAAGGTTTTGCTGACTTTTCATTTTTGCAGAAAACAAGAAGACATTGAATAATTCAATGTCTTAGGATTTACTTTATTGTTCTTAAATTAAGCTTACATCTGCAACAAGAAACAAAAAAATACAGAGATACCACAAAAGAAGCCATGCTGGCACAATGAAAACCTTTTCTTGTACAACCAGAAGTTCTCCGTGAATAAACAGATGATACCTTTACAGAAAGAAGGGAGGAGGTGTCAAGCTGTGTGTCTCTCAGAGAAGGTCCAAGTATGGCAATGAAACAGGTGAATCCCAGAACTGAGGATACTCAGACTGAAGCTACCAAAGGCTCAAAACTCTGGTGCAGTTCACACAAACCAGACCAATATCTGATGAGCAACAACAGGACTCCAGTATGACCTCTGAGGACAAGACTTACAGTTTAAATTCCCCAGTAAAATGGAAAGTAATTGGAGGAAATCGATAATTTTCATGATGGGATCATGGGACAATCTGAAGTGGACGCTTCCATTTTTTATTCTGAAATAAACTTGAAACTAAAGCTAAAATCTTTATATTTCAAAGTCTATGGCATAAGAAATCGAAATAAAAGAATTTTAAGAGATCTGTGTTGTCATCATGACTCTGCAGGGCACACTCTTTATCTCAGGCTTACTTTCCTTAAGTTGCCCCCACTGCAGAAGTCACTTACCCTTACAGTCTAAATAATTTCAACCAGTCTTTATACAAATGTTACCAAAAGCTTAGCAGCAAAGAAATTCTCATTGAATTCCAAATGCTACTCCAGATCATAAGAAGTTCAAATTGTTTTCTGGGGTAGTTAGCAACAACTGAAGGAAATGGAAAAAATAGATGGTACATATACATTGATTTCTAACCATTTTTGTCACAGTTTCCCCTACTGTTTTGAGAAGGACTGATGGAGTCCCCTGTGCTGCTTTAGATCAGAAAAATTAGTTGAGTAACCATTTGACCATCAGGGGAGAACTAAGTAGAAATAAGCCTACATGCTTAAATGTAGTCATCTGGCTGGCATGTTCACAATTCCACTTGTACTGATATTTTGGGCTGAGAAAAAAGTCAATTTCCCTTCAAGCCAGAGCACAAATGTTATTTTACATCCTTTCACCTGGCACCCTGCTCCTAGCCTTCAGAGAGTAAAGAGGCTTCTGTCTTGGAATTTTAAATAGTTACTGGGTTTAGTTTTCAGTACGTCAGAAATACTCTGTTGGAAACTGGAAGGTGGAAATATAAGATATTATTAATTCTGTCCTAAGCTGAATTCATGGGTCCTTTTGTACTTTAGATGGCCCTCTTTGGAGGAATGTCAACAAAGCTGCCGAGTTTGAAACCTTGGCAAAGGAGTCCCTCTGGGCTCGCTGAGAAATCTCACATATTCAGTGCCACTCACTTGTTTGGCCCAGGTTAAAAAAAAATCATACCAGAACCCTGCCAATAGTTATCTATTTATATTTGTAAATTCAATAGTTTTATATGAACACAAGTCTATTCAGAGGGAAAGCTTGCAAATCAGAAATGAAGACGCTTGTTCTCTTAGGAGTAGAGAAATATTTAATTTCTCTTACAATTTTTTCATATTTCTCCTTTCGATTTACTTTAAATAAGCTCCCTTTAGGCTTGCAAGGCTGAAGGGAAGAGGGTTTCTCCCTCCCCTTCTTTTTACTATGAACAGAAATTGCTCTCCAGGCAGATTTTTCCAAATGCCCACAGCTTTGCTCTTATATAAAAGGCCTTCGAGAAACAACAGTGTAGGATGGTTCGTCATCGATTTGAGATTTTTCTAACATTTCGACACTGCTCCAGTTTGGAGGGGTTTTTGGTCAAAACCTCAGCTGCTATTTTCATCCAGCCACAGATGTCAAGATAAGCAGAGCACACCCCAGTACTTGATACTGGAGTCATGCACATCATCAAGGATGTGAGAGGGGTCATCTCATCCCCACTTTGTTGTTAACAGAGACTGTCACAGCACCCACGGAATTTTTCTTTATGCATATCTTTAAATTCCAGGCCACAATCTTGTTTCACTCTTTAACTTAATGTCACACCCTCTGCTTCTAAATTTATTCTTAAGCTGACGTTGTTCAAAAGGCACTTTCAATGATATGGAATGGAAGCTAAATAGGTGTTGCTCTGTAAAATGATATATTCCCTAAAACTGTTTCCATTGGGTATTATAAAGGCTCAGCAAGCAAACTCTCAGGAGGCATAACTAGGTAATGCATCAACAAAGACAAAGAAAAACAAGAGGCAGCTGGGCTATTATTAAGAAATGAAGCAGAAGTAGTTGAAAATATAGGGTGCAAGTTAGAGGAAAAAGGCAATTTGGTTAAATAAAAAGAGCATCAGCATCTGCATCTACACTGGAAATCAAGAACAGCCATCAAAAAAAAAAAACAACAACAAAACCAAAACAAACCAACCAAAAAAACCAAAAACCCAAAAAACCAAAAACAAGAAACGCAGCAGACCCCTATTTCTCATTGCATGACCGTCTTCTGCCTTTTAGCTGCAACCAGAGTGCACAGCAAAGTCCATGTCCGAAGAGTCCGAAGAGTCCGAAGGGCTCTTCAAAGCAAAAATTGCCGGACATAGTTCCACCTTCACGGAAACCAGCAGGACTTTTGGGGTGTGGGCACCTCTGGGAGGGGCGGTGTGAGCCCTGAGCTCTGTTATCTCCACGTGGGGGCACAGTTGTACTTGCATGAAGCCCCGTTGAGCTGTAGGGGTCAATCACCCTCCCTTAAACCCTCTAAACAACACAAGGGCATCTACTTAATCACCTCAGTACAGACTTTGGCACTCTTCTTTGTATTTTTTTTTTTTTTTAATAATTTATAACCAGATTTTTATTGCCATCATCAACAAACTTCATGTTTCCTCTAAGCTGGTCCTTTATCCATGGCACTATGGAATTCAATGGCAAACCATGAACTGAGATACAAGCTGCTCCAATTTTTATTTTCAATGTATTAAAACAAAATTAGAAGGGATGCTTACTAAACTCTAATAGAGATTTCCTGTGGAGGCATACAATAAAGACTTCAACATCAGCAGATCTATAACCACTAAATATCATTCTAATAATTTGTTTTATTGTCATGCAAACATGACATTCATTTGACTTGAACTGTGGAAATGTGTTTGAAGTTCATCGCTTCATGTGCAGAACACTGAATTCATGTCTGGACACTTCAGTACTGAAAAACCAAAAAACAAATTAGAAACAATTACAACCATGCAGATCCAGTACCTAACTCTATAAATAATTTCCCTGTCCTAGTGTATTACACATACAAGTAAAGCAAAGACAATAAAAGTTCAGTCAGAAAGCAACAAAAGAAGGAGATAAGGACCTAAATAATTTACAGGAAGTATCAGAGAGCAAGAATACAATTAGTGTTTACATTGCAGTGGTTTTGGACTGAATTTGTTTTATTGTAATCAAAAACAGGGCTTGACCCTCAGCTGCCTAGTTATGGAACATCAAGCCTGGCTAGGTTCCTTCAAACCTCTTTTGTTGAACCAGTCACCAGAATTCAACAATCCAACATTCTACATGTGTCCTTAGCCCACAGCACAGGCACCACCAGATGAAGCACTTGAACTTAGTAAAGGCTCCCACGGTCAGACAGAATCGGCACAAGACGCTCACCTGGCGAGTGACCCAGGGTTGCAGAAGAGCAAATGCCCTCTTCTGACTCATTTTAACATACAGGAAATGATCAGTTCATCCAGTTGCAGCATCCAGTTAAACATAGCACCAGGTAGATGTGTTTCAAAGAGCATCCAACTATCTTTTAGTCCAACCTACAAGTCAGTTTTTGCATTTCATCTTTCACTGCCTATGATTTTCTCCTTTCTATGTAGTTAGTGGATTTACCTGTCTCAGGTTAACAAAAAACCTTCATACTCATACTCAAAGACCAGAAAACTATATATATACATATGGCTTTGTAAATCCCAGGCTGGAAGAAATGACATTTT
The DNA here is from genome assembly GCA_013397815.1 of Aleadryas rufinucha. NCBI lineage: Eukaryota > Metazoa > Chordata > Aves > Passeriformes > Aleadryas > Aleadryas rufinucha. The sequence goes on from VZTH01009698.1 coordinate 284,053, forward strand.
CAGCTCTTATTGTAACTACTTCATACAAGGAAAGATAAGAGAACAAGGCCCATTTTTTTCAGCAGACCACAAGACCCGTGTTAAACTGCCTAGAATTAGCCTCTTCTTCTTACTTACCTACATTGTTGTTTATTTCCAGACTTGCCTTTCTTGCAGTCATAGCTGTAGTCTTTTAAAACTGCTGCCTTGAGTGTGCAGCAAGAGATGGGAGAGTAATGAGGGGCTGCATTAAGCCTTTAAATGCTTCAGGTACATGGAATATACAGCCATGCCTCACAATATCCCAGACCACAGCCAGCTCCTGACCAAATCATTGCCTCAGTGTTAAACTGCAGAATGGAGGCACAATTCCAGCCTTCAGATTATACATCTCTTTCTACTGACCCGATATAAAAGTCACAGATTCAGTTGTTTTTCTTACTTGCAGTTTTGTAAAGTGGTGAATTTTCATAGGGCCCATGCATTAAAAAATTGTGAGCCAATAAGTGTTCAATGCAACAGAAGAAAAAAAAGAAAGGTGTGAACTAGCAGGGACAGAGGGGTAGATTTGAAAGAAAAATTATGCTTCTATGAAAAGGACATATCAAGTGACAAAAGAAAGATTATCCAATTTCTATTTGTCTAACCTTAAGTTCATGAAGAAAAAAATATTAAAATATTTATTTCCAGTCAAGACAAAAGCTAACAGAGGAGGCATTACTGAAACAGAATCACATTAAAAATATTTTAAAGGAATTTTTCAAGAGGCTAAGAAGGACTCCATCTAGTTTCCTCTGAAATCATTAAGATCCTTGCCACAGATTTTTTATAAGGGATATTAGGAAAGAATCTCCCTTGAGAGAAAAAAAAAAAGGTCTTTCCACCAATGTATGACTCTTAGAATTGTGCAAGTGGAAACAAAATTTTGTTGCCAGCACTCGCCCTGCTATAACTCAGATATTACACAGCAATAACAGCAAGAAACTACCAAACACTGAATAAACTCATTGCCACATTTTAAGAGCAGCATATACTGTATAAACACATATTAAATTTTAGGAAAACTACTTTTTAATTAAGTAGTGTTTAATTTGTGACTGGAAACTTGACTCATCCCATGTCCCAAAAGAAGTCACTCAGTTTGGCCATAGGAAAGGCACTTCCCTGGGTCTGCATGGAGCAGCATGGGTTAAATAGGTTATTGATATCCCTGCTCTCATGAAATTTAAATATATTTAAATGCATTTTTAAAATTTCAGTGTAAGAGGAAGATAACTATCAGCTGATAGGGAAGTCCCTCCACCAACATTGACTTATTTCAAACTGAAGCATTCTCTGGAGTTTTAATGATGACATATGCTTTTGAGTTCTGTAAATTTTTTGTGTTAATAAAGACACTGGTACAGGTATATATATTCCCTATTAGAGCCAAAAAAGTAATAGTAGTAGTAATTTAAAATTTAAAAAAAATCCTTAAGCAAAAAACAACAGACGCTAAAAAGACCTCAGAGAAAAACAAGATAGGAAGCCATTGAAATTGCTTATATAGAAAATGTTAGAAAAAAAAAGAAAAATTGAATTCCTCCCCTTCTTAAATTTAACCACTACCTTTATCAACAGAGAAATAAGGCATTTCAAACAGATGTGTGACATGAAGTCTGTTGTGATCTTAAAATTTACTAAAATTTTAGAAATTTCATTAAGTACCATCACCATGACGCGTGGTAACAGTTAAACTTATTAAAAATAGTGAAAACAGAACCACAAAATACACAAAATTTCTCAGCAAACTCATATCATTTTCTCCTCCCTTTTTCTTACTCTTTTCTCCCATGACTACCACTCTATATTCAGAGTGAGTATAAGTATAATATCACTATATAAAACCATGCCATTGCACTGTCAAATATTTTTAAAAATTATTTTTTCCCATAAACTGATTGTAAGATAAATTTCATACATAATTTTCTTAATCTAAGTGATGTCTTGGTCCTCAAAGAAAGCAATTAAGTAGAATGAGAGAAGCATATTCAGTACTCAATTTTCTTTATCATAAGGAAAATACTTTTATTATGCACAAAGGACTGTAACTTACACCTAAACATGGTAAACTTTTGTATTCTGTGGTATGTATACATGTATCTCAAGACGTCTAGAAATGAGCCTGTAATTGCCTGCATGTGACTCACCCTAATATAATTTTTCTTGATTGAAACATAAGAGGGAAAAAAAAAATTCTAACCTTTAAATTGAAAATTGTTGAAGCCCAAAACAGACTGACATGCACTCTTTTGAAAGCATTTAAGTAGACTGAACACTCAGCCCAGCCTTTTTTATCTTTCTTTTTTGTTTTTTTTTTTTCCTTCTTTTCGGGCTTGTCGACACAAGGAGGGATAATGGGGAGGTGTATCGTTTCCAGCGAGCTGCAGTTCAGTAACTGCTGCATATTTAATGTTGCACTGCAGCCATGGCCACGCAGCCAGCTGGCTCACAGCTACAGTGCAAATAACTGCTTTTGTAGCTGAGGGGATTTTCTTGATATTAAGCACTACATGACCATGCTCCATGTTCCTTTCCCCCCTACCAGCCCATCAGCATTGCAGAATTTCACCTGCTGTCCACTTCAGACCACAGCAACAAACAAACAAAGCACATTTACCAGTCCCCTGATCCCTCTCCTGCCATGCAATAATCCATCTCCTCCTCCCATTCTGGCTGTACCCCCACCCAGACCAGCCACCCACGTGGAACTGGTGCAGCATTTGTGGTTACCAGCACAAGGGCATCTGGAGGTATATTTGGGGCTTTGCCAGGGCCCAGGGCAGCTGCAGAATGCCAAAGCCAAGCTAGAGCCTGGTCACAGAGCAGTGATTGGCCCATCTGCAGCCACAACACAGGGACAAGGCACAAACATAGCTGGAAGGAAGTTCCTTGGGATAATGTCTCCCCAAGCCACTGCCCAAAATTCAGGGCCAGATGCAGATGGTCAGCTAAGCTGCCCTGCCTGGCAACATTTAACAAAACACAAAGACTCATCTATCAGCCAGAGTAGTAGAAGTGAGGAAAGATCAGGACATGTCAGCATGGGACATCTGTAATGAGATCATCCCTATTGTTGATGGTAGTACACAGGTGAGAAAATTTGGGCTTTCTTAATGAAACAAAAGAGCGTTGAAACCACCCTGTCAATGTGGGCCTTTCCAGATCAACCAGTATGTTAGAAAATGTGTGAGCTCAGAGGACGGAGGAATATGTACAAAGAATATGATCATAGGTACCATTTGTTGCCTCAGTGCAATTTGGGAGCCACTTTCTGTGCAGATGCCCCAATAGTGTCCAAGAGACTAGCAGGTTTTATCATCTGGCTGATATGACTTTCTTAATGAAAACACATCTCTCTTATCAATGGATCTTCCCCCATCATATTCATAGCTTAATGACTAATAACTAGGGTAGAATTTTGGAGTCAAAGCAGCTACATGATTTCCAATGAGCAAGGGATCACTTGTGCTCTCAATCTGCTGCTGTTCCTGCAGCTCTGGGAGGAACCTGTCCTAAATGTGCAGGGTAATTTTTCCTATGAGGTTTGTTTTGAGAGCATGGCAAAGGTATGGATACTATACTCATTATCCTGGGGGAAGTTGCCTGCCAGATGCTATCCTGACTGTTAATGGATTTTCTTGGACAATTGGATATTCAACAAAATGGTTAAACACCATCAGAGCAATTACATTTGGCTGAAGGAAGTGAAGCTGATGCTCTTTCACAACTAGGTTAGTGCTTGCTAAGCAGTGTCTCCACCTGGTATTTTCAGAGCATGTTATGTGTTACATAACACCTGTGTAAGCATGAGAAAGCAGCTCTCTGGTGGCTGGAAGGCACAGGTTCAGTCAGCTTTACAGAGCCAGCAGTCAGCCTTCTCCAAGATGACACTTACAAGGGACATGTCCAGCTCTTACTATATTCTTGCTTTTCTTGCTAGATGAAGACTTGTCTTTTAAATTAAAGAATCCAATTTCCAGTGGTATGTTTTTTTTCTAGTACCTTGTATAATTTTTCATGCATATTTCATGGGCAGTCTACGCAATACAACATGAATATTTCAAGGCTTTTTTTTTTCCCCCGGAATGCTAGGGAAAGTTCTCTTCTATTTAAGTATGAAAATTTTCTTACTACTCCTTTCTTAAAGCTTTTTCTACTGAAAATGGAGGAAAATTAAGTATGAGTTACCATACAGGATTAGCAACTACTGCACAGAAATCCCACTATGAAAATACTATGCTCTAAACTTAACTAGGTGAGATGGATCCCACCTGTGCTGTTTCATTCCAGCATTCCTGAGGATCCACTGCCCCTGACTGTTTACAGGCACTTTGATGGTCTGAGAAAACAGCAAATTACCCTTACAAGTAATGGGGTGTATTCACTTTGGGCTGTGGGAGAAGCAAGACCAATTATCAGGCCACTTGGCAGTTATATCTGTACTGGTGCAAGCATCTCTTTTAGCAGAGGAAATGAGAACAGGGAGCAGAGAAAGTTTCTTTAGGCAGACCAGAGTGAGCTCAGCACTGTATGTATTATGTCATTCACCAGGACGGTGACATTTGGCGTGAGTGGAAGGGCAAAGCTCCCCACTGAGGGATGGGTGACAAGGCCTCTATGCTTGGCACAGTTTGGATTTAGTAAATTGCTTTTCCTATCTTTCCATTTCATACCCCCTGAAGTCATGCACAAAGTTCACTGTGAAATAAATGGAGTTTTGAAATGATTGCTGACAATGTCTTCATACCGATATGTATTTTCATGGAATTGTTCCACAAAATATTTTTTTCTTCCTTACAGTTCATTGCCTAAGAGCAGCACTAGGTTTTATTTAAGGGCAAGAACTGAAATACCTTTGTACAGCTGTAATGATCTAATCTACATGTGAGTAAATGCTCCAGGGAATACCTTGCACGTTGCCTCTCTGGCACTCTGAAATGCACTTCATAACGTGCTATGATGTTTGTAGAACAGAAAAGGGCTTTTAGAAACCTGTCTCTTTTTAGCCCTCTCAGACTCCATTGCCTCAGCTCAGGCTTTTGTTGCAAGAATTGCTTCTCCTGCTCTGAGAGATAACCCAGGCCATCTGCAGCCAGCTTGCTGCCCTTCCAATGAACCGTAGTCCAGGATTGGTGTCACAGGACCAAACACCCCTCAAAGGAAGCTGCTCTAACTGCTGGAAACAAACACAAACCACATTGTTTTCCTGAAATGGGCTCTCTGTAAATATACAGGGGAAGGCTGCTTCTTGGCAATCCTTCCAAGCTGAATTCTCAGATTCTTGCTGTTCTTCTGAAGCCAGTGGTCAATCTGAATGCAATGGCCAGTGGCAGGGAGCATAAACGTGTATAGTCACCTGCCCACACTCAGGTAACAAATGCAGTTTCCTGAGCATGTATCTCACTGAAAATAGGTTAGCCTAAGGAAATTCAAGGCTTCCAACAACCTGATTTTGCTGTCCTTGTATCCGAGCCTAGCTGAAAACAGACTGGTCCTGATCAAACTTAAACAGTAAGAATATAGATAAGCAAGAAAAAAGTAGGTAAACCTGTGCAAAGGAACAGCATAGGGATGCCAAAATACTATATGGAATAGGCCAATTTTGTTCATTATTAGCTCCATGCTGTCTGATTTACTACACTTTGAAACAGAGGTATGGAACAAACAATATTCTATCAGGTATATGTACTATAAATTGTATTTTGGCAATGAAGCTTAGCTCACTAAGCTCATTTGAGAAATTTTACTCAGAACCAGCTTCCTTTTCATCCTCCCTTAGATAATTTCCGTTTCACCAAAGAAATGAAAGCATACCAACAAACCATGCAAGAAAGTCCTGACAGCATCCTACTAACTTTGCAGAAGCAGACTGATTATCTGTGAAAATGAACAAAATCTTCCCTTCTGAACAGAAAGAACCTCCTCATTTATTTTTTCAATAATAACTGCATGTTAAAATTCCAAAGTTAATCTACTTCTCAAAAGCATTCCTTGCACGTTCCTCCCCCTCACCTTCCACTGCTTATGTAGCCAGTAGTCCTGTCATCTCTACACAAGCTTTTCACTAAATCTCAGTGTTCCAGCAGATTAAACCAAGAACATGAATTCTTTCTGTGTGCTTAAATGCTAAAAATAAAGCATCAGATTTTCAGCTGACATAAATCAGCCTGATTGCACTGAAGTCCAAAGAAAGCAGGGAATAACCCAGCGTACCAAATCCAGCTCACAGAAGCTTCTGAAAATTATCCATGTACCTGCTTCGGTGTGTACCCATATAGACACACAGCAACACAGAGAGAGTAGGAAATATATACTTGCTTCAGTAGGCTTTCCACCAGAAAGGCTTTAATTTACCTGCTCTTGATTCTAACATACATTTGCTAAAGTTTAATTAAGCTAAAGGTGTACAAAATAAACACTGTAGCAAAGCTAACCATAAACAGGTGCAGAAAGAACCTGTTCAGCTGCTTGTGTTATTTGCACAGGCAAGACCTAAGCATGCCTCAGATGATACTCCCATGACTTTTACTCCGGGTGACCACAGATTTCCATCCTCAGGATGAAATGCGCTGGTCACACCTCTGCATTGCTGTTTCATGATGTCTGCAGACCCAGTGGAGTACCAATAAAAGCAGCTGGAAGGTTTATGCTTTTTGTTAAGTTTGTGACAGCTGTAAATATTTTGTACTTTAACGAGATTATAGAAATCTTGAAACTCCAGATATTATGCTCTGTGGGGGATTGCACTATTTGGGCCTTAAGTCTTGTGTTTGGAATATCTGATGCCAAAACCACTGGCTAGGGACAGAGCAGAATCCTAGGATTTACCCAGGCCCCCCTCAGCCTCAGAAAGGCTCACAGTGCACAACTAACATTTCCCAAGACATATTCAGCAATGGAGCATCCTTAAATTCATTGCTGCAGTGTTTTACTTTCCTGCCTGACAAAAAGATTATCTAATGTTTAAATTTTAGGTTCCTTACTGAAAATGAAGTCTATTACTTCCTTCTTGGCATATCTGTCATGAAGATAGGGAACAGATCATTCCTTTCCTCTGTGCATTCTTAAAGATTAATGTCATGTTTCTCATCAGACTTTTCATATTTAAACTAAATAATTTTACCTTGCAGATGAAGTTATATGGACTTCCCAATTTCCTTATTTCACTCCAGATTCTCTTCAATGAATCTGGAAGAGCTGTGGCTAGGACTGAACACAATGATTCAGTTGTGCTTCTTCCTGTTCTGTAAGATGACTGTATCTTATAAACCAAACCTGTTGGTGCACCCTGGAATATATTTTCCTGGTTTTCAACAGTATAATTATATTTACTTCTGGTTTTAATCTCAACAGTTTGCAGGTCCCTTTCCATACACAATTTACCTGGCTGCTCCCCACCTGCCTTAGTATAGTTGATTATTCCTGTCTAAACTTTGCAGTCTGCAGTTGTCCCTGCTGACATTCATCCTATCCCCACCAAGCTCCAAGATAATTTCTTCTATTTTTGAAAGAATTTAAAGCTTCAAAACTGTCTTTCACCGCTCTGGCAATCCCTCCCTACCTGGAGCTGAACAGGCAACTGCAGAAACTTTGAAAGATTTTTCCATCTTGATAGTGTTATGAACTGTGTCTTCCCAAGTACTTTGTTTGCGTTTCAATTTTTCGTCTAGGTTCCTCTTTTTTAATTTGTTATGTGCTATAGTTTAGCAGCACATAAAATGCTACTAAAACCTTCTTGAAAGTCAATATACATAACATCTGCTGTTACGCTGTTACTCTGTTACAGATATTCTTTAAATGTCTTTAGAATGAAAAACTCTGTTTACTGTTTTGTTTTGCTGCTGTCTTCTAGGTGCCTGCAAAAATTCATTTAAATCGTTAATTGTGAGGTAAAATAGGTTTTTTCCAGTCTTTTTATTCGCTTCCATGGCAGTTAAGTTCAGGAAGAAACTTTATCTAGCAAAGATGACACTCAGCAGTGGGATCTTCCAAATTCTTCTTCTATTAATAACATCAGTACAAGGTCCTTTAAGTACCAATTTCTATAGATGTTAAGGTTAGCTCTTATCACATATGGCTGTAAAAGCTGAAACTGTATCAGCTAAGCAGGAAAGAGCAGTGAGAGCCAAACTTAGCCATGTTGTGAAAAGACATCTTGCAGAGGAGAAGAGGCTGTGTAGTACTTCTACCTTCCAGAGCTATAGTACTAAGCAACAGAAGTATCCTTGGACTTGTGGGTGGTTGTGTGCTACTTCTGCTTTTCTGTGTGCCTTCTGGAAAGTCATTTAACCTTTTCCTGCTGCAGATTTTCTGCCTATATGAAGGATATAATGATGCTCACTATCCTTTTTAAAATGTGCTTTAACAGCATCAAAGACAAAAAAATTTCTGTAAGTGCTGAGGTGTTATTTATGAATCACTGTCCCTGGGCAGAGGAAAGTGAAATTTAGAAAATGGTGTGGTTAAAAGACCCCAAACAGGTAGCATCCAGTGTAACAAAGATAATATGTATGAAAAAACCTAAGAAGTTTCAGAGTTCATTGTTCTGCTCTTAGAAGTAAATGAAGATGTAACATATGCTTTTAACTCCTCTTTCATTTCACCAGCTGTCCCATGCAACCTTTAACTCCTCAGAAGAAATAAGCACATAAGAAGTGAATTATTGGTTTGGAAAAAAAAATCCTGTCAAATTTTGCTGTACCATACTCACTCCACAAACATTAATATGAAATGAGGATTTATGGAGTTCAGTGCCATTTTTTTGTAAGATTATTTTTTTTCCATAAACTTAAGTGTCAATCTTGTCTAGACCTTGATGACACAAGGTAAGCTGTCATCTCAAAAAACAGCTATCAGTGCAAATTGCTACAGAGATTCTATGGAAGAGAGCAGAACAGGTTAAGCAATTTAAGCCCTAACAATTAAACTTTTCTCAAGAAATCACATGATTAAATAAATAAATAAATATTAGTATATATAATACTAAGTCAGTTACATATATTTTATGACTCCTTGTGAAAGAATGTACAAAAAAAAAAGGAGATAAAAAGAGAAGAAACAAGAAAATGGTTACTGTGGAGCCTTTGTTAAGACCTTTGTAAGACCAGTCAGGCCTTGACTAGACTTGTCTTTCTATTTAACTTATTTGAAATAATTGATTAAATTTTGTTTACACCTGTGTCATGCCCTTGACTCAAACAGCATCAGAACATTTTGTCCTACTGCATTCTGTCATATTCCTTGAAAATGTGAAGTAGTTGCTGAAACAGGAAAGTAAAGCTTGAAATCTGAAGTGGAGGTTTTCCCTAGTGAACTTTAGAAGTACCCAACACATGCTGGGGGGTGGTATTCCTCTACAGAACTTGTCAAAGCTATATAATTATGTGGTAACATTTGTAAATCCCATTTGCTAGAGTGTCGCCAAGTTCAAACCAGCAATGGAAGTGGTCTTCACACACATTTCCATATGCTTGCATTTCTGAAGTACTTCAAAAGGAGTGTCTCCTGCTCACATATGGCCTGTAGAAGGCATTTAGAATTCTGGAGTGCTAACTTGTGGGATGGGAAGCAGCTCTGTACGGGAGAGGTGGTTTCCATTTGCAAATGCAAAAAACTAGAATTGTGTCCTCATCAGAGCCTTAGCATTTACTTTTTCTTTCTTAATTCCCTTTATTGGCATATTCTGTGATTTAAGCATTTCAGATCTGCTTTTAGCTTCGCTGTAATAGTCAGCAAATGGAATTCCATTCCGAATGTTTTGTTCTTTTATTCTATCATCTTCTTTTCTTTTCTTAAACTCTCCATTACTCCTCTCCAATATGACTACCTTATTATATCTCCTTTAAAATATGCTCACTTTTGCTCTCCCTTCCACTCATCACACCCACGTGTTCATTACAAACTGTTTTCATCAACTCATCCACCAATTTTAAAAATGCGACACTGTGATGGTTGGTTACACCCTTCTACATTTCTTTTTTAATTCAAATTGTCTCACATTTTGTCTTGTGACTCTGTTTTTTGCTGACAGTGCAATATATTGGCAGTAAACTTTGGGTTCAGGACCATTCTCTTGATATTTCTCATAATTCTGTTGTAGAGTCTGGACTATATCAGCCAAACTACCTTATAAATTCATTGCCAGCTGAATAGATCCCAGCTGAAATGTTGCTTCTCACTTCATTGTGGATTCCAACAGTTTTAAACATGTCCTTCCTGCCTTTCATCAAGTCACAAATGTTACTTGAAGAAGAATCTTTTATTTCCATATGGATAGTCTTCATGATTGTCCACCACTTCTAATGGGGAAGGATCCTCAAACACTGGCAGTAGGCAGCACAGCTTCGAGGGAATATTCTCATGAATGGGATACTTTCCCAAACGAGACCACATACCTCAACAAGAACTTGAGCGACAGATTCCGTACTGTTTTAGCTGCGCTTTAATGCTCCCCAGGATCTGGAAAATGGGAGTAAGCCTTCACTGAATGATCACATAGCTCTATCTGTATCTACAGAAATTGCACAGAAGACATTTGTGTCTCTGGATTTTGGCATAACCCTGGGAACAAGATCCATCCCCTCCTCCCCGCCACATCGGAGCAAAGCTTTCAGTTACATTTGCCACACTGATGGTTTTGGTAGTGAACAGCCACTACTACACAAGTCTGAGATGTCATCTAGGCTTCACCAATACCCTCACTCGTAGCTTTAGATATTTTCATCATGAAAAAATATTAGAAGACATTTGACCTTTCCATTTTATACATACAGATCTGCAGCTGAGCACACGTTGTGATCGTTCCCCTGTACTTGGCACAGAATTTGGTGCACCTCAAATTCTGTGTTTGGTTTTGGGCCCCTCCCTAAAAGGAGGACATTGAGTGAGTCCAGAGCTGGGGAAGGGTCTGGAGCATAAGGCTGATGAGGAGCAGCAGAGGGAGCAGGGAATGTTTAGCCTGGAGAAAAGGAGGCTCGGGGGAACTTTATATCACTCTGTACAACTGCCTGAAAGGAGTTTGCAGCCAGGTGGGGGTCGGTTTCTTTACCTGAGTAGTAATTGATAGGATAATAAAGCAGCAGCCTCAGTTTGTACCAGGAGAGATTTAGATTGGATATTAAAAGAAATTCTTAGTGGAAATGGTTGTCAAGCTTTGGAACAGGCTGCCCAGGGAAGAGGTGGAGTCACCACCCCTGCAGTGATTTAAAAGTCACGTAGATGTAGCACTTGGGGATGTGGTTTAGTGGTGGGCTTGACAGTGCTGGGTTAATGGTAGGACTCGATGGCCTCAAAGAACTTTTCCAAACTAAACGATTCTATGATAATTTAAACTGTCAGGATAATAAAATCATTTTTGGCAGATTATTTCTGCCAGGTGTTTTTGATACAAGTGTTTGATATTTCTGAAGGCATAATCTCCACATTTCAAGCTGGTAGGTAGCCTCACTCAAAGATTTCCATAACAAGGCCAATCATATCTTAAGAAGTAAATATAAATCAATCACACTAACAACCAAGTAATCAAAAAACTCAGCTCCTCATCTGTTATGAAGAAAGTTTGTAGGGCTCTCACAAAAACTCCAACCTTACTGTTCCAAGACTGTGTTTCAGTTCAATACTGTTTCCCTCTTTGAACAAGTTCTACAGCCAAAAGTATAAAAAAAAAAAAGAAGCCAAAAAGCTGTCCCAGGTCAAGCCAACTCGATCACGGTATTTCCTATTATAAACAAACCTTTGAAATCACAAATCAAAACTTGGTATCTATATTGTTTTTTTTCTCCCCAAGTTAACCTGGTTCTTATCCTCCAAACTCACTTTATCCAATTATCTTTGAGAGATAGTTTCCTTTACACATACAAAACCCATTGTTGCAGTGATTGATAATATAAATAAGCTGTAAGCACACATTCCATCTAGACTTGTACTGATGTCCATTCGCTTGTAGCATTGTGTTAGGGACATTGCTGACACAACCTAAAGACTAATTAAAATACCACTCACCTACACAGAGGGATGATGCCTGGCACTCCCAAGGGAAATGAAGAGTCTCTGTCACACTTGCTCCTCCTTTTGGACTTGCATGTCTATTTTGAAAATAAGCCTAATGTGAGACCTGAACTTAGATTAATCTATCTTTTAACAAGACTCTGTCACACAAAGTATTTCCATAGTCATTCTTTTTTATTATTCTATACTTATATTTTTCAGAAAAGCTGATTCAGTTCTTTTCCTTGTCTTGCTAAAGCATCCTGCTTTCTTTTGAGATGGGCATAAAAAAACCTCACTCTTACTGTGCTGTGTTCTTGCTCTTCCTCACAAGCTCGAAGAGGAATCATTAGACAATAATTTTACAGCTAACCAATGACCATATTTGTGCTTTCTCAGCTAGGCCAGAAATCATTCAGCACCTCAAGTTTTCCAGTCCAGCAAAACCTATATCAGAACTGTCCAGCTCAGCGTCTACATCTATAGACTGAATTAATGTGCAGAGGTATATTTCAGTGCTCTTCCAGGTGCAAGTTTCCACAAGACTGTCATGTGCCATTTTTCTTCCCCTGTGTACTCATGCAGGGTGCTTTTGTTCTTCTGATTACTACTTCTTTAGGGGGAAACTTTCCATGTCATCTGACATCACAGACTATGACCATCAGAAGGTCTATAATTGAGAGCCATTTCCTAACCCTATCCTATATTATTTTCATCTACAAAACTCAGACTTCTTAGTAAGGGCCAACAAGCCCATAACAACACTAGAGTGTATCTAAATTTATCAAGGGAAGATTTAACTTATCCCAAGATAAAAGCAGTTGACTCAGTTATTAAGACGTCTCTCTTAATTTGTTCCCTTTTTGATTCCTTCTGTTGTACTTCTATCAGATAGTCCCATAAACAAAGTTAATTATTAATTTACTAGTTTTCTAAAATACCTCAAAGTCTTTATTTAATGGAAAAAGTAAATCTTGAACAGAAGACCAAGCTATTTAAAACAGGCTGTGCCACTATCAATTTCCTATGCTGTCCTGAACTTTCACTTAAAGGAAGAATGAGGAAAAAAATCTAAATAAAATAGGAGAATATTTTCCTTCTGCTTTTTCCCCCCCAGTAGAAGACTCAAAGATTAATAAACCAAGCAACAGAACACATGGCACTTCTACAGCTCTCAACAAAAACACCTACAGTGAAAACAACTACTTTCTGCAGAGAATCTTTTAGAGACAAAAGGGCTCTTCAGACAAGGCCTCTGAACAGGCTGTTGACAAGTGCGTCTTGATAAAGAACTCCTACATGCAGTTGCACCCACCATTCTCTGAGGAAGAGAATGCTTCCCTTAACATCCCTTTGATGGGCCAAAACTCAACACCAAAGGTCAGCATTCCAGACTATAAGAGAGTCCCCTGTGGCAGGAGCATGAGCTTGTATAGAGCTGGTGGGTCCACAGATGGGGATGTGGGTGAGGGCTCCAGGTGGGGCTGGTCAGAGCCATTAGAGCCTACTCAAGACCCTGTTATAGAGTAAATAGTCAGAAAATAGAGAATCTGGCCAGATTCAGAAATAATAGTAAAAAAACAAACAACCCAATATTACTCACTTTGCATGAATTTCAAGAGAACTGCTTGAAGAAGATTCCTCAATAAGATACCATGCTTTGGGAACAGTTAAGTGAAGTTCTGAAGGCTGTCCTTTAATGATTTGAATATCTAAAGCTTGTAGGAAGAGAAAAGCCCTCAGAAAAAAGCAGTCATTACAAAATAAACTCCCAACAACACAGAGTGTATGTCTCCACCTGTTTTGGTATATTGTTCTTCAAATTATTCAGCCAGTAGCCACAGACACATCTTCATGTGGGCTAGGAAATATGCTTGCACAAAGACTTCCAGAAGACCAAAGTCTTTTTCCACCACATCAAAAAGCAATGCAAAAAAGTATGCTGAAATAGAAAAGAAACTCCTAGTACTTGCACAGACTTTTTTACTGGTTCAGTGCATATTTCCTCACGGTAGGTTTTGTCAAGAAACAGGACACAGATCTCTGGATATTTTTTCAACTATGATCCAAATAATATGACTTTATCTAATTATTTTCCCACATGATGAACTTATAATGCAAAAGTTTTCAGAGGAGAAAACACTCCTCTGAAATAGAAATGGTAACCAACCACCGGACTAAGAAGCAAAGACGATGATAAGTACAATCTGACCTCATCCTGGCGGCGATGCTGGTTGATCAAAGCAAGTTAGACATGAAAATCTAACACATGAGATTTGCCAGTAATTTCAACTCCACCTTTGTCAGTGGTGAGTGAGTCAATGTCCAGCAAATCCATTTCCATACTGGCAGGACTGGAATAACCTTTACATGACTGATAGACTGCTTCTGAAAGGACAGCTGATTTTGATCCCTTGAGCACTTCAAAGGGCTGTGTTAGTTCAGTACCTTGAAGAACATAAATTTATAAACAAATACAAGGTCAGATCACAACATGCTGTATGCTAGACTGTCTGGGGTTCTTTTCCAGATTCATGATATCCAGTAAATAAGCATTTGGAATGTAATAATTTAAGTGTAGGAAGGGAAAAAAAGGCACAAATAGTAACAATCACTGGGGCCATTAATCTCCTCAAAGCTACCTGCCAGATCTTGGCAGTAGAGGCAATAGACTAGTTTTTTTGGAAAGGACGCAAATACAGTACTGCGGTTGATTACTTCTCCAGATATATTGGTTTGGCTCTACTTATATAGACCTAAGTGGCACACGTGGTCCAGAAAGTAAGTAAATACTTGAAAAACATGAAGTCTTTATGTCAGATAATGGACCTTTAAAACAATCAAAGTTTTCATAGAGCTGTTACATTCGACATCATTGTCATAGTTTATTTTGCCCCCAGAGCAACGGCAATAAAAAGGTAGAGATGAGAAGAGCACGAACTAGAACATATTAAAAGAAAAACAAAACCCACAAACCATCTGCAAAAATTAATGGGTTGGTATAAAAAAATCTAGCCAGTCAACAGCTGGATCTGCTCCTGCACAATTTCTGATGGTAAGAAGATTAAAGATGATTCTATCCATGGCACCCAGATAACCTTAAACTAAATGTTCCAGCTGAAAGGAATGCTGAACATGAGAAGATGAAATAAAATTCCATCAACAACAAATGTCAATGGTTGGCACAGAGCAAAACCACTGCCTGACCTGAGACCAGGGACTGGAGCTTTCAGACGTGTGGAGCTTTTCAGAATGTAGCAAATATTCCCAGCCTCCCTTTTGTGATGATTCAGAAGGATTTCTTTGGAGGATCTGGGCTAATCTGCAGAATTTTCCAGTTCAACAATGAGAAAATCAAGGACCTGTTTGCATTCCCTAATGAAATGTAAACTACTTAGGAGACTTCCCACAAGACCCCATCAGAAGCCAGAACTGTCTTCCCGAAGAAGTGGTCTTAAAACCTCTCTCTATGGGTATGCTCCATAGGCATGTGTGTTTGTGTTTTAGAAATGTTGATTTATCATTTTAAGTTTTAATGCAATTGCCAGACAGAACCATGAGATATTACAAGGTTAAGATAATGAACAGGGCAATTTCAGGAAAGAGCTTTTCCTAGCAGCAGCATGAGCCATGTTCTTCTTTAAAACAGGGCAACACCAAATACTTCATTTGGTATGAGATCACCCATATCAAAAGATTAACCTTTTCTAAAACAAAATACTGCTTTTCATGTCAGGGAAAGGTTTGTCAAACTCTAACAACCTTGAGCAGTTATTTGATGCAGTTGATGCAGTACCTTGTACTGCAAGGATCTTATTTTTCCCTCTGGTGACATAGGTTCCCTCTGGTGACTAAGGCCTTCCTTAGTTTTGACCTGCCAGACACAGTTACTTCTGGAATTGAATATACAACCCAATCCCAGATTACAGATATCCCATATCTGTAATTTTATACAACAAATTAATCTTACCTTAAACCTAGACTCTTCAAAACCCTGAAAGAAAGGAACACCCTAGCACATCTCACATGCAGACATGGAGGCTGTATGGTTTATCCTCTTCCTTCCAGTTTTCTTTTTATAAGATGTTTTTCTCACCATCAAGCAAATTATTTTGGCCAATATTAAACTACACTAATACCAAACCCACAAAAATTAAAAAAAAAAAAAAAAAAAATTAAGCCACCAGGGACAGTTAGAAGAAGAGCTGGACATCCTGAATCCTGTGGTGGGTTTAGCCCAAAGAACCTATGCTTCCTCAGTAATTTTGAAAATCTTCTCTTGAAGGATAAGAGGAAGATTTTTTTCTGTAGTGACAAAACGCAACAAAAAAAGTACTACTTCAGACGGACTCAATAAAGCAGCTCCAAACAGATAATATCCTGAAGAAGTAAAACCTTTGCCTCTGACTCCAGCAGAGATCAGATCTCCTCTGTAACTTTGTTCCATTTGGTGGATTTTAATTCACTTGAAAATCTAACATGTAGCTGGGGTCTACATGATACACCTTGACATAGTACCAATATTTCCAGTTCAGCAGATTTTTGGCCATGACAGGTGTGCAACTACAGCAAACATCCAAATATAGCCAAAATTCATAGTTTCATAGCTGCAGAAGATACTGTGTCTGAATGTGATCATCCTAGTATCCCTTTCATGGTCTCCCAAATGAATAGGGAAAGGCTTCAGGGCATCTTTCCAGCTGTAGCTGGACATGCCACTTTCCTCCTGCAGGGCCATGTGTGGGCACATGACTCTCCACACTCTCAACTTTGGAGCCTGCAGAGGCACCGAGGAGCCCGAGTCCCCATTTCAAGACATGGACTTCACTCAGAGGATCCCTCCGTTCAAAGGCACAGAAAAACCAAAAAGGAGGTTGCAAAGTGCAAAACTCCTTCCCAGCCTCCCCAAAATAGATTTGTGTATCCTTTCACTGAGATTCTGTCTTGTTACTTCAGTTCTTCCATAACATTATTTATCAGATTTTCATCATTTTAACACGGTAAATTTGCCTGCCAACCAGGAGGAACTGAAATTCATGAACTTCCCAGGCCCAGGCTCAGAACTGAAGTACATATTGTTTCTTCCCTCAGTTAGAGACACACAGCTGCTCCTGTGTCAGCCAAAGCAGTGCTCAGACATCCAAAAGTCTGAGAGTTTATTTTTATCACTCAGCAGTCCAACAGAGGGTTTACATGGATTGGTTAGAATCCTACATTTATGTGTATATTTCATCTATCTATCTATCTATAAAAGAATATTTATACATATATATTTATGATACATGCATCTCTTAAAGCAAAGTCAAACCTGTCATCAGCTGAATGTTTAATGCAGATGCATTACTTGCCTAGAAGAGAATCTGCTCGAGGGAGTCCTGCTCTACCAGCACAGTGCATTTTGCACTTCAGTGCAAGATTATCTCACCTCCATTTACCCTAAAAATCTTGGTAGAAGAGGAAATTAAGGGAGACAAACTGAACTCTGATGCTTAGGGAGTCCCTTGATTCTGCCTGTCACAGTTTTAAGCCTGCTCAGGGCCTCAGGGGAGTCTGGCTGTTCTTACTCCTCCTCTGCCAACCAGACAGTAACGGCCCAGTGCTTTTATTCATTACCCTGAATGTAATGCACTAAATTTAACAAGTAACACACTCAGCGGGAATTTATTGGCCTTTTGCAGCATGATTGCAAGGTAGGATATGGATATGGATTCCAATTACTGCTGACACCCAGATAAGAGGAACAAAGCCTATATATGATTGTTATTAATCAAAGATGATTTCTGGTATTGCAAAGAAAAGAAAAACAAACCAAGAATAATTTAAAAATACTTAACTAAGTACTTTTTTCCTATCAAAATGTCAGTTGTTGCAAATAGAATTATGCTGCCATTTTCTAGCTAGGAATAATGAAAAGGATAAGCATATTATACAAAAATGGTCAGAAAGAAAATGTAAATAACAACTGCTATTGATTATAAAATGACATGCAGAAAATTCACATCCCAGGAGATGTAATATGCTGTGTAAAGCCTAAAAAAGAAATATGCTTGGGTTCACAGCTATCGAAGTATTAATAATCACTAAACAAAATGAAAATTCTGTGTAATATATTCCAGAGAGCTGAGATTCATATTCATCTGACAGTATTAAAAGATTGGATAGGAAGAAATTAATTTTTCTTGTTCACATCTGGAGTTTAAATAGGTACAATATGAATGGGCAAAGAACAAGCCAAAGGCCACTGCATCAAAATTCCAGAAACCAACAGATGTAAAACACATGTATATCTCTCCCAAACCTCTCCCAGGTGTGCACAGAATCAAACCCCTGAGTTATATGGGATTGCTTTCATTTCATAACACTGCAACCCACAGCATGTTAAATACTACAGTCATTCAGAGCAGTGAGAGGCAAAGAATTTGGATTCATGGTGTTTAGAATTGCCACTCATCTTGGACCTAGAAGATGAAAGTCCTTTTCGAGGTGTCTAAACTGCTAAGGTCAGCAGAGTGGGACACGAGAGCTTATGAAGTTTGTCACTGCTATTTCCAATATTCAGGCTGAGCACATTAGATGAATATTTTCTTCTAACAACTTCTTTCTCTTTCTGAACCATAAGCAGGATGAATTACTTTTCAAAACCAGAGGGTTAAAAGGGATGAAAATTTCTGAAAGACACAACAGTAAAATTTGCTTGAAATCCAGTGAGTCTGCTATTCACTGACAGGCTGCCTTATTCCTATAACTTATGTATTACTTAAAAAATTAATCAGAAAATGTGAAAATTATGTTGCAAATATCACAGTGGCCCTTTCTGGACCTATCCTAGTCTCTTTCTTGCTTCTTGAGAACCTTTTTATTTCCCAGTCCCTTCAGAATTTGTAAAAGGCAATGCACGTGCCCACTGGAACCAGAACTGACACAGTAGCTGTCTCAAACAAACCATCACAAACTTCTCAGTGAGGTTTCCAGAAAGGAATGTAATGCAATGACTTGGAGAACAAGCTTAAAAGATCTTTAACAGCTCTCCTGTCTTTAACTAAAGATTTTATTCTCCAAGACATCCTTATCACAGCCTCTACACAAGACATGGTATATGCATGAGACTTACAGCACATGTAACTGGGGTTAGCCTGCCTTTCGTGGGATGCTGCCTCTCACCTGTGAGAAGCAAGAAACCAGATTTTGCTAATATTGAGTATTACATTTTCGTCTCTCTTGTGAGGAAAAATTCCATAAGCAGTGATCATGCCCTACACACACAAGATATATTAAGAAGTACAAGCTATAAAGATTTATACATTTCACCATATAAAGAGGGGAGACAATTTTAACAAAGGCCCTTAGTGAAATAGAAAAGCAATCATGTTTTCTCACTGCTTTTTGCCACTTTACCACTATATAAGAGTGTTTTCAGTGTGGGTACAGCAGGAAGGAGAAGAGAATAAATAGGCATAATATATTTTTAGGAAAAAAAGGTATTTTAAACACATCCTCTCTACATTATATACTGTATATGATCTATGACATGGCATTTGTGATGTATATATGGATGATGGATTGTACGAGAGTGTAAAATGATCTTTGCTGCATTTGATGCTGTAAGGTTTTACTGATAAATATTTGATTACATATATACATGATTTCAAACTGGGGGACAGTCAGCTCAGTGATGCAGCCTTGGGTATCGAACAGATCTTTTATTTTTATTAATAGCTCTAGCATTTTCTTGAAATAGGTGAAGTTTGTCACTAAGGCAGAAATGGAAACAGGTAAAATTTTGATTCATCAGAGCATGCAGCTACGTTTATAACTTTAAGCTTGAGATTAGTGCTCACCAGGGCTTTGTAAATAAGGACTTTACTAAGTAATGACTCAGTAAATACACCATTTCCCCAACATTGACTACAGAGATTACTTCTGTAGTCCTCTAGCTAAAATGCATGCTAGTGTTTTACAGTCCTTGCTCACAGTAATATAAATGCACAGAAGGTAAGTTTCTGTGATTATCTACACATTGTTTTGCAAAGGACATGAAACTAATGTTGTTTCCTCATATTGCAGCTAGAACGTTATATGAGGAAAAGCCCCATGGGTGGCAACAAATGTTGAAACTCCAGTCTTTTGTTCTCAAATGTTAATGACAAAAATCCAACAACATTTTCTGAAAAAGATTACAATTTAAAATGGTAATGGTACATTTGTCTCAAGAGAATTTGTATTCTGTCTGCAAACCAATCAGGATATGGTAAAAGGATTTAGAGAGAAATCACAGCTGAATGCATAAAATCCTGGGAACAAAGAATGGTACCTGCATACAGGAGGCAGCTGGCAATACCCATCAGTGGACAGAGAATGCAATTCTCTTTATTCTTGCAAATACAAAACCTTGTAAATTCTGGTAGTTTCTACTATATATGACAGTTTTTGTTCACAGCACACTGTCAAAGAAGTTACTGTGTCCTCCATATTTTTGCTAGCCCATACCATAGATGTGTATTAGATCCAGACTCTTCTGATTGGAATAAAAGTCACCGAAATGTGGATCAGGTTGATAACTCTAATGTAAAATATTATCTTCTCCTTTCCCCCCCTCCACGAATTTCTCACAATGCTTTTAACACACTAATCCTTAAGAATCATTTAAGCAATAAGAGTAGGAGAAGGCATCACATTGGAAGGGAATAATTTCATGCCTCCGATGTGTTGTGAAGCATGAGGATGAAGAATAAGTGA
The DNA here is from genome assembly GCA_013397815.1 of Aleadryas rufinucha. Lineage (NCBI taxonomy): Eukaryota > Metazoa > Chordata > Aves > Passeriformes > Aleadryas > Aleadryas rufinucha. The sequence continues at coordinate 304,795 of VZTH01009698.1, forward strand.
CTTCAGTCACCTGAGAAGTGCAATGATTCCCAGAAATGCACTGCCTAAAGTATCTTATTGCTATTATGGCATGGCAATCATTTTAGAAAAGGTCACATCCATGGAGCTAGTAAGAATGATTAGATTTGAGTGATCAAGGTGGCAGCCATACAGCTTGTAATTCACTTTTTAATAAATAAGTAAGTTCTCCTGTCACGCCTTTAAAAATAAAGTGTACATTTCAAAAATTAAAAAGAACCTCCTTGCTCAGGTGAAGTTCCACCCTGGCCAAGGTCTGCTACAGCATCTGGGAAAACTCAGTGTTTGAGCCACTGTACCCACATCAGGAGACTTTCATGGTAACTTTTGTCCAAACCCAAAACAAGCATCACTATTGGGAAGTTTCCATTTCCCCTTCCTCTGAGTGATTCCTCTGCCACAGTCTTCCAGGGTTTAGGAGGGCCAAAGAAGTAAACATATGTTCTGCACCACTGTGTAGGCAAGAGACATCAGTGCTCTCTGGGTCAAACATCTGTTTGGGTTAGGAGCAGGTATTTCAAATTTTATTACTAGTTTTGTTGGTTTTCACCATTTTGCTTCTTTAACAGTGAAAAATCACTTCTATTCTTCAGGCTTGAAAAAAGTGGTGTCTTCTTTGTGCAGATTTCATTTTTAATAAAAAAGAGGTTTCAGAAAACCTGTAAAAATGAAAAATTTACAAAAATCATCATTACACAGATAACAAGTTACAGTTCTGTTTGCTGAGGCACCATCTCATGGGTTCTACCAGGCAAATCATCAAGTATTCAATGGAAACAACACTGGTTTTGGAAAAAAAAAATCATCTTTCTTTTGAAAACAATTGAGCTGTAGCTAATTTTTAAAGTTATATCATTAGTCTAAAGTTTCATCTTCAAATATCACACTCCTACTCTCATTCTTGGTATATGTTGTAAATTTGATGATACTGTAAGAAATTTTCTTCATTATTTATGTCATTTTATGTTTCTTTAAGTCCATTATACTATTTTTTATGATACTATTTTTTTTAATTTGCCTGATAACCTAAGTAAAAAAAGAAAAAAAAGAAAAAAAGAAGAAGCTAAAAATTTAAAGAGCCAGAGGAAAAGAAAAGGTGTTCCAGATTTTAAACCAGAATATTTTGTACTCCTGTTAGTCTGTTACGGCTCTGAGGACCTGATCAGAGCACTTTTGACTTTGCTGTCACAATGAAATATTTAAATTAAGGGATTTATTTTTGCTCCCCTGTTCAAGTACCTCATAAGGGTAAAATGTGATGAGAAATCAAAAGGATGAGGCACACATGAGGAAATATTCTCACAGCCTACTCAAGGTACATAACTCAGACATGATTCCATGTAACTAAGTTTAGCAGCCAACATCCACCACAGAGGCAATAATGTGTAGAAGCAGGTTCTGTCAGAGGATAGTAAAGAACATTATTTAGTTCTAAACAGCAAAGAAAGTCTTACCTTCAAGATAAATTTACAGGGCATTTACTGGTTGCTAGAATGCAAGAAATGCTGTAATTTCTTCTTTCTAGCCTGAACTTCTGCTGTTGTTCCATTTTTAGCAATCATTCTGGGAATAAAGAGAAGTGAGTGTATTGGTCTCAGCACCTGAAAGCAGGAGAGACCCTTCAAGTGTTTGTCTTTCACATTAGAGAGGATCAGCTGTGGAAGGACTTTGGGGACTCAGAAGGACTTGACAGGTTTGCATCTTCGGGAAGAGACTCATTTGCTGCCATTTGTGGTAAACAGTGTATACTGGGCTGGGTAGTGGGTTTAATTACCTACAATAAAGGCTCTCAGTTTAAGTACTCAAACTGGTAATCATGAAATCATTTTCTCTTAGTCATCATCTTCCCGCCCGCCCCTCCCTGCTTTCCTTGTGATCTGGTTTACATGCCCTCATTTGCAAATATTGTTGGGACAATGTCAAGTTGCTTTAGGCCAAACAATGAGATTTCTTATCTATTTTTATAAAATTTAATCCCACTGGCAATATTGGCTTGATTTGTCTAATGGTTCCAATGAAAACAGTGTTTCATTTGGCTTTAAAACTGTGATCACAGATGAAACATTACAGGGCTATGCCAGGCTGTGAGGGCCAGGCATCGAAACCAGCTCTAAACAAAAACTGAAACTATGTAGTCTGTATTTTCATTATAAAATCTGAAAAACAAAAGAAAAAAGGGGGGGGGGATGGGAATAATCAAAAAAATCCCATAAAAGTAGTTTATATAAAGAAATTAATGTATTATGTAGCAATATACCACTGCTATATTATAACACGCTGCTGATGTGGTATCAGCCAGAGCTGTGGGGTCCCAGATGGGGCAATGTTCATTAACACCCGGCAGCTGGATAATTTATCAGCCAACAAGCATGCAGAGTTTCACACACCTCTTCTGTAATTCAAGGAGGACCTTCCCCTCCAGCCCACTCCCACTCTGAGTTTAACCCCACAGCAAAACTTTTAGGCTATCGTTGCAAGGATGTCTAACCCACACTAAATATGCTAATCAAGAAATACCTCAAGGGCCTTTTCTGATGGTTTTGGTTATACATGTATGCTAAATCTGCAGCTTTTGGCATTATCTTCAGTAGAAAGTCATCATCTCTGGTTCACAAAATGCCACTTTCTTTGTCCTGTATAATAGACAGGTTTCAAACATTATCAACAAACACAGGCTGGGAGATTAGCTCAGAAGGATGCTCTCCATAGTGGCAAGAAGGATGCCTCTTCTACACTTTGACCTTCTAATCAAGAGACCTCAGCACAAATAATTTGGTGGGGAAAGGGGAGGAACGCTGAGAAGAAGTGTCCATCCTGCCACAGCGTGCACAGAGAATACCCTGTATGCAAGAGCCCTGTGATGAATAATGGTGCAAGGCCATCAATTTTTGCAGCCAGCCTCCTTTTTTTTTTTTTTTTTTTTTTTTTTTTGTGTGTGTGTGTAATTGTGAGATTCCCCAGAAAGAGCAGTGCCAATGGGAACCCCAGGTGGGACGAGTCCCAGCAGCACTATGGTGTGCACTGACAGACGCCAAGAATCTGCAGCCTCTGAAAAGCAGAAACACAACTCCTACATCAATGGTCCTGTGCTTCTCTGGAACACCCTCTGGGATCTGCCAGCTTAGGGAGACAAACCTCCCTTGCCCTTTCAAGGGTGTGAAAAACCTGCCTTATTCCATGGACAAGTTAAGCAAATATCTGTTAGTGAAATCTCATGGACTATCCATTCCATCAGTGGCTTTAATTGTGAGTTTTCATAGACAGGAGAGGGGTTTATGTCTTGTCTTGAAATCATTAAAACTGCAAGACCACATTAGACTGCATATAATTGTTGGGAAAGAGCACGTTTGAAAACTGGGCTGAAGAAAATGGTGGATCTTCCTCCTTCTCCAGACTGATTTTGTGAACTCAAAGGTCCATCTGGTGAGGTGCTGCTCTGCCTGCACCCACCCCCGGGCCTGGGTGCTGGGCCCTGACGTGTTCCAGTGGCAGATGCCCAGCGCCTCCAGGCTGGACCCCCCTTCTTCCCAAGTAGAAAAGGAAAATCAGGGAGTTACCTACAGAAACAATATGTCAGTTCCTCTTAGCTTTGCTCCCTCGCTGCGGGTACCAGCCTAAGATGGGGCACTGCGTGCTAAAACAGACCTCTTGTAAATATTTCATATTCCTGAGACAAGCAAAAAAGGCCTGTCACCACCCTGTGCATTTCTATTATTTAAAGGGTCACCAATCAAGCAGTGAACTTACCTTTCCGACAAATCTCCATACCAGACAATCAATATTCATCTGGTGCTAGCGATACCCTTTCCCCGCCTGCCCAGCATGGGGGTGCAAGCCGGACTGTCCTCCTCCTCCCTGGGGATTAACACAGCCGGGGCAATGAGCCCTGAGGACTCGGGAGGGTGTGCTGTGTCCAGCACCCCCAGGAAAAGGTTTGGAATTGTCGCCAACTGCCGCAGTGGGTACAGTAGTGGCGGGACTAGGAAGGGTTAAAGTTTTGTCTGTGACACTGAAATTGAGGCCAGCTGTAGGTCATATTCATGTCCCAGTCACAGGAAAATGAACCTGTGAGACAGAACCTAATTATCTGCTAAACCAAAAGCCAGTCTCAGTTCAATAACTTACGACAGAGCTGGCAGCCAGATATAGTGTTGTCATGGTAACGCCGAAAAAAAAATCCACTGCAGTAGAGAACAAGAAGGAAAAGAAGGAGACTGTAACCCTAAATATGCTGTAGCCATTTGATCTTGGACAAGTGGATATGTCTAAAGAGCCAGATTGCTACAACTGTCTATCCACTTTAATATCCTCTATAATTACTGAAATGAAAAATGCAATTACAGTGTGCTCTGAGCTAAAAACCAGGAGTAACTGGCTAACTGGGAATTAATTTTAGAGGGAACAATATCGGTTTCTTTCCCCTCTCAACACACATGGACTGAGAAGTATGTGGGGGCTGGAGAGCAGAGACGCCTGCTTCCTGCTAGTCCAAAATCACTGCATGCCAATCAAATCCTTGCTTTTCCCTATCACCTTCCCCTCCTCCCTCTTCCATCCACAATCCATTACAGACAAGGGAAAAGTTCAGTAGAGCAAAGCACTAAAGATCTCGCTTTGTGGACTGCAATGTCTGAACTACGTGAAGTTAAGGGTGACATGAGTTTACAGCTCACAGAAAAACGTCCTGAGCATGGCCCCTTACACAAGTCACGCAATAAGTCAGAGCACACCACAACGGACCCATGCTCTGGGAGCCAGGGGACAAGGGATCCCATCCTCCCAGCGTGCTCCTATTGGGAGCTGAGCACAGCATCCTCAAGCAGAGCTGGTGCTGGATGTGGGGCTTTTTCCAGCTGAATCCCCTCAGGTAGCAAAACAAAGGACATCACCCTTGGATTGCTCGCTGAGCTGGTCGGGCACACGGGCACAGATCAGAAGCTTGGCTGTGGACCACCAGCACCCTGCTCTGCCAGGCCCCTCAGCACAGCTGAAAAAAAGTTTTTGACAAATCAGACACAAATACATACCAAACACAAAATCAAATTGTGCTTTGAAATATATGTTCAAAAAGTCACATAGCTATACATATGTGTATGTGCACATATTGCTTACTGCTGTGAGGGCCACAAAACCAATCTGTGTTCGTTTTGGTCAGAGATGCAGATTTGATGTCAGAAAGACCAGCAGTGATTCTGTGAAAGAACATATATCTGTTTATGTGTATTAAAGACAGAGATTGTAAGTGAAACATCATGGTTAGAACAGTACAATTAAAGCAAATAAGCCACTTATTTGTCACTTTTGTATCAGTGTTTCCAGCTTGCTGCCAGAGCTATCTGTGCTTTTGAGAGCAGCTTGCTGAACAGTGAGACTTGACTCCCAGATGCTGGAAACTGCATGGTTTCAGACTCTCACATAGGCATGTATTCAGACTCAAAATGTTCTTGCCATTACTAATTGCATAAAAGACTACTGAAAAAATTGTAGTAATTCAGATGATTAAGATAATAAAATCATTTCCAACCTGAGAATGTGATCAGGAAATGTTATTGTCCTCATAATTTTACCCTACACTGGCTTTCTTTCTTCTGACTGGGCAACTGAAGAACAGATTTGGCAGTTCTTCTCCAGCAAAAAGACTCTTATTCTAGTAACAATTCTGTCTGAATAAAAATTACTCATTTAAGTATGGTGCCTTCTGAAGAATGCTATGTATCAGTCACTACTGCACAGTGATATGTGTATGTGTAATAAAAAAAAAAGGAAAATTTATTCAGCAGCATGTTATCGGCATTCTAGTTTTTTAAATAAAAAATATACAAAAAAACCCAAAAAACCAACCCAAACTCCACAAAACTCCACAGGCAACATATCATGTAGATCTTCATATCTCCATGTAGTTTGAGACCGGCATCTTGATCTTGTAAATATTTACCATTAGTCCCCACTCCATGAGTAGTTCAGTTGAGGTAGTAGAGGTGTCTGGTATTGACAGAGAAGTGGAGCACGACCTTTCTACACCTGCACAGCTTTTGTCAGCAGAAATGCAGATCAAAGGATGTCCATAACAATATTTTCAATGAGCCAGCCTGACACTTGGCACACATGAGGTCTCCTAAGGTCTGTGGGTCTAAACCTGATTAGGGTGGTCATTAATTTGGCCTGATTTTCATCATGGAAAATATGAATGACCTCGTGGTTTTCTTTCATTGATCTCTGTGTTTCTGAAATGTTGGCAACTTGCTTTTCTACCAGTCTGAGAATTGTGTTTAGTCTTTTTAAACTGTGTCAAGTATTTTTAGGAAAATGTCTTCTGTAACTGCTGGAAATTGGCTTTCATACACTGATTTTCAGCCTTCAAGGAACCAATGTAAACTGATAACTCGTTTTTGAGAGAAATTTCCCAACAAGGCCCTGAATCTTTTATGCAAGGATCACTCTCATAGCAAATTCAGAGGGGTGCAAATAATGCAAAAGAAGAGAAAAATTATTGGGAAAAGGTAACAGCTTCAGCATGGGAAACAGAAATTCTGCTTCCATTTAAAAAACTAAACTGAAAAAGACCCTGGTCTTCACACATGGTAAAAGGAAAAAGTCTTGATTTTGCCACTCAAATGCGTTTTGTTTCCCACCTGAGCCTGCAGACATTCTGAGACAGCACTTCCAAAAACAGTGGACTGCCCTTTCCCTCTCACTTACATGGATCTGCTGAGGAGAGACAGGGTCATCCTGGGGATGAAGCACGGGAGAGTCCCAGTGTGGGTCTGCAGAACCTCTGTGCTCGCTGTGAGTCTGACAGGGCCACTCTTACGGCTGGAGCTTTTTCGGGAAAGAAGCACCCGCCCTCACCTGTGATGTTGGCAGCACATTTACCGCTAAAAAATCCCTGGATTGTATACTTTAAGCTGCTCATTGCAGCTATGAAAGGGGTAAGCTAGAGTACTTACATGTTTACACAGCTGAAATCCAAACGTGTGCCTCGGTGTTCTGACATTTGTTGAAAACAGACCAAATAAAGACCAGTTAGTGAAAAAAGAGAGCACCATTTTGTAATGGCGGAAGCATTTCAGGCAGCTATCAGATAAAAAATCTACCTTTAACATCAACATTAAAAAAAGGTAAAGAAGAAATTGAAGAAAGAGAAATCATCACCTGACCATTATAGCAGTAATTGTGGTCAAATGCTGTCTTGTGTCCCTGCATGAAACTCCAGCTTTCATAAACCTCAGCTATGCCAAGTATCCACTGAAATATTTTATTAATCAGTGCTTTTATCCAACCCCCTGAAAATACAAACTCAAAAAAAAGAAGCAGGTTGTAATAGTCACAATGGAGTATTTTAAGGCAGTATTTTAATTTTCTGAACAAAATACATATTTTGTGAAGTTCTCGAGAGTACATCGGAATGGGACAGGTAACCCAGGATTTGGTTTCTTATGTATTAAGGGTCTGTTGCCTTTTGTGATGACTTGGAGCATCTGAGACATCAATATGAGGCTGGCAGATATGTCACACAGTCTCAGTGGACTTGCCATCTTTGGGAGTAGCACCAGTAGGATTCCCTAAGGCAAATGGCAACTGTAACTTTACATTTTCTAAACATTTCTAAAGACTTATGGCTCCTTCAAAGTCCCAAGCACTAAATTTGAGGCAGGTCTGAAAGAAATACCAAGTAACCATGTGAATCCATTTTGCTTTGTCTCATCACCTGGGTTGTAACGTCTCCAAACAAACTGGCATTATACTGCAGAGTGGCTTAACTTGATCTAATCCTGATCTTAAATCAGCATGTACTATTAGATGTTAAATTTTGTTCTAGAAATGAGAACTCAATCACTGTGTTAAAAAATGAGGATTGTGAATTACTTCAGGTAGAGTTTTTGGTAATATCATACAATTTACAAATTGTGATGGTACAGTTCCCTTAAAAAAGTCACGTATAGTCAACATGAATCATCCAATAAAGCTTCTATATTAATAGCTAAAATCTCTGTTTAAACTAAGCAGTTAATATTTAAACTCATGTTCCATTAAAAATATGCCAGGATAATTTTGCATCATGTTAAATGATAAACAGTGAGGACACTTGATTTGTTTCTATTTTTATTGCAGTTTTTAGATCCTGAGTAAACCAGCTAAATATTATATTTCTTTGCTTGAATCTAAACAGAACCTTTCAGTCTTGGAATATAGACAATTTAGACTCTTTTTTCCAGAGCTAACATTCTACTTTGGTGCAGTCTTCAATGTAAACTTCTCATCTTGTTCTTGAAACCCATGACTTGGTAGGCACGATGCTCTGACAAGGGAAATGCTTTCCAGGGTTCACTACACTGTCCTCATGTAATGAGGGGATATGTTAAGTACAAAAGGATCCAGCTCATAGTATGTTGCTTTTTGAGAATGGAAATAGTTTAAGTAAGCGTTTTGTAAGGATGGTGGCCACTCTTCAAAATGTTTAAATTTGATGGTGACATCTTAACAGCTGAAGTGATGGTGACATCTTAGCAGCTCCCCTTGACTTTAACAAGACCAAAGCATTCCTTTATGGAAACTACAAGGCTGCAAGGCACCTCTGTCTTCCAGGACATGCTTTGTACTGACAAAAACAGTCATGAGAACATCACAGTGCCAAATGTCACAGGTCTGATCTAATCCACTTTTAAGTCCCTCCATTGCACTGAACAGTGTGTGGCTGGAAATGTTTGCCAATAAGCTACATGTATCAGAAAAAAACATTGGCCCCAGGTAAAATCTGTCATATAACTGAACATTAAAACTCTCCCTGCCAAGAAAACACTCAGAGAAAACAAATTAGGTGAGCATAATGATGCAGGTTACACAGAGGCATTGCACCTTGGAAATCCATGAAAACCACTTACTCACAGCTCCAACATTTTCTCAGTCTTCCTTGGATGCAAATGAATCTGAAGAACATGGAGATATTTGTAATCAAGAAAAGATACCATTGTTATCACACAGTTCAGAAAATTAAAGCACAAGCAATTAAACACATGCACAAAAGAAAGGAAAAATTCTGCCAAGGGTGCTCAAATAGGTTGGTACCAGCTATTAGTCACTGCATTGAATTCCGCAGGAGACAGAAAAAAAACTCCACAACAGAGAAGTATCACTTTACTTGTCCTGATCTTATCCTTTTCCCTGGGCATGTCCTAGTGGCTATTGCCAGAGAGAAAGGATTCTGGGCTAGATGCTAGCAATTTGCTAGATTGTTAGCATTTCTTTCCACACCAGAAGTGTTTTACTGCTCGTTAAGATGTGCTGTGATAAAGCCCAGGGACAGTGTCTAGACATAGCACATAGCTACGGCCTTTGAAAGCCATTTGATGCACTGGGGCTGTGTTAGACATGCACGGTTTTAATGAGCTTCTCACAGGTTTTCCAGGAGTACTGTGCAACAGGCAAGAGACACACAAAGAGAGAGAAATCCTTACCTTTGATTTTACACCTGTTGCTATAGACACGGCAACGTGTTTCACACTATCCTGTTTAAGGGGCTTAAACATGGAATGGCCATCAGATATTTTTATTCCTCTGTATGCTAAGGATGCTTTTCCTTTCTCGGTTTCACACAGAAATATATCTGTTGGCAAATTTAGGCACAGCTTACTCATTGGCTTAGATTCTCATACATGCATTACCTGACACCACTCTCCTTTTTTTAACCAGTGTCCTCTAGATGGTTTTGTTTTGCCAAGTAAGAAAACAGAAATTTTGCACAGTGTGGTAGCTCCTCATGAAACTATTGGAAAGAACACTTCAGGGTCAGTTTTGGACCTTCAGCCACTGGAGGTCTGATGCCACCTCAAAGCCTTCACCTTGGGCGGTGACCTTGCTCCAAAAGGAATGTTGTGCTATGTGTCAGAGCAGTTGGAGAGAAGTGAGCTTGGTATAGTATTTACTCACACTTGTTAGTGCAACAGTTCCATGGGTACTACAATCACTAAGCTCATTCCCCTCCTTCCTTGAATGGGGAATATCTTGTCTTATCTTTGCAGTACGTTCTTACAGACCAGGCAAAAGAAAAGAATTGAAGTAAAATAAAATAAAATAAAATAGAAAAAGCAACTTTAATTTCATTTGCTTGGGGTTTACTTTTGTCTCTTCAAATAATAAAAAGCACAGCTGAAATTTTTAGAACTTCTGGGCCATTTTTGGTACAGAAAGGCTGTTGCAAACATGAAAATTTATTGTGCAATGGGAACTCCTGGTGTGCCAACACTGCCCCTCCTTTGGAGCACCCCACAGGAATTCACACGCAGGAGAGCAGGGCTGCGGCATCACATGCTCTGAGCCTGCCTCTTCATCCTTCCAGCGCAGGTCAGCTACTGCCTTTGGAGGTAGGAAAAAGGTAAGTAGGTCCAGGAGCTGTGCCCATCACCTTCAGCAGGCTGTCAGAAAAGGGAGTTTCTTTCTCCATGGTACCAGGTCCTGTGATGCACCACACACACACATGTATTTCTGTAATTTCGCACTGTACGTAGGACACCAGTGTCATTATATGGAACAATTAATCTTTCAACAAAATCATTGAAATTCTGAATAAGACACAAAAAAAAAGACCATGTTTGGAGTATCCCAAGATTTGTGAAATGAAATTGATTTCCATTCAAATCAGGTCTTTTACTCTTCTTGAAAATGTCACGGTGTCAGCCTTGGCCATTACCAGACTGTGATTTATAGTTGAGGCAGAGTGATAATACTCAGGTGACTGTCTGGAACTGTACTGCTGTGTCTGGAAAGGCTACAGATGACAGCTTCCTCTTTTCTTAACCAACTTGCATTGCTTATCTAAGATCAGTCTTCCCCCCCTCCCTCCTCCCCAATCACATGATAGGAAAATGATAAAATATATAGGCTTGCAGATTTACTGAGATCAGACAAATAAGCCTTGTGAAGGGACTGGGTTACAGAACTTTGGAGAAACACGTTAAAAATAATCCTTTAGCTAGCTACATCCTAGCTGTTTGGATGGATACCTGTAAAATGTGAGACTGATTGCCTGGCTTCAACACATGGGTATGTTTTAATCCATCTGTAGGATCTATTTCTGTAACTCGAGCATACAAGAAACATGGAAAATGCTGAAACCAAGTAAATCTTTCAAATAATAAGAATAATACAGATGCTGTCATTTTCTTCTGAAATTAAACACAATTTATTCAATAAATAGATTATGGAGGTCAAAAACTACCTGGCTAATAATTGCTCAAAGACTGATAAACTAATTCCGTTATTTCTCCCACTGACATAAGGTTTTGCTTAAATAAAAGCAACAGAAGTACTTAACAGTTTATGTGATAAACTCCTACTAATTTTAGCTGGAATTGGGCACCTTCAAATACCTCAAACAAGACTTTTCCAAATCTTTTTCTCTCTTTATTCCTTTAGCTATACTTGAGGTGTCAGTATAATGAAGCGAAGAAGAGAATAAACAAGATAAATGAGTAAGTTAGTCAAACAAAAGAGGATTTACTAGCAAGCTAATAATACCATTCCTGACATCAGCTCGCTCATTCTACTATTAGTATTTGCAGAGGATATTGACAAAATGGGAAAGACTCAAACAAAAGCAAGCAACATGCTCTGATCTTCCCAAAAAACTCAGAGTAAGACAATGAAGATAATCTCATTAGTTTTTCAATGAAAATCCTAAGAGGAGGAAGGAAGCAAATGACCATTGAAATTGTTAGGAAAATTTTTAGTATCTGGAAACTAATGCTAAACAAGTTCTAATTAGAAATAAAGCCTATGTTTTTAATATTGATGTAATAGACTACTGGGAGACTGTTCCATGGAGTTATTATGGATTCTCTGCCATCCCAAATCCTAAATATACATGCTAACCAAACAGAAATTGTTGGTGTTGATGTGGGAGTTGCTTGGTGAATGCTTTGGCATGTTTTATGGAGGAAGTCAGACTGGATGATTGAGTTTGCCTTGGCAGCGGACAGGATATTTCTGCTGTGTGTGGGAGACACAAGGGAGGAGAGCAAGGGGGAGGGAAAAGGAGGGAAAGAAAGAAAGAAGGAGATGCCTAGCTGCATTTCTTGCCTAGTCCATGTAAGGTGCAAGTCCTGCGTGGTACCAAGTTTCCTGGTTTAGTGAATGGCATGTGGTACCTGGAAGCAGAGAAGATATAGGATGGCATCCATGGCATTCATGGATGGAATTCAGCAACAGGTTTTACCACAGGCAGAAGAGTCTGCAAGTCCTCTCAGAAGACTACTGCAGGTATTCAGTTCTGCTGTCATTCCATAATCCAAGCGGAAGGATTTCACCATGGTAAAATCACCCAGAATTGAGACACACACATTAGACTGCTTTATACAAAAATGATGAGCCAGAGACTTTCTGTGCATCTACTCCTTCACATTTTCTTTCTTACTGGCTATTGCAGAAGATCACTGGGATCATTAAAAATATTAATCTAAAAAACGTAAATGTGCACGTCAAAACAAATCTGAAGAGTTTCAACGGAGACTAGTTGAATATTGGGATCTGAGATCCCATAGCTTGTTCCGATGCAACCCTCTCTCTTTCTAATAACTTCACTAAGTTACTGTGAGCAACTGAAGGACAAAAAGCAGAAAGAAGATGGTAAAAGAAATGTATAAAACATTCTCTCACACTGCCACACTAAATCATGACCTCCTGCATAGCTAATATTTGCTTTATACTGAGGTCTCAGAGCTCTAATAAAAGACAAGGTCTCCCTGTGACAGTCACTGTGCTGCCATTAGTGAGAGATGTTCCCCACATGAAAGAGCCCAGTCTGCCTGGACAGCACTGGGAAAATGGCAGGGAAGGAAAGTAAAGGCTCTAGGGAACTTGTCTGCTTTTACGCTGGGTGCCAGGAAGCGACCCTAAATCTTTAGCCATTGATGCAGCAAAGAAGAGCACGTAGGCAGCAGTTTGGAAACATTTCAAAGGGTTTTAAAAGTGTTAGTTATTGCATGTAGTAATTTTGATTTCCCACTAGCATTTAGGGAATGATTACCAAATTTCAGAAAGCCAAGCTGCAGCCTTTGGAATTTATTAACTCATAAAAGCCTACCAAACCTCAACACTCAGATACTGGCAACACCCACAAGAAATCTAACCCTCTGAGTCAGCCAGGAGAGGTTTCCAATGCTGCACTGGTAACCTGCTTCACTTCTAAACATCCAGCCATTGTTTAAAAAGCGGGTGCCTCAATGGCTCCTAAAACATCAATGTTTTGACCATACTCCTCTATTTCAGAAGGAGACATAAGTTTGAGAATCAAGATCCAAAATAATATGCCAACATAATAAACAACAGAAAAGCATGGTCTCCTACGTTTATTAAAAATCTAACAGTAAATCTAACTCCCTGAATACTCCAGTGTGTGTATATAAATATACCAGCAAGAACTATAAGCACCATGTATCCTCAGACTTGTGACAAATCTTCCCAATAGTGGGATGAACCCTGTGCTTGCAGTGGAAAGCTATAAATCCCATCACAAAATGGCTGTGCCGGCCATTTCACGTGCCGGACTTGCTGAACGCTGATTCCTGTGCTTTTGGGACACCGTGCCGTAGGGATGGAGAGGTACCGTGTCTGGATTAGGCTCATGCCAGCTGCTGCAGGATGGCTGAACTGTGAGAGTTTCTGGACCTGCCTCCTGTATGCCCAAAGCAGACCTAGGCTCCCTGAGAGCAAGGGCTGACCATCAAAGCTTCTGGAAATACGAATCCAGCTAAATGCTGGTAGAAAAAGTTTCATGCACATCACCAGCAGAAACTACTTCAGCTGAAGAGAACAGCATAAAATTATCCCATAGCCTGCTTTTCCCAAATCACAGTAATTAAATCTGATGTGCCACAAATGAACTTTCATTCTGGTTGTGCAGAGATCAGGACTATCATGCCATTCTTCAAAAGAAAAGGAGAAAGAAGAGCTTCATTTGGAAAACTGCAACCAGCAACCTAATACATAACATCTGACTGCTGGTTGTTTCTGAATGGGGCCAAGGGAGGAGAGGCAGATTCTGAAAAAAAATTTACAAGTAGGGGCAATTTATACGTCCTTCATGTTCAGGATGCAGAAACACTGTGGAGAGAAATGCAAACAGTGGGAGTAAGGCTAATTTAAACTCTTAGGAGAACAAAGCCAGCATCTTGTAGGGCCTTATAGCAGGGCTGTGGAAAGGGCTGCAACAAAGAGTTGAAGAGAAGAAGGGGAGAGGTGATTGTTACTCGCTAGTAATATTGTGATTCTATTTCACGGAATAACTTTAGCAGAAGAAAAGCAACCACCTTGTCCAATTCTCTGGTGTACCTACACCCACACGGACAGAAACATTTTAGAAATAGAGAGTGAGTGAGGATCCCACAATCAAACTTTTTCTAGACACAAAGTTTTCCCTTGCACTTCAAAGGCAGTTTGCAGAGGAGAGAGAATGTAGAGAAACAGACAATGAACCATGAAGACTTTTCCACTGCTAACTGTCTCACTTGTATGAAAATCAGTATATAAACTGGATAAACAGAATCTACTTTAAGCATTGAAGGCACTCACTTCATCTGATTTATTGTCATCCGATGGAAATGCTTTGAGTAAAGGGATGCACTGTGAAGAAATGCATTCTGCTAGGAAAGGCTTGAGTTTGAAATTAAATCCTGTGCTAAACCTTTCAAGAAGTATCTATCTCCACTGAAATCTTTTCATGGTCCTGCTTATTTCTACTTTAAACTTCTCATTTATTGTACTTTAAGCCCCATCAGTGAATGTAAATGGGGTTTCACTATACGTTTAGTGCATTGAAGCATTCTTTGTTACAGTTCCCACCCTGCTGCATTATATGAGCTCTGCCACGGAAGTCCAGCAGTCGGTTTGTTTTCTGCTATTAATAAAAGAACCTACTTTTCCCCACTTCTTTGAAGAAGTTGAAAGGGCTACATGTTAGAGGGGGAGGTGGTGGGGAACAGACTGTGGTGTAATCCCCAAACGCAAATGCTGTCTAGATTAGAAACCTCCCTGAAGAAAACTTACAAATGCTAAGACTGTGCTTTTTGTGTGATGAACACTAGAGCAATAACTTAGCCACATACTGGGTTCTGCCTAATGCTTAGGAAGCCTACTAGGTGAAAGGAATTAAATGAGAAAAAAAAAAATCTTCCATTTGGCTGTGTGCCGATGCCATCCAACCCTTTCGGCATCCAGTGACTTACTAATGCAGCTATTTTCATATGTATTTCATCACTGAGGTATCTTAATATAATACATAGGAATCTGTTAAAATAATAATAACAAACACACAAATGGGATTTACACATTGCCAGTGTTTTTACATAGTCCAGGAAAAGCTTAATTAAAGGGGTGGGACGTGTCTCTGCTGAATAGCTGTTTTTCCTTCATACCTTCCCATGCATGACACGCACACATCCAAGAAAAGAAGTTGGGGGTGGCGGTGGTGGAAGAAAACCACCCAAAACCAAAACCAAAATTACCAGCCCTAAACTACTCAGCACAACCTTGTTGATTCGCTTGGCCATTTAAATAAATGAACGTGCTCCTTTTAGAGAATCATGGCCCCAGTGCAACAGCTAACGAGTAAAAGTACAGAATATTATCTGCCTTGTTCCCTATAGGATACTCATATTGCTCAAACTGTCATTACCATATCTATCCCACAATTACGACTAATCCTTAACTCCTAAATAAGTAGGAACAGGCGTAAAGATTGCACTTCTGAAAGCCTACCAGATAAACTTTAGTCTATAATCAACTGGAAGATTCTGCGATTAATTTTAAATCCTACTTAATAGGTTAAAGATGTTTTTAAAGATGAAACAATTTTATCAGTGTTGATTTTATTAATCTGACGTTCATTTACTCTCTAAGGCTTCCATAGTCCATCCACTTGTTGCTGCTCAGGCACTGCAAGTGAAGTCAACAATCAATAGAGCTGGATTCTGGTCAGAATTTAACTCACCATAAGAATCACTCTAGTGTTGCCAAGTAGTGCAACAAGGCAGCATCCAACAAACTCTGAAGATGCCTATTGTAATCATCAAACAATGAAAAAACAAGGTGATGAATGCCTAAAATACATTGTTTCAATAAAACATTTTAAATGAACATAATAAAAGAAATCTACTTTTAATGGACTGATACAGTTTCAACTAGAATTTTTATAGTATTCCAGATATGTTTTTTCTATTGTATGACTACCTAGCTAGTTATAGACCTCAGACAGCAGTAGTTCTTTATTTCTTTTTTTTTTTTTTGTAGGCTACAGTTGGTCCCTAAGAGGAGATGACTGCTTTTCAGTGTGAAATTATGTACCTAGTGAGGAATTGAGCATAATCATCACACAGGCGAATCGAAATGATGGCTACATTTACTGCCTACAGAAATTTCTGCTGCACTGCATATTAACACACTGAAAATGTTGTGTTAGCTTATCGTGGATGTGCCGATTTTCATTACCCACGGAAATGCAGAACATCTTCTGTTAAACCTCATTGACATTTTTCATCAAATGAATAGAGCAATGCCCTGGAATGTGATAATTGTAGATTCTTGTTATACAACTTCGAGTAAAATATTCTTCCCTCTAATTCCAACAGTAATTAACTTGGATTGGAATTCCCTTGACTCATGTAGCAGTCTTCAGCACTGTATTAATGGATCCTAGAGTTTATATGGTTTGAAAAGGAATCCTGTCCCATATATGTAATACTATATGAAGGTGCTGAAGACTTTCAGGCTAATGAAGAGCATTGATCAAATCACCCCAGCTTGAGCTATAAGCTTTTTTTTTTTTTGCACTGTTTGGGTGAAATATGAAATGTTAAATTGCTGAAACTTAAAATGCCTCAAAAATGAAGCTCCAGAAAATTGTTGCATCTCCCATGAAGACTAAAAATTAAAGTAGACAATTATCATAATAATAACTCAATTGTACATGGCAGACAAAAGAGAAGCTAATACTTCCCTCTGCTTTTTGACTGATGTTTTGTTGGGCTGTAGCTAAACAGCACTTTAAGTTGCCAGTAAATTAGCAAACAATATGAGGGAGGAAAAAAGAAAAAAAAATCATGTAGGGGTTAAGATGTTTATGTAAAACAGTGATTTTCCTTTTTAAAATTAAAACGTACAAATAAGCTGGTGTCAGAGCCTAGGTGATCCTTCATTTCCACCGCATTGAGCAGGCTCCCATCAGCAGCAGACAGCCGCTAATATATGCGTCTGGCTCAGTCTGCTCTACCAACTAGGAACCCATCGAATTGTTAATATCAGTCCTTTTTTGTATGCACCACACATCTTTTTCACGCTCTCTCTCTCTCTCTTCCTCCCCCTTTGCAAGAGCTTGTGTTTTTGTTTCTTGTTTTTGTTGTAGCACAAGCTGATTACTCCAAAATCACATATTAAAGAGCATTTAAATGTGCTTTGCACTGAAAAAACATCAGGTCATATAGAAATATATGATTCCTATACATAGAAATATATTGAAATTCTGTACACATATCTGAGCATAGCATACTGAAGATGATGCTTTCTATTTATTTGTGCTAATAGAGACAGCTTTCATATACTGCCACTGGGTAAATGGGACTGCTCCCTGCATGGTCTCTGTAGGCATTGTCACGTAGTCCCAGGACATGGAAACACCTTGTTGATCTTGGTGGAAATCCTGCCTGAGTGAAGACCCGGCTTCTTCCTCCCCTCCATCCACCTCTGCCCTACCTGTGTACCTGAGGTTGGGCTGGCTGTGGTGAGACTGGGGAAGAAGGGGCAGCAGGAGAAGAGGAAGGAAGTGCACCAACTTTGCCATCACTCTGGCAAGGGGCAGCAGTGAGTATGATGGGCAGAGTAGAGCCACTGGAGTCATCCCAGTTCAAGCAGTAATGCAGAGGCAGGACTGCATATTTACGACTTTTGCTGGAGCACCAAATAAGCCAGGCAGGGGTTTCTAGTGATTCATTTTCTTCTCACTCTCAACACAGGGCAGAGCATAGCTGAAATCTTCAGACTGACAGAGACAAAACGTTTCACACCACAGTTTCACCTTCATTGTACATACAGTGTTAAATGCAAAATTAATTCAGAGTGCTGAATGTGAACTATCTTCATTCAAGTACATTTTGCTGATTGAAAAATAAATGCAATGACAATCTTTAATATGCATAGACGGGTGCATTGTACGGCTGATTAAATCTATAAGGATTTTTATTTTGATAAATAACTATGCGTAATTGAAATTGTATATTGACATGTATATACCAACTCACAATATAGTTTTATCTCATTATACAGCTTGAATGAACAGAATATGTGTTCATCTGATCAGTATCTTAAATAACCTGTTTTCACTATTGAAAACTGCTACAGAATATGTGTAAATTTCTAACAAAGTGCTTCACGAGTGTAGCACCTATCTGGGTGCATTTGTCCTTCCTATACACATTCAGATCTACTTTTCCAGTATTACCTAAACAGAAGTCAACACTGAATATCATGTCTGTCTTAAAAAAGTTAGCTCTGTACCTAAATTTTTGCAAGTAGCTCTTTTGGGTGTTCTTAGCATGTGGGATTGACAGTTTACAAAGAAAAGAATTACGTATTTACAGGAACTGTATCATCATTGTAATTGCTAAGGCAATATTTTTTATGACTATTTAAAGACTAATTATATCTTGAGCAACTTGAAAACTATGTACTGCGCATAGTTTCTGTCTCTTAAGAAAACAAGACAAGAAGGAAAAGTATTATACTAACAGATAAGAACAATTTATTTTAACAATAGTGTTGATGCTTACAATAAAACACAATTCCTCCCACACAAGTGGAAAAAATATACTGCAGCCAAAATACCACTTTTGAAATGAACGAATAGTTTAGATGCCTGATCTGTGTGAAGCCTTTGTTTCAGTGAAGTCTGATGTATCAACAAGGTCCTGCAGCATCTTGGTTTGACACAGGAAACAGAGAAAAATGATTCAGAACTAACTCATCTATAAAACATTAAGAAATACAAATCAAATTATGTGTTTTAGATCAGAAGTTCGAGACAAATAAGCAGTGCAGGATAACTCGTGCTTGTGAATCTTATGCAAAGTCATTGAAGTACTTAACACGTGAGGGACAAGCTACAACTCACTGTTTTTTTCAGAGGGGTAAAAAACACAAGAAGTGATGGAGAAGTTAAAAGTTGAGTCTGGTGCTTAGAGTATTGTGGGTTCACTTTAAATTGAACAGGTACAAGAAATATGGTTCTGAGCGCAAAGGGATGTTAATGCTGTAGTATGATTTTTAAACCAATATTCTCCTTCAGTTTAAAATGTAAATTAAATGAGAGAATATTTTAAATGCCATATTGTGTTCTCACTTGGACAAAGAAAAAGGATGGCAACTAACTACAAAATACTCTTTGTCCCATGTTACAGGAAAAGCTAAGCAACAGTTTTCCTGTAGACTGAAATCATTATTCAAACAATAGAATGAATGTTTTCTAGGCCTCAAATATCAGTGTTTATGTTTTATGTTTTAAAAGTCAATTGATGCTGTAACAGTAAGGATGAATATGTACTTTGTGGTAATTATCAGAATTGTCTACAATAATAATAATAGCAGTAATATTATGGTTGGAAGTCTTCTGTATATTTTAGTATCTTTTTTGAGTAGGCATTTTGTTGTTTTTGTTGTTTGGGGGGGGGCGGTTAGGTGCAAACTAACATTCAGGTTAAATTTTGATTCTAACTGTTACATGACATCTAGTCCAGTTTTCTAAACATATAAATATGCAACATCCTAACGTTGCACAATGGGTAACAGTGGTTTAGATTTTTTTTTTTCTTTTAGGAACAGTTCTGATGCTTAACATTTGAAATAGGTATATTCTCCTTTTTACCCTTCCAGTCAAGGAAAGCTCCTTTGGTTCTCTAAATTCTGCAGAGAAACAATCACAGTCCAAAGCTGCTGGTTCCCCTCCGCCTAGGTCCCAAGAGCCTGACTTGTGATTGTTGCTAAAAAACCTCACAAGTTAGGGTCTCAGGGACTAGGAAAAGTCCGATATGATCCAGTAGAATTCGTCTTCCAATAAACTGAATTGTTTAGTAGTAATAAACGCTGTCAGCAAAACTTTCACTGCTATTGTTAAATAGAAAAAAAACCAAACCCAAAAGAAACCCTAAAAACAATGTTGTCCCCCCCCCCCACATCAACACCACCTCCTTCCCCCCAAATAAACAAACCACAGTTTCAAGTAGGGGGCAGAAAAGATCAAATAAGCAGGCAAGACGCATACATACATTCAAACAATGTATCAGCTGACTGAACAGACTTTTCTGAGAGTGTAGTCCTTAACTTTTGAAAAGAAAAAACAAAGAACACAGGAAAAAAATCTTCACTGCCTTGTCTCGCAAGTAGCTGTGTTACTATAACGCATCAGAGGGAAGCGTCTACAAATGGGTTAAAATCTGCTTCCAGCAGATTTGTACAGTAACAATTTTATGCTATTTCCTTAATGCCTGAAAGAAGGATTAAATGCTTGTTAAGGGGGTTCTAATTGAAATATTTCCCCGTTATAGTTTTAGTCCTACTGTTCAGGTGGGCCCTGGGTTGCAGAGTACTTTAAACCCATTCACGATGCAAGGATAACCTTTGGGCGTGTATTCACTTTTTGCCTCTTCCCCTCGTTCAACATTTAATCCTTCTACAGACCGCTAGAAAAAGCTTCTTCCTTTCCAATGGCAAAACTAGCCTTCACTCCATAAGCTGCAGAAAACATTGACATGCAGAGATTGTTGTCACTTGAACCAGATTACTCAAAGCACACATAACTTTCAAATACTGTCGATACAGTAAGAAGAAATGCTCGGATTTCCCAAATAATTTTGTTCTGAAGCCGAACACTTTTAATGGCATGACCACAATCCTGAACTACTTTTGCATTCATTCTCCTCCGATCTTTAGCCTTGTTTGCAGAATGAAAAAGAAAATTTCTACTTTAGGGACAGGATCCATCGTGGCTTTTTTTTTTTTTTCCTCCATCAGATCCCAGAGCAAAAGAAACAGCAGCCATAAAGGTCCTAGCCACTGGAGCAGAATCTGGCATAGAAAACTCAGTGCTCTTCGGGAAGCCGTTCAGCTTTAAAAAGGAAAAAAAAAAGAGAAGGGGGGGGAAAGAATTAGAATCTCTGCTGGTCGAACAGGTGAACCATCCATTTACAAGAAAGCTGTACAGAGTGCTCTGCTGAAGAAAAGATTTGCCAGTGCCCCCCACCCCCACCCCTGTCCTTCACCCTCCCCTCCAGACTGATACTTCAGATTTCAGAACATTTTGGATTATTTACAATATTATTTCAGCTGATGATATAATACAACATTATATAAGAGCCGTTTCTTTGTCACTGTGCACCATTCAATCAGTTATGCCTCAGACACAAAATAGTTAAATGAAACAAAATATATATATGAGAGATATATATGTATAGCAGTCCCTAGATTTCATTCAATTTCTTTTTTTAAAGCTGATCATGATTTAACAAACAATTTTGACCACAGCTTTCAAATCAATAATTAGAATGAAAAATCTCTCCCCTCTATAAATATGACATTAACATAATTATACCACCCCCATCGCATAGACCCATCCTCTTTAGGGAATACATCTGATGCTCTGAAGATGGAAATCAGTCAGATTTTAGTTGCTCTCAAACGTACCTTTGCTTCTCACTGACTGACTGGCTTTACCTTCCATGCACACACACGGTCACAGCACACACACGCACACACACACACATGCGCACGCACACACACACACGCACAGAAAGGCACGGCAAAGCAGCGGATGCTGACTCAGAGCAGTTGTGTGTGGAGGGGGTGGTATCGGCTGGTATTTTCACTGCACTCATCATTAACATTAACTCACTCTCTAGCATCCACCCTCTCTCAGACCTGCTGGACTGCAGCATTTGCATGACGCTGTCACTCTAGCCCTTGTGGGTCAGATGTTAGAAGAAAAAAACCAAAAAACCTCAAGGCTCTCATAAGGAATGCCTTCATTTCTTCCAAAGGGTCCCTCTTCTTATTTTTCCACCTTTCTACTTCCTCTGTTGCTGTGTCTCAGTTGTTTGACATCTTTCCGGAAGAAAATGTCTTGAGCTGCAATAAGCCAGTAGTCAGTCGGTCCTCCCCTCACCTCACACTCCTATTCCCACCCCCTTTTTTTCCTAATCAATAAGACAGATCTCCAAATGCAGTTGTGAAAACAGGCTCTGACACACAGACTTTCATCCTCGATCCTCTGCCTCAGGAATAGCAGGCAACCCAGGCTCACACGTGATGTAGAGAGAAATAATGCCAGTAATTCTTGAACAGTCTTAGGAGTTTATTCTACGCCTTCTTCATTTTTTCCTTTGCTCAAATAAATACCAGTGGGAAGGACACACTAGCTCTCAAAAGCTACAAGGATTCACTTCTTCAGA
The DNA here is from genome assembly GCA_013397815.1 of Aleadryas rufinucha. Taxonomy (NCBI): domain Eukaryota; kingdom Metazoa; phylum Chordata; class Aves; order Passeriformes; genus Aleadryas; species Aleadryas rufinucha. The sequence goes on from VZTH01009698.1 coordinate 327,294, forward strand.
AAATAATGAACATTTAAAGACTAATATTAATCTTCCTCAAAATTAATGCTATCTTCCCCCCCCTTCATTGTACTCTTTATAAGTAGGAATTGTCTCATAGCCAAAACCCTGCCAGGGTCTGAATCACCATTCACTGTGCTGAAACCGTGAGTTTCTGGGTTTCAATTGGCATTTAACTGGACTAAGCAAATTTTTTCCTCTTTTTTTTTTTCTCTTTTATTTTAGACTTCTTAGTTAAAATAAAATAAAAAATAGAAGCTGCTTGCGTCAGAGGGAGTACTGCAAGAGAACAATGGCAATACACCCGCACCACCACACTGAGTACTGAAAATGCATGTTTGAGCCCCACTTGTGTATTTTTCTGTATGGTATTTGCTCCGTTTTGGTAGAGAAGTCTGAACACATGCACGTACACCGAATACACACACACAGAAACTCAAGACGCGTATGGAAAATACACAACACAAAACAAAGCACAAAGGCTGATAACTGAAACACAGGCACAAGTTGTCCGACAGGCTATGAAAATCCACAGAGCATAATTATTGTGTGCATTTTTACCTTGTTCCTTTGTTCTTAAGGCAAGGGACTTTAATGGCTTACGGTGTTGACAGTCTTTCGGCTTTTCCCTTTTTTACGCCAACAGTATTTGGGAATTACTTTTCCAGACAATACCACACCACTGTGATTCGCAGTATAGAAATTATTTACCGGGGGGGGGACAGGTGATACGCAATTCACCAGCCAATTCTCAGAGCTGCCTGGTGCCGTGGAAGCCCTCGGCGTAGCCGGGCGGGCAGGTCCCAGGATGCAGCGCTGCAGTCCCGGCTCAGGTAGCCTTTTGGCAACCTTACGGCAGCAGCAGCAAACGGGAAGGGCATCCACTTGCAGGAAAGGTCCAAAAGAAAATACCACGCAGCCCCAAAGTAAAGGAAGGAAGCCAAAACGCCGGGTACACGCCCTAAGCCCGGCTAGTGCGCGCTTGGGACCAGTCGTGGTGATGGTGATTAATTTCTTAGGAAAAGGACAGAGGAAAGTAGACAATTAGGAAACAGTTAAGTTTGTAATCTCAGAGAAAGGGAGAGACGGAGACAGACACACACCCACAGACAGAGAGCGAGCGAAGAACGCCAAGCATGAGACAACAAAAACAAGATCAAAATCAGATTTGGGAAACTGAAAAAATACAGGATTACAGCATTCAGCTTAGCATTTACTGAGGTATAAAAAAAAAAAAAAATTACCACATGCACAGCATGGCTTAAAATACTTATTGCCATCAACAGTCTGTGACGGATGCTGGCTTCTTACTGCTATACGTACATTAGATTGGTCATCGCCTCTTAATCTCCTTTTGCTCAGACCCATCCATTTTTTGCTGCTCCAGCATCTGTGCCCTTTATGCTATTTTTTTTCTGTATAGTTACCCACAATACCCTGGATAAATTAATGTCATGACCTCTCTATGGCTATCAGACAGAAAAAAAAGTCTACTATTTTAATAATTGAACGTGCGCGTACAGCAAACTGCCTACTGATAGCCCAGCTTTGTGGACTGCCTCCAAAAGCAGCCTTTGCTAGCTCTGCGAATCAGAGACAACAGATGCAAATACTGGCCACAGAGCCCCGGCTCTCTGCCTTGCCTTTTTTAAAAAAACCCACCCTTTTCAGTCTGTGACACTTCATTTACCCTGTGCCTGTCCCCTCAATGGTTAAAAACATTAGCCTGATGAAATTAGAAGCTTCTGAATAAAAGGATGAAGATGAGTAAAAATTATAAATGGTTGCAGATTCTGGAAATTTATAACCAGACAGTGAGTAGGGAAGAGTACCCAGGTTCAAGTGCTGAGCCTCACTTGGGAGCACCTCTGGGGCCAATGGGACTGCAGACTAGATTAAATCAATAGTCGTCTGAAACGAGATGTCGTAATCAATCAGCTCAATTACCACTGTCATAGATCTGGGCTTAAGGTCTTTCCTGATTCCACTCTTCTAATCATTAACCCTTATACATCCTCATAATAGGAACTCATACTTGCTCTGCTGCCCTACCTTCAGACCATCAAAATTTAGCTTAGCATTTTCCCCTATTTTTTCCTCTCCCTATTTAAATAATATAAGAGTGGGTCAGCAAGAAATGTTTTAAATGTGAATATGGTGAGATTAGATGCACTCCTTTAAGTGTACCTATCATATATGTGCTGCTGTGCACTTATATATTATTATTATGCCTCCGGGAGTGGCTGGGTGGATCAAAGACTGCTGTTTAATTAACATTCAACTCAGCTGTTTCCTTGGAGATTAAAAATAGAAGACTAGTTGAATTAAACTGAAGCTGTTCACTCCTTTCACTAATCCAATATAACAGAACCCTCCTCCTCTCAACCTAGTTAGAAACAACTCATTTCTGGTTAATCAGCCACCAGGAAAATCCATTTTCAGTTTGAAGGTAAGTGTGAAAAAGTTGGAAAGACAGTTTTGTGTGCATGTCTGAATTTCACGGAATTGCCCATCATTTACATTTTGCATCCACAGTACAGTAAATCCTCATGCAATGCAAGGAGAAAAGAACCATCAGGCTTGACTATGAGCAGAACCACTTTAAATTCTTGCCTGTAATTATTATTTGCTGTATGAAGATTAAATGTCAACCATTAAACTTTTTTTTTTTTTTTGTTCCTGTGCAGGAAAAGATCTAAGAGCTTTTCGTAAAAATGCTCCAGCAATTCTCACATATCCTTCTCTCATTTTCCCAGGAGGAAAGAAAGAATCCAGGTAGCAGGTATCCAGAATTTAGATCTCTTAAGTCTGATTTATTCTGTTAGACTTAAATAATAATAGCGAAAGAAAACCCTGGTACATTTACACTTACATCACTGCCTGTGCACACTGCCTCTGTTTCCAAGCATAACCACACCTTTTTTAACCATAGATCTGCTTCTCATCTGGAAAGACCAAACGCGCAGCCCCAGTCCAGGCAGCACGGAGAATACCAAATATCAGAACTAGTTGTGGCAATGGTATTTTGGGAAGGAATTTGTGCTCCTAGAGATGCTAGCAGTGGTTATGGGACAAGGGCAGCAAATAGGGGTCTCACGGCAGAGGCAGAGGCTGAGGTCGGGGGTCTGTCTGGGCAGGGCTCCATGCTGTCCAAGACAGGTTATAATTGGAGATCGACTTCTGGATTTAATGATCTAGCTGTTTTCATTAATAGAAATGTAAAAAATTGGTCTCAAAAATGATTCAGCTGCTAGCATAGGTGCTTTTTAACAGGCTTATACCTCAGCCAGGAACAGCTTGGTTGCAGTAACCAACCCCTCACAGATGGAAAAAAAAAATGACCTCAGCTTTGCCTCTTTTCTGGGAAAGCTTTAGCTGGCAGGGGGATGAGAAACAAAAAGAACTTTAATTTTGCACTTTAGTAATGCTAAATGAATGCTCTGCACCAGACACCACCTTAAACTGGCTGAAGGGCACTGCTCGGTTTTGCAGGCAGCAGCTCAGACTGTGAGCATCATCCACAAGGGGACAGCATACACATCCACACTGGAAAGATGCAGTTTGTGTCTGCGAGGAACAGAAAGGGGAGCAGCCATTGCTGAAAGCACCCAAAAATTGAAACCAAAAAAAAAAAAAAAAAGATAGGAAAAAAGAAGGCATTTCCTGGATTATTTCTTCTGGACAGAGAGGGAGGAGAGGTGAGGCTGGACATGCATATCAGATACCAGAACCCGCTCAAATACAGGATGAGCCTTTTGTTCCTTAAACAGCAAGAGTGAGGTGATTTGCAATACTAAGGCAAACTTTGTGTGACAGATAAGGACTCTCTGGAATAACAGATAGTAATGTTAATAGAATGTGATGACAAGAATTAGATACCACTGGAGCAAAATCTAACGTATCTAACGGGAAGAGAGAAATGTACTAATACCAAATATTATTCTGATTTTACAGTTCTCATCTTCATATCCTCAGTGTGCTCCAACTGGGACATAACACACTCATCCCTCTCCTTTTTCTAGAAGTCAAAGTTTCTTCATCACAGTGCACATGGAAAGGATATTCATAAAATAAATATTCTCTTAACGTAGCATTTAAATGACTTAGAAGAATGGCACTGTTAGAATGACCCATGCCTAGAATGACCTATGCCATAGCTCTGTATGATTGTCCCCAACACCTTCTCACCTCATTGATGAACAGCAAGGGGATAAAGACTTCAGAAAACTCCCACAGCTATCTAGTCCCAGACCTACCTTAAAAAAACCCTACCCTCCTATTTTCTTCTTTAGAAATGCTACATCCAGAATTCGTCTTGCAATTTAGTCAGAGTGCCTTTTTTAACTTAGCTGAAATTCCCACCTGATCATGAAGTATTAAAAATATATATAGCCTACACAATCTATTACAGAATGGAAATCACAGAAATAAAATTACAGAGAAACAGCAATATCCTTCTCTTCCTACGCAACCTCCATCTTACTCAAGAAATGCTATTATACCATCTCTTTGCTGACTTGTCAATTTACCTGCCCTTTATTAAAACACAGACATATGACAGCAGAAATTACTGTAGTTTGAACTACTTTGTATGTGAATACAATTCAATAGACCTTGATTTTACTGACACTTTCAATTAAAAAAGTAATTATTTGTGAAAACAAACCACTATGATATGTATACTTTTTTTGACCTATGTTTCCTTGAGCTGTGACAGCATGAAATAGTGAATGAATTAACTTTTCTATTTATGAGTACTTTTTATACTTACTTCACTAATTGCTTTGTGTTACTACTTAATACAGCATCAGCACAATGTGAAGAAAGGAAGGGCCTGGTACTAAAACGAAATTCCAACTGCTCAAAAACCTGTTTTTGCCTAAACACTCAGGTCTGCATTTGCAGTCTGTTCAATAAGAAAGATGTAAAGTGTCAAGCACTATTTAAAAAATCCCGCTTCATAAATTTTCCAGTATGACATTTTTACTGTTTCCTTACATGTAGGTATACCTGCACACACACACACACATACACACACACACACACACATATATATATATATAAGCTATAAAAACACAAGATTACATAGAACTAGATCACCAAAATATGTTGTCTATCCCCAGAAGCCACCCCTCCATGCTGGTTACACACTATTGTTGCAACCACCAGTGGGTCAGATCCTGAAATAGGGCAATACAAGTCCCTTTATTCGGGTGGATGCTGTCTCTGAAATGACCTGAGCCATTTCTCCCAGTCACTGATTCTTGGATGTGTATTTGCCACATAAAAATCCAAGTCTGTAAAAGGAAATTAAGGGTATTTGGAACATGCTGCAAACACTAGGAGAATGTACAGAATTCTGATGTAGGACAAAACACTCCTATTTTCTTAACAATGCAATCTGAAGATAAACATTTGTGAGAAACATTCAGACACCATTTCTACAACCTTGCTTTTAGAGGTTTCAAAAGAGTCTAGGGAAAAGCAAAGCATTTTAAGAAGAAAATACAAAATGGGTTCAATGCCTGCAAAACCAGAATATTTTAAATTTTCTAGACAGTGAAGGTTAAAGCTATCCTGCATTCTCACAGTTCTCTCTCTCCTTTCAATCAATCTCATTGATTTTTTTTAAAGGTCAGAGGCTATACCTTCATTGATCAAAGAAACAGCCTGACACAGCGAAAGAGTCTGCCAATTCCAGACAGATCAATCACACCTTTGTCTGCTTTTGATACATTATGGTTATTTATTCTGCATCACCACGACTTTCTGTCGCATGGATCTTAATGTAACAATGCTGCTTGAGGACAACAATAAAAGAAAAGGGGGGAGGGGAATGTTCTATTTAAAATATTTTAAGCCTCTCTCTGGTATTTCTGAGGGTGGCTTATGATGGAACTTGGCCAACTTGTTTGATTTCATTTTTGCCTTGGAACTCCTGTTCTGGTATTTAGCTCTCCTTGGTCAGCACTTTGCAGGATTTTTAAAAGGCGATCCTTTGAAAACAATTTGTGCAAACTGTCTTTAAAAAGGTAATTAGATCTTGATAGGACAACAATTATGATCTAATCACAACCATAATTTTCCACGTTTATGCACTGTTTTAGAAATGTTTTAATAAATAGGAGGTAACTGATACTCAGCTACAGCTACAGACTGCTTTATGACTGTAAAAGGAAACTAATGGTCAGCCTCAAATAATTACTAGGAAATATTGCTGAATAAACAGATATAAGTGCTGAAAAGCTCCTGGCTTTGCAAACTATTATGCTGAAAGCCAGCTAAAGCTTTAAAAAATGCACTATATGGTCACTGTCTGCCATGACTGAAAGTTCTATGCTATTATTTAGTACTCCATAGCTCCTGCAAGAAGCCTTCAAAACTCCTGTTGGTCTAATATCAAATCTTTTGTGCACAATTGGTAGCCTATCACTTCACTAGCTGTTTCACTACATAAGAAAAATCACTTGTGGGTCTTGAGATATTGGTTATAAGTAAAAGCATTAAAATCCAGTTCTAAAAGTGAAATTGTAGCCTAAGAGAAGCCAGTGGAAAAATGCCCAGTCCTAGTGACTTCAGTGGAGCTGGGACTTCACTGGAAGATATTACATCTCAACTCATTCAACACAAGCTACCTGCCACAGAAAAGGCAGTTTGTGAGACTTCAATGGGCCCTAAGCGTATAAAGATTTAAAAAAACCCAGCACATTTCTTATCAAAATAGCTAACAAAGCTGTGATGAGCTCTATGCACCACTCAGTCCTATCAAGCAAAGTGGAACTGTTCAGTAAAATTAAGCGTGTAAATCTTTGCAGAATCAGGATATCAGGTAATAAGACATAATCACCATCGTTAGAACATTAAAATAAGATATGTGATAATGCAAACACTTGGCATTAGTTTCTGATTTCATTGTGCCTGCTCTGTAAATTATTGTGCACCCAATTTACAATTACATCAGCATTATTATGTAGAGCAAAAGGTAAGTGGTATACAAAGCTGAAATATTAAACCCATTAAAAAGTTATGAGTTTGACAGAGTCCCTACATGTATTTGTGTTCATGCCAAGAAATGCATTTGAAAACCTTTAACAAAAGGAAACTGCCTCCCAGTGATAAACTGCAATGCCTACAAGACATTGCTAAAATGCTACTGCCACTCTCAAAGGCCAAGAGACCTTAAAAATGGTTGCTGGCTGACAGCATTATACAAAAACATACAGTTTCTTCTGTAAAGAAATAAAGCCGAATGCACAACATTTCAGACAAGTTTTGAATACGTCTATTTGTCCAGCTTACTTTGCAAAGGCTCTGAAGAAAACAGCACCATAAACACTTTCAGTCCCCACACAAGGGCTAAACAAAGAGTCCTCTTTCTAGCCATTTAATCCAGTAATTTATTTTTTCAACCATCACATAAATCGAAACACAGCTGTAACCAATGACTTGCAGATCCAGTTCCCTGCCAGCTGGATCCTGTTCTGCTGAAGCAGCAAGATTTTTACATTGTTCACTTCTGTACATCTGGAGAAATCATTTAGGTTCAAAGGTGACCAGAAAAGCTCTTTAAATAAACTCAACCAACAGTGAAGAGAGGCCTACGTATATCCAAAAGCTCCACTGAGTTCCATTTTAAAAGTTTTTCTTCATATTAGTGCATAGAGCAGTTTGCTTCCTTAACTATTTTTGATTATGACATGTTAATTGAATTCTACACTCAAATATGTATTTTGGTAACAAATAAATATTTAGTATTTCCTAAGAACTTTCAAACAATGTCAATACTCAAAAGTGATCACAGTCAACAGTGTGTATATTTATCACATTTAAAAGAATTACCAGACAAATAGCAGAGGAATGAAAAAAAAAGAATATATCTCAATTAATGCATCTTAGCTGCTGCCTGAAATGCATTTCGACTTCAAATTAAAAATAAAGCAAACAATAAGAAAGCGTATACTGTACTTGGATATGCTGAACCTGAAATCTCTTAGAAGTTAGTCCTTAAAATAGCCTTACTTTAAAAAGTCTGCCTCATCCTATACTGCATGAGTCTGCAGGTTAAACAACAAAAATGTCCCTGACATTTTAAACTGCACAAAGCAAATTGATTACAATGCAGCATTTCTTTTAGAAAAGCAATCACAAAGCAAACCAGCTGAATTTTTCAGAGGTAAATAACAATGAATATTAAAGGCTCATCTAATCTATATCTTTGATTACTTTTCAGACAAAACAAGCACTCAAACACATTTACAATGGAAGAGGTTTGTGCCTCAGCCAGGCCCCATTATTAAAAACATTTGCAACATTGAAAGTTCTGATGTTAGGTCTTATCTACAAATTCGTAAGCACACACTCTCAATTATAAATTTAACTAAAATTTGTCTCTGTATTTGTGTTTCTCTTGAAATCAGGTAAGCAAGACACATCCAGAACATGCCCCAGCTGCTCAGGTAAAGACGTAGTCCCTGTCCTACACGTTATTAAAAGGCATTTCAAAATTCAGTTAGGCTTCACTACTGTAATTGCTTCTTTTCCTCTTTTAGTACTTACTGTAATAGCTGCTTTGAAACAATGCTGATAAAAGTATCCTTTCTGCTTGCCTCTCTGGCCACATCTCTGCACTGCTTCATGTTATTGCCAGTTATCTCTCCTCACAGATTAACTGAGTAGCTACCGCACCTTCAGCTCTTGCTTCTCCTTGTCAACTCTTGCCTGCACTTCCCCCCTTCACTCATAATTATAGGAATGCTATCTGTGCTCTGTTGTGAAAATAGGAGCATTAAAAAAAAATAAAGAAGGAAAATATAATGTCTTTAAAAGCCAGATAAACCAGATAAATCACCTGCAGAAATTAACATGCACAACTCATAACCAGGTAATTACCACATCACTCCAGGGCAAAATTCAGAGTATTTAGACATGCATTTTCTGTCCATTAACATGTATAGATTCACATAAACATTCTAAAATTAAAAGTATCTAGTTTTCAGTTAATTACAATGTTTCTGGAAAGCTTTGTCCCTTCAGTTCCTAATGTGTATTTACCCGTAACTTTGGTTGAGTTTTTGCTTGATAACCAATGTAAGTATCACAGAAGGAAGTGAATTTTGTCAGAACAGAAGCCATCAGTGCCCAGTGAGTGAGGCTTTGCAGGGCTTGCCATAATCAACTTTGCCAAAATCATCAGCACAATTCAACAGCATAAACTTCATTTGCCACCCGTTCACCCAGTTCTTTGGTTTCACCAGCAGCAGCCCTCTGTAGTTCAGATTCTGTCTTGTCAGAACTATTTGACTCAATAGGCAAATGGATAATAAATCTCTATCAGGATTTATTATCCAATTCAGACATCATCTATGGTCCATGATGTGACATTGCCTGTTTCCTGCCTGGCTGCCTAGTGTTTCAGGTGAGTTAGATTTGGGTAACTTTAAGTCACAGTCTGAAATACACCTTTTGGAGGCCTGTGACAGCCTAGGAAAAGCAAAGTAAAAGCCTGGAGGGAGGTATTACCTATTTTTGTTAGCTGCCTTTGGTTACTTAAAAGACGTTGCTTAACTCTCTCACATTGCAGTTGGCAGTACAGGTGGTATTCCAATTTATCTAGGAATATAACTCCCATGGCAGATCCTGAGGCAATGGCTTTGGAGGTTTTAATATATATCTGATTTAAACCTAAGCTCTGCTGAAAGAATCTCCCAACTGGAAATCCAACTCACCAAACTAGGAAGACCAAATCGGGGATTTTGAGATCCCAGAGGCCAATTTCAGAATGTGCTAAGCCAGATATTCCAATTATCTGAATTTTTGTTTGGCAAACATTGTGGCTGCTTCTACCTAAGGGTTTGGATAATTATGCTTATCTTCTATAAGGCATTTACTTATGCTAGTTTACATTTTCGAGAGTAGTTTATGTAACCTGTACCACTGGGTGCTTGCAGCAGGGATGAACATCTTACAAAGCCTGGAGTTCCAGACTCCACATCCATCTCCTGCATTAAAGACAGAGCTTGTTAAGAGGAACCAAACAGGGGGACAGAAGATGCTGCCATTTAAAGATGAGTGATGTTGACAATCACTTTTGTGGCAGACTCCTGCTGCCATGCAAGGTAGCAATTCCCATTTGCCAGCTCCCAGTGAGTGTGCAGCCCAAGACCTGTAGCAAAAATCAGGACATCTGCCAGAAGTGGTGGTCCTTCCTGCTCTCCCTCTTGAGCTCAGTCATTTGTTCCTCCACCTTGTTTGTGCTGGCATTTGCTCTCACAGCTGCATCCTAAAGCAGGTTAGGGAACTGTCCCGAAAAGCAAACCAGAAGAAATACAAGATTAGTTTGCAGCAGGATCAATCCTTCATCTGGCTCATTTAGCAGTCACATAAACTACGTGCCAGCACAAAAAGCCAGGTGGAAATGAATGCCACTAGCAAAAGGATGGAGTTCTTCTTTCAGTGGCAACCTGAGTTTATGCAGAATATACATGGCCTTACACCTAGCTGGAACCAGGAGCTGTATGAACCAGGGCCTTTCCAAGTCAACTCCTTAGGACACTAAAGGTCCCCATCTTCTGGCTATGAATTAGTGTTGCTATGCTCTCTGGCATCTGTGTTGAGCCCTGCAACACAAAACTAAAAATACTTTCTGATGTAAAGATATGAGACTGTTTTACAGCCAGAGAAAAATTAGAAGTTACAGCCAGGGGATAAAAGACTAGACACTCCAGGAAGTATCATGTGGAAGGGCTGCTCGGGGTGGTCAGAATAGTAAATGAGATATTAGCAACAGTCAAGCAATACATCAAGGCTGTAAATAACTGTGAAATCAGGTATTAACAGTAATCATACAACACACAGAAGCAGTGCCCAGAGATTCCAGTACACTTGAAATGTAAATTACAGTAGAGCTAAGACTGGTTGCGACAACAGACTTGAGCCAAAAATTAGATCTCCAATTTTCAGACACTATGAAGGAATTTATTTGAACTTTGCCAAAACAGGCTGAAATGTACCATATACACGTAATTACTTGTACAGTCTTCTCCTTGCATGTATCTCATTCCACTTATCCAATTTAGAACAGCGTTCTCAGTCAATTATTTACAAAGATAAAATGGACAGGCTTAGGGTTTTCATAAAGTCCATTATAGCCATAAAGCATACAGAGAGAATCAATAAATTGTATGTTATCTCCACAGAGCATTCAGCATTTTCCTGCCTTTTTTTTTTTTTTGGGTAAGTAACACGCCTATTGCTGATGTAGTCAGTTCACTTTCCATTGGATTTTTATCCACAGGCACACACCACAAGGCAAACATATGCCTTTTCCTTCACAAATAAAGTGCCATCAGCCACCGCACCCATGTTTGTAAATCATTTCCGAGATGCTGTGTTCTCACACGTGCAATCTGAGAGCAACAACACAAGATGAAACATATCATTGTGAAACACATCACATACAGGACTTATGAAAAAAAAAAAAAGAGGTGGAATGGCACGATCCACAGCTAGGTTTATGTTGTGCCCTGAATTCCTAAGCAGAACATCTCAGTGCAACGACTGAGCACTTCATCCCCCAAAGGACTATGCCTCTCCAGGGATCACAGCATTTGCAAGTGCATGGGGATTCCATGTGACGTGAGTGTGTGACACACTCTGCCTCAGAACCCACCAGCTGGCTGGAAGGGACCAGCAACATGTGCTACCAGGCAGCTTAAAGAATTATTGCACAGACAGAAAATAAATTTCCTGTGTCCACGCCCATTTACCTTTAAAATAGCTCCTAAACATAACTCCTTTTTTAATAAAGTAACTTTGACCTCTAATGTTGGCTCAAAGCACTTCATTTGCATATCCTCAAGAGAATATGTCCTTGAGCATAATCCTAGGGAGATGTCAGCATTAGAGAACACAGGTATCTTTTCTATCTTTTCTTCATTTTTGATTATTTGGTTGCAATGGCACTCTGAAAGGCACAGTCCCCTGTGTGAAATCCATGTGCACGAAGCCTTGCCTTCCCAGGGTCCAAAACTGCAGTTTAGGACAGCAACACAAGGACATTAAGCAAATCCCTCTTAGTACACCAGTTTTCTCCATGAAGAGCAGAAAGCTGTGCTGCACTTCGAAAACACATGCTCCCATGCTAGCAGGAGAGATGCCTGTAGGATAACCAGAAATAGGAGGAATATAACTCTCAATCCCTTATGTAGCATAAAAATGGCCATAATGGGTTAAATCCAAGAGCCTTCTTGCTCAGCATCCTGTCTTCAACACTGCATATAAATAGATGCCAAAGGTCTTCCTTTGAATAAGACAAGCACAGATGATCCTTCTAACAAAAGACTGTGAGGTGACTATAAGGAAAAGGAACAGGTTTGTATGTTATTAAGAGAGACTCTAAGTGGGAAAAATGAAATATCACAGAATTTTGTAGTAACATTTCTTCAGGAACTGAAGGGTGGCAGAGAGTACCTAGGACAGGGAAGGGAATAACATGCTGTTCTCCCAAACTCACTAAAACTTCCCTGTTCCCAGCTCCTCTCTGTTTTCCATGGATATCATTACAGTGATTTCAAAGCCTCTTTGCAATTCTTTCATAAAGGTCAAATTCCACACTCTGTTCAACATGAGCAGTGGTAACTGCACTGCCTTTGAACATCAGCTCTCTGGTGCAAGGACTCTGTTGTTACCAAAACGTGAACTGCTTCATCAGTCAGACCCTGGAGTCTGCTGAGAGCAGGTACCCAGATGACAAAGAAGCAAAGCCAACAAAACCCAACAACAACAGCTAACCAAGAGAAATGATGTTTAATAATTACTTTTGGGTTTCTTTTCTCTCTATCCAGGGATCCTTTGGAGTCCATCTTGGGAGCTTTGCAAAGAAAGAAAAGCTATAAATAAACTCCTAATGACAAGATCACATATTTCAACTGTTTCTGGAAAGTTCAGAAAGCCACTTTGATGATACTGTCTCTAGGTGAGTCTGATAAACATAGTTAAAGGCTATTGTGCCCTACGTATCATCAAATACACAACTGACAAGTTTAAAGAGAGATACTTCACTAATAAAATGTACAGGATGCTAAGTAAATATATTACTATGTTACATTTCTGAGGCATAAAAGTTCTTCACACAGCCTTGAGCCAACAGCTGAGAGTCTTATAGTCTGAGTTCTTATAGTGTCTCCTTTATTAGACAGAAACATTATACCTCTGGACAGGGTACAGACACCATAAGCATAGTTATTTGAAAAATTAATTACCAAAATTTTCTTGGATTTTAGTGAGGTAACTGCAGCCTTCCTGGGCTGAAAACAAAAAACTGTGATCAAACCAAATGTCTAAGTCCCCAGATTAATGAAGTGGTTCAATGCAATGCAGAAGTGGAAGGCTGCTTTCCTAAATCCACCTGCAAGGGAAGTACCACGTGATCTTTTTCCATAGAAAAGTGGCCCTCTTAAGCCTTGATGATATCAGAGTTCTTTAAAAGCAAATTGAAGCACAGTATTTTATTCAGCCTGCCAAACAGTACCTTTACACTTGCTTCATTCTTAGAATTCAGCAAATAAGTCAATAGGCATTTTCATTACTCAGTGAGGAGCATCAGAAAGCACGAGGCAAACAATACATGAGGACAGGTTTATAACTGCTACCCCTCCATCAATTCTTACAGATTTCAGTTGTTCAAAATTGTCTTCTGCACTCCTGTCACTACTTTAGCTAGTGAACTAATAGCAGCAGCTTTTAATTTTAAATACCAGGCATTCCCACCTCAATAAATGTGCAGTAATTTACACTACATCAGCACACAGTTTCCCCTTATTCACAGGGAAAACTGCTTCTCAAACTGTCTCTGGGCTCATACTCTTGTATTCCTAGATTTTTTGGGCAAAAAAGCACTAAAAATATTCTGTTCATTATTAATCCAATTTATTAATATTTTTCTATATTTTTCTATCATTTTTGGAAAAAGAAAAATACAGTATCTTGCATTCCTTTAAAACCAACATCCATTTGAAGGAAAAAAATCCAACCCAAACAAAACAATATAAAATGACACTCCACATTCATTCACTTGGACTCTTGGCATGATTATTAGTGCTCATGATTTTGAACCCTGGAATCCTTTCACTCTAAGCTCCTCCAGGATGTATTCTGCTCTTAACAGGCAAAATTTATTTGACTCATTGTCTAATCTGAATACAGGAATTTTCTTTTGATTAGTAAGAGTTTCAAATATGATGTTGTTAGTCGTGGGAGTGAAATCCATAGACTCTATGTAACATTTCAGTTTATTATCCAAAGGGTTAAAACAGACTTGATGGAACAATAACATTTCTGTCACAGACCACTCTTTCACTTCAAAATAAATCAAGTAAAAGGATCTCAAGCAAAGGGATCTCAAGCAAAGGGTTTTTCCATATAAACCCAGTCATGTAATTCATTAAGGTCTACTGGCTCCTCTGGTTCAGGACTACAGCCAGAATTTACCCAAATTGGTATTGAAAAGAAAGCTGGCATTACACATTTTTCCTATATAAATTTTCCCTACTGATGTAACCTATATGCAAACAAAGTGTAGGAGAATATTTTCTCATTTACCACTGCTACCGGGGTACAGCCAAAATTAGCCTAAAATGAGATGTACCAGTCAAAAGAATTTTCATTAGCTCATCCCATTCTGGCCATCCTGTTACCAGAAACACTTTGATCGTGTGGAGGGATTTCAGGGAAAAAAAAAAAAAAAAGAGTTGTGATTAGTCCAATATAGTCTGGAAAAGAACTGTCAAGAGAGGTGAATATTTTAAGCACTTGCACAACAGCCTACAAGCATTTTTTGGGCAATATCTCCACAGAAAAAGTGCAGAGTTTTTCCATACAGACTTCTATGTAGAAGTGAGATAGAATGAAACAATGAAACACTATTTCAAGATAATGGCTAACATGTAAAAAACTGGCTTAAACCAAACACAAGTAGGGACTAATCCTTCACTGGCTCAGAAAGCATAATGGATCATTTTTTTAGCTAGTTCTTATGGGCCTTCATACGAAAATAAGGAAGTCAAAGAGTGACATCAGTGGTGAGAATCAACAGAGAGGAGGCACCTCAGAGCATGGCAGCAGTTCAAGGTTTCATCTGCCTTGACAGGGACTGAAAGAAGATGACAACAGCAACATCATAGTGAGAATTCTGCAACCTGCCCTTCCAGGAAATTGAGGTTTTTATGAGGATATGAATATATTGTAAACTGTGGAAGAGAACAGGAAGTAATTACAGATTAAGAGGACTATTCAATGATGAAAGAATGATGAAAGCCTTTTGATCTTGAAAAATATTTAGGAATTTAGAAGAATTTTCAAGCATATGAAAGAACATAGGACAAGACAAAACTACCAGAAAGAAGAAAAGAAGACAGAGAGAATAGAGTGGTGCATGGATTTGCCTGAGAGTTAAGAGTAACTCTTAAAAGACTTCAGTTGATTTCTTTGGTTTGGGTGTTTTCTGAGATTCTTTGCTGCAATTGTGTTATGGAACAACTTGGCAAAAGGTGAGACAGCAATGTAACCATAGGTAAAATCTGGGCCTTTTCCTTATGCTGAACAATAGATATATGTCAGCGTTTTCAACTCATACAAAGTTCAAACCAATTTAGTAAAAGAGTATAGAATCAGAGCATGAGAGAATCATTTAGGTTGGAAAAGACCTTTAAGATCACCAGGTCCAACTGTTAACCCAGCACTGCCAACTCCACCACTAAACCATGTCCCTCAGTGCCACATCTCCACGTCTTGTAAATACCTCCAGCAACAGTGACTCAACCACTCCCCTGGGCAGCATCCGACCTCCTACCTCTGCCCCTATGAAATCCTTGGCACCAGAAGTTCCATCAGCAGAATGAATCACAGCCACCATAATGAACACCTTTTAATAGATTTCTACAAATTCACTATTTTCCAAATATTTTTAAAAGCACGGTTGTTTGAGCAACTGCACAACAAACTTTTCTCCTTGAAATCTATTTTAATCAGTTCTGTACATAATACTAAAAAAAAAAAAAGGATGCTCATTTTACTTTTTCCTTCCTCTCCTCCCACGTGTTCTACTTGGAGGTACACTGTGTAAAGATCCCTGCTGTGGCTATGTGACTGCCCATGGTAACACTGGCACAGTTCTTGTACAACTGTGTAGTTAATTTTTTTATAGCATATGAGATTTCCTGTTAAACTTACCTTTGGACTGGAGGGAGACACATGTTGCCCAGCAGATGCAGAGGATGCAGTCTAGCTAATTAAAGGTGTAACTCTGTAAAACTTAGGTGTGCTAAGTAATAACTAAAATATAAGCAAGGAAAAAGGACTGTCCACAGAAATCCCTCAGCTCTCTCAGCTGTGGCAAAGACAGGGTAAATCTTGCCCCACAGAGGGAACTGCAGGACAGAAGGGCTCAATTAAGACCTTCACTGACACCTCCCCTCTCTGGATTTCTGAGAAAGAAGAAGAGTCCCTGTGGGATACTCAGCACCCTGAAATGGTTGATACTAAAAGTACTTTTATCTGAGTTTGGCTTTACACATCTCAATTGCCTTCCCAAATCTAAGCACCTATAAGTTTGGAACCTTCTTGCATTGACTAGCATTTAGTTACTTACTTAATGAAAAAAAAAATGTTATTTCTGCACGCATAAAATTTGTGTCTCCTCACTTTTGCCAAACTTTCATTCATTCTACTTTAGAATGAGGCACAACGTATTTATTAAGACACAGGCTGTTTTCTTCCTCTTATTGCTTATTTTTTCTCTATCACAGCAGTCAGAATCAGAGATGATGCTGCATTATATTCTATCAGCTGTACTGGATGTAGTTTATTGCACAGACAGGATCTTGTTGCCATTGATTCTTGTTTTGTGGTGAGGGGATTATTTTATTTGGGGAATTTATAAGGGGAGGGGAAAGGCTGCTGAAACCTTAAGAAAACACAGGTTTTATCGAGTTGTCCGCAATGACTTGATCTCTTTTTCTGGTATTTCTAAATTAATTTAGAACCCAAAAGAGGTCATAAATAGTTCAAATTACTTCTTTCAAAGCCTGCTAGCTTTCATACTGTTAAATTTTGTTTGACATTGTGTCATCCTGTAGATCTCAGGGCTCCCTCCTGAAGTTCCTCACACAGTGTGTTTTGGATTTGAGTAACCCAGCTAATTGTGAAATTGTGACATTTGCAGATGCTGCCGTCTCATTGCCTAACTTTCTTTCCATTATTTCCATGTATTAAATAACAAACATCATAACATGAAGCAGTGGAGCAGCCCACTCTAATCTTTCAGTTACAGAAGAGGACGACTATATATGTTTACTCTAGACTTTGTCATCCAGCCATTTTCACCCCATGATGAGGATTCTCCTCTCCCCCAGTGACTACTTAGCTTCCTTAACAGCTGCTCCTGTGGAGAAAATTCTTGCAGTCCAAATATTATGTTGACTGATTCATTTTTCCCTTCTTTTCTAATGATTGGTTAAAAAAAGAAAAGGTCCAAATAAAAGAGATAATAGAATAGTGAGGAATTAATTTCTTTTCCAAAAAAAGAGCTGGTAACTATGATATTATCATTTCAGCATCTTACTCTAAATAGAGCCTCCTCTAATTCCCAGTCTCTATTTCTTCCTATTGTGCAGAAATATACTTCACTAGATTAATCTGTAACAGTTTTCTGAAAACTTGTCACAGTACTATTCAATTCTTCAGTGCTGAAGAATCTTTACTCTTCTATTTGTCTATAGAGAAACTAAAACATGGCCACATGTAAATAGGAAATGTTTATATACTTTATCACATTATTCCAAAAAGTAAATTTCTTTAAAGCAAGAAGTGAGAGGTATTGTCACCTTCACAGACCAGAGAGATTGAGACCTTTTAATTACATTTGCATCCAAATACAACAAGCAAAGCCACTCAAATCAGAATAAAAATCCACACTCCTAGACATTTTTTGATCTCAACCTTTCTGAATTTCTACTTTTATGATCTTGAAGTGAGAATTTTACAGCTAAACCCTTTCCCATTCAAGTGTCAAGCACTACCCACACAGCTGTGGGATTCTTGAAATTCGTATCTGAATATTGCAATTTGAGATTACGTAGATTTTTTGCCACATACTTTAAAGAGTGAAGAGAACAATGCTCACATAAATACTTTAAACTTGTCATTCCTAAGGTGCAGAACATACAGTTCACACCTTGTGGCAAGTGGAAGTAAAATGGATTTAATGAAATTTTGAGCCTTCTTTATCCTTGGCTGCTCTGCATCTCCTCACATAATTCAGCTGTCTCTTTGAGTCTAGCTAGGTCTGAGCAGCAAATGCTCAGCTGCCCATGAGCTCCAGCAGGGATGGCTGGGGTTTGTCCAGCGGTGCCTGGCTCACAGAGTCCCTGCAACCTCAGGGTTTGCCTGGAAAACAGCCTAAAGGCCATTTCCTTGCTTCCCTCCACAGCACAGTTCTTCCCTAGGTGGACCTGGTGCTCTTCGGGCCATGTCTGGCAGGTCTAGTGGTCCTTTCCATTGAAAAAGGGCTGGGGCACAGAGGACAGAGAACAGGTAAAGTCAAATGCTGTTGGCAAGGGCATTTCTTCAGCTTCCTTAAGGAAAAGTCAATGTTGCAGATTATTTAAAGAAAAAAGTTTGAACTTCCCATCACTGTTCAGCCTCCTTGTTCATATGCCATATTCTTCTTCTCTTAGACAATGAAGATCAACAAAGGCAATTTTAGTTTTATTTGTTCAGCTACTTTTACTTTCAGGATCCTCTGAGCTTCAGCACTTGAATTTCAATTGGTGTTGTTTATTTTAAACACCTTCATTACTGCAGTCTTTATATGTGCATATATTATGAAGCTTTTAATATTTATGACAATGAAATAGACTTATTAAATGTGTGTTATTATTAAATACAAGAGATGCATCAATTTCAAGAAGAACTGTGGGGCAAGCTGTGTAATTACTACATTATAAAACACATTGTGAACACATCACACTGATAGAGAAAACACATTCCAATGTGATACACAGCTTTCAAACTGTGAGATGGTGCTTTTTAACTCAGAACACAGCGGCTAGGCCTTTAATGTACTGCCCAGAAAGAACTTTCACAAATATGTATTTTGGACTAGCCATCGTTTTGGCAAACTAGAGGGCTCATCCCTTGACCCCAATGCTGACCATGACATCTAGCGTGAACTTGGACAAACTATTAAAATGTCCGGAGCTCCTGCTTTTCACCGTGGGTATCATGTCACAAAAGGATGTCACACTCCTAGGTACATCCTGTTTGTTAGAAGCTGTCTGTGGAAAATTATTAAATAGATGTGTATAAATGTGGAAAGGTGCAAGGACCTTTACTTTCAAAGCAAATCTGAAAGCTTTCCAGAGTACAAATGCCCTTGAGGACTTCAGTGAGGTTATCATGGAAGAGGAGAGACTTCTGAAAGATTGTGAATTTCCCTGTTTTTCTTACTATTCCCTAACACTTGATGAATATAATTGTAATGTCTTATTCATGGATGTGTATCACTTAAAGGTGCATCATATTCATTCTACTGAAATTTATGAATGCATTGAATTTCTCAAAACGCTGTGGCTTGTAGTCCTTGTAGAACATAGATTTACTTTTTTCCCATATACTGGTGATAGTAATATTTTTAAGTGGATGCCATTGAACTGCTGTATATAAAGCTGGCTAACCTTTAGATAACAGATTTTGTCCCACAAAATATATAGATTCGCGAAAAGGCAACAGTTCAGACAACGAGTTGGCAAACATTACCTGGAGAACAATTATAAAGATGATTTACATTATGCTTTCCATTTTATATTTATCCCCTTTTCCCTCATGTTCTTCTGTTGAATTAATTTGAACAGGTTATGTGGAGTTTCAAAAGAACATTAATGTTTACATTCCTTGGACTATGTTATTCCGAAGATGCTAAGACACATAAGTACAAGGACTTTCAGGATTGCTGAGTCAAGTATTGTGGGATAATTTTCGTTGTTTAATAGATGGTCATTAATGATTCATTTATCTTTTCCCCTTGACTACTCCCACTGCTAGCAACAAGGCCCATTTCTCTTGGCAGTCTGTTGGTTTTTTTGTAAATACTTTTTTTTTAATTTATTTTTTTTTTTAAAGTTAAATTGAACAATTATTTTGTCCCCAAAAGGACTTGACATTGTTAAGACTTCATCTGTACACTTTCTATACTTTTATTTTTTCCTCAATAAGGTTCTTTATTTAGTCTTCATTTAAATATTTCCATAAAGCACAGAACTAGTGTCTGTCTGCATGCAACTGTTTCTTGACATCTGGGGGAACTCCTACCTCCAGGTTTATAGAAAAGCACTTAGAAAGGGACAAGAATTCACCATGTTCCCCCAATCATTTATCATTTGCCTTGTTCTTATCTAAGAATAAATGAAGAAACTTTTTACACTGACAAAGTAATGAATTGGTGAAACTACATTCATGAAAATTTCACCCTGGAATAAACACAGTGGTTTTTATTAAATTGCTTTAAATTCATAAGAAGCATGAAGACTCTAAAATTGAATGTAAATTAAATGAGTTTGCATCCTTGTAACCTCTTGGTTACATCACTTACCACCATTTTTTAGAAACTTTTTTAGATTCTTTAACAAATCCTCAAGCTCAAGGCTGGGGAAAATAAACAAAACCCCAAACCAAACAAAAAACCAAACCAAAAAAATAACAACAACAACCAAAAAACTCAACCAAACAAACAAAAAACAGACAAAAACCCCCACACCTGTATATATTAGGAAATGTTCTCGCTCCCTTACACACATAGAGTTAGAATGGGCATGGCGTCATTAACGAACACTCTTAACTATTTGTCAAATATATTTCTACATATTTGCTTCAATCCACAGATTTAAAGTTTAAAGCAGCTTTAAAGCTTCTGAAGTCCTCTACAGTTCTGAAGCCATACAGCAATTTTTAGAACAAGTATTTTAAAATGCTATTGCACTTAACAAAGATAGTTACATTTCCAGTACTTCCAATGCCATGCTATGGACACTACTGATAAAAGTGACTGGGATTGAATTTATTTGAATATTTTAACATCAGCAAGGATTTT
Organism: Aleadryas rufinucha; assembly: GCA_013397815.1. Lineage (NCBI taxonomy): Eukaryota > Metazoa > Chordata > Aves > Passeriformes > Aleadryas > Aleadryas rufinucha. The sequence continues at coordinate 348,436 of VZTH01009698.1, forward strand.
ATTTATTTCTTCTTATAGTGAGGCTTTCTGGTTTTTAAGGTATTTTAAGATATTGAGAAGCTACTCACATTTGAAAAGAAAAGCTGTGAGAGAAAAATTACATAAATGAAAGCATTTTAGAGATTTTATTATACATTTCAGAGAATTTGATTTTCTCAGTATTTCCCAATTTCATATATGTTAATTGAACTATAGACTTACATTAGCAAACACTTCTCTTTATGCATGGATCCTGTTTTCATGATCACTAGTTCTGAAATAAATCTTTACTCAAGACTTCACTCAGGGACAAATTTACTATCAGGTCTTAAAAATGTGGCATCACATTTGGGAAGCTGTGTTAGAGATGCAGTATATAAAATGCACTGACAGAAAGCAACAGTAAATTGAGGCCTGACTGGTATATTATAGTTCTATCAAATGGAAAGAAGAGAAACAACTGATCAGACAAGTCAGTAGAATCCTCTAATGCAACATTAAAAACATTGTAAAATTACTGTAATTCTCTCTAATGAGAAATTATTATCTGGTAAATTAGGATTGTCTTTCAGAAGACAATATTGTTTAAATATTTTGTTTATTTTCCCTCTCAAAACTGCCTATGAATATGATTCACTTCACTTTATGTTATGCTCCTTTTTGTTTAAAACAAAACCTTTGAGGATACCTTACGTGAAGATTAAGGCAGAGAACAAATCACCATTTCACAACCATAGGACAAGCCTGTTTTACTGGTTAGCCATTTCACTTCAGAAGTGAATAACCTTTTAACGCAAAACTCAAATTTGAAAATACATAATAATATTATTGCATATCTCATACCATAAATATTCATATTTCCTTCTTTCATTGGATAGAGAAATAAGTGTTCATGTATAGAAGAGAAAGGCATAAATTTTCCTCAAAACAAGCTTGAATGTAAATCTTCAAGCTCCTTTCAGATGCTAAATAAGCTGATCTCTATCACAGAAAAAGCTCAGGTTAAGATCTTGGTATCGCCCAATATAGACCCTGCTGTTTTAACAGATCCCATATTCTGCAGATGTTTTCACAGAAATGAAAAATTGGAAGCAGTTAAATTTACTTCAAGGAGATGGAAACTTATAATGACTTGACCAGTTTAGTGACATTTAGGGAATTAATGAGATATTCCATTAATTTGTGTCATGTGGAACTTCTATTACACTCTGAAAGGGACTAATAGACCACTGTTCTGTGTCTGGAAGTGATCAGCAGTCAATAAACTTCATTCTCTCATAATTTTAAAAGGAAAGAAGTTCTGCAACCTCAACAACTCTTCAGTGCATGGTTTGAATCAGAAATATTGCTACTTCTAGCGCCACTGCACATACTGTTCTTATTCACACAAATGTTTAACATTCTTTATTCTAACTAGGAATTTCCCTAAATTAAGTTTTGTGGTAACAGGCTGCAAATTAATTACAGTTCATATAAAAGCTGGGGTTATCTTATTCTTTTTGATTCAGGCTTTTGAGAGTTTTATATTTCTCATTTACGCAGATAAACTGAGCAGACGCCAAGGGAAGGGCACACACATGAGTTAATTCTTCCTTATGATGACACTGTGCAGTTATAATATGGCCATAATAAAATCACATTTAGTGTTTCTTGTCTTAGACTACACTGAACTAACCAGCACCATTAGATACATTGCCTGTGCCAGTATTAGAGTTATGGCTATCTCTGTGTCCCCGCTCTGGATTTTCAGTTTATCTTTAGATTTAAATTTTTGAGTTCCTAATTCTCAGTAGTGAGGGATAATTTTGAGATGGTTTCAATATGTCTGAGTTGTGTACTACCCTCAGACAGTACTTTTCAGAGTTACCATCCTCTAAATTTATATATTATAATGGGGTTTTCTGCTTATAAAAGAAGTAAGAATTCACCAGAAAATACAGAAACTTATTCCCACGAGGGTATATCCTGTTTATTTACAAATACGAAACTTTGCCTGTAAATCTTTATTTCTTTTAATATTTCACAGTTACCAAAATGCACCAATGTGGATGAAGCACAACAATGTGAAGCTACAACGTCCTCATGTCCTTTCCCCATATCTTTCAAGTTCTCTTGTTTCTTCCACCTTCTTGAACTCCTGTGCCTATGTGCCCAGAGCCTCTTTAAGTGCAAATGCACAACTGCAGTTCCACTCCTTGTAGCTTCCCTCTTATTCCATGTGCAGCTTCAATATCCTTCCTTTTCTTACATCCTCTTACACTTCTTATCACATCATAATTCATCCTCCCTATTCTATCCTTCCTCCCATATAGACACACTCTGTGTCTCTTGCTGCTTTTTTCATTCATTAGTTCAAGTGCAAAGGTTTGGTTTTTGGAAAAGTTAACAAAAATTGTCATTAATTAACCTCTTCCAAATCCTCTGTGTTTGGAGCATTCATTTCTAAAATTTATGAATATTAATTTGTAAGCATTAAAAAGAGAGAAAGCTTGTATTTATAAAATTACTGATAGATTTCAAAATCATATAATCTATTTTTTATGCTTTGCAAGCTTTACTTTGAAAAATATCTTCAGCTTGAAAATAACTAGGAGACTGTTGCAGCTACTTTTACAGAATTTATTCTGCATTTGGTAAATTTCTTACTTATGAATAAAATAACAGATTTCCAGAAGTTACAAGTTACTTATTTTCAGTGAAAGTTTTGCAATTATATTCTCCAAGATGTCCCCGTTAAAAGCCCATTATGCAAAACTCTAAAAATGAAATCTCTAATTTACCTTTGAATAGATATTGAATGTGAGACTTTGCGGGAAAAAATCTATAAGAAATGTGGGTTTTAAATAATGGATTTGCCAAACCACTATTTAAAAAGTGAAGTTTAACTAAGAATTTTCTTTCTTAAAATATTTTCACACTGCATCTCACTGACTTGTTATTGAAGCATTTGAGTTCAAGTTCCATCAAAAAATTCCTTACCAAGCTGGTTTTGCAGACTTTCATTAAATCTCCGATGAAGCTTCTGAGTACAAGTCCAAGTAAATTAAAGGCCCAATCAATAAAAATGGAAATCAGCCTTGCAAATCATGTTGCCTACTAAGAACTTCATTAAATTAGAGTCAAATCAAATTACACAATAACAAACAACAGCCACTCCTCACGTAGGAGAAGGATCCTTAACGCAAACCTCCTCTTGCCTGGAGATGAGCACAGCCTGACACTCGCTCCGGACTTCCAGGGTCGCCCCTTGGTGAGGATTCCCACGTCCTTGGCTCCTGGCTTAGGGAGCTGTGTGGGCCCAGCCCCGTGGCCTTGAATCACAGCCCTTATCCGCTTTGGTATTTCCAGCAGCTCACACAGCTAATAAATAGTACATTCATTAGGCAGACTGTGTGTTTACTTCCACAGACCAACACTTGGACTTTTTTAGCCAAAAAACCCTGAACTGACTCAATGCTATGCTCAATTCCTTCCTTTTGGGCACGATGCTGCACATCCCTGTCCTTGGCTGGGTGGTGGTTGCAGCCCCTTCCAGCGAGAGCCACCCCTGCCCCAAGAGTGCATGAAAGCTCCCGTGTGCCCCTGGTAGGACGGTGCCCACTGGTGCTGAGGACGGAGGCAGGAGTGCCTGGCAGCATTCCCTGACAGCACTGCCCTAAAAACAGGAGGCCAGGGACAATGCTGTCTCCCACAGCAGACGACTCCTCCCGCAGTACAGGGCAAGGGAGGAAAGGAGTCCTATGTCCCCTTGGAGCACCTGCATGGCTGGCAGCAGCATCAATAGGAGTATCAGGTGTGCAAGCTGTGCCTGTTTTCTATGGCTGCATTGTTTATATTGCCTTTCTTTACTACAGCCAGAGGAGAGAAATTAAGGCACTATTATCTCATAAAAGTGGCTAAGAACGTATTGGCACTCCATGTTTAAGTGACTCTCATACAGAAGCACAATCTAGAGGCAGCTCCAACCACTTCATATATTAAACATCCTGTCATTGGGTCAAAAAGCTGTAAAAATGCCTTTTCACCTGACATTTCTCTTTTAAAACTCACCCAGATGTTGTAAATCAACAGGATGCTGGCTTCTAAATGCCCAAGATATTTTGGGGAAAAAAAAGCAGGATTGTTTCAAAATGTTACACTAAGTATGAGTTAGGTTCTTAGACTCATCACTAAAATTTACATTTTGGCCATTCTGTTACAGCTATAATTTAAAACCGAAATAATGATAAAAATACCTCTAAATTCCTCCTGTATCAGAAGATAAACATTTCAGAAGAGCAATAGACTTTACAATCTTTAATAATAATGGCTCAAAAATGCCTTTATCACCACAGGAATCATGTACTTCACCAGTCACACCCTGAGTAAATGCCATCTAAAGACAAAAATACTTTCTCAAGCAAAAACCTCCCTAGGGCTGTAGCCAAACTGCCAGCTGTGGTACCTCAGATGGACACAAGCCTGCAGTCTCATCTCCAAGTGTGTGTGGGCCACAAACAGCAGAGGCTGGGAATTTCAGACACTGCCTTCCTATCCATACAGTGATGAGACACAAGTGCAATGCACGATTTAGGTGGTCTGAGCTTAGTTCTTCACAATGCCCAACCTGGAAATACATATTTGGGCAGTAGAGCTGAAGATATTAGAAGTGAATATGGTAAAATGCATACAGTTGGAAAAAATCTAGCCTAAGGATCAAAAGTTAACATTTGGGCAAAGGAGCAAAGAACATGACTTAGCATAGAGCTGAACAGCTTCATTGGTCCACTGCTCCCTGTTCCCCAGCTCACAGAGATGTCCTCACACAGTGACATCAGCCTCAGCAGCAGCTCTCAAACAACTTAGCTCGACAAGGTGTGAATCAAACTTTATTAAAAATTCCACACCCCAAAAATTCTCCTCCCAATAAAAGGCTCAACAAAGGCAAATCTGCAGGTTCAAGGAACTCATGGAATAAATCCCCTTCAGTTATGCAAACTAAATGCACTTAGGCTTTTTGAAGAGGTGGAGATGGACATACTCTCTAAAAGTGCAAGATTTGCGGGACAAGCTATGATACAGAATAGCAACCAATGATCCTCAGCCCAGGACACTTTAATACCAGAGGCACTTCCAAGCCATGTCTCCATCTCTCCTGACCACAGGCTACCATGGAATCTACTTCCTGGTCCAGAGAGAACATCTTTCTCGGGTAACTTCCTAGGAAACCAGCCATTTACGTAGATTTAGCATGCTCCAAATGCTATCCATAGTCTAAGGCAGAAGTTCTTTCAAGCAGCAGTGAACTTTTCATGGTCAAGGTCCCATCTGATGGTTTCTTCCTAACATGGAAAATGAACAAATTCGTCTCAGCAAACTAATTGCAAAGGATGAGATGGAGAACTTTGGGATTGTGTTCTTTTGTTCATTTCAGTGTAGTGCCAAGCAAAAATCCCTGACAGCAAATGTACATAAAGATACATGTAATTGACAGTCATCTTTTCTCAGACATGCAAATCTGCTTTGATATTGCAGTAACTACAAGGCTGAGTGTTTGTCAGGGAAAAGTGAGCCTTAGACTGCTTTTATTATCCGGGGGCTTTGAAAAATGAGAGTCACACAAAGTTTGAGCAAATTCAACCAATTTCATGGTCTCAAGGCAGACCTACAAAGGTGATAGTAACAAACAGCTTTATTCTCCTTCCCAAACTGAAGAGTCATGACAGAAAGGACTCATGGAGAATATGTTTTGAGTAAACTTTGGTTTCCGCTAACCTTATAAACATGACAGCAATTTCATTCTTCTCTCCAGCCATCAGGGCATTCCCAATCCATCCCTGTTGCCAGTATATCTGCAATGTTCTACATTCATTGCCAGGATTATCATGATGTCAAGAAATGAAGAATTAAAAAAAAGACCCGTGGAAAAATGTGTGGAGACCAAAAGTGAAAGGAAGGAAGCTGCATTTCCCAGATAAACCGCAGATTAACCCGGATAAATCACTCTCAGCCACGGACACAGAGTATAGTTGAAATGACTCATAACATTCAAATAAAGACAGTACGACTAAAATATATGTATGTTAACCACATGCAAGAAATTAAAAGTGTGCACCACTCCCTTTCCCCCCAGCCTTGGAAGCAAAGCAGTATACCAGGCTGTTGCAACTCTCAGAAAAATGATTAGTCTGCTCTTCTGCATTTGTGTCCTTTTGCTGAGGCTCTTGGTGCAATGGTTGGTGTATGTCCCTGCCAGCCTCACCCAAGCCAGACAACTACATTATCCAGAAAACCTCCAAGTACAGGTGTTTATGGGGAAGAACTTTCCATTCAAAAGGAGGTGCAACAAAGCCTTTGTAAATAAAGAGGAAAGGGATCCATGCCTACTTTGCTGTAAGATCAAATACCATGCCAATCATATTTGTAAAAAAAGGGATAAGGAGGCAGGAATTCCTGAACATGAGGAAGTCATTCTAGAAAAAACAAAAAAAAAAAAAAAAAAGAGGCCTGATCTTTGACTTTTTACTCAGATTTTGCAAGTATTCTTGGAAAGACTTCATCAGTGTGAGGCTTGCTCATATTGTTTCTAGAAGTAACATGAAAGAAGAGGTGGAGGAAAAAAACCCCAACAAAAATTGCCAGAAAATTTTCATGTAAATGATATATTTTACAATGAAATAAAAACCAAAATATCCAGAAGCCTTATGCAAAATTAAGTTCTACCAAAAAGATCACTCTAATATAAATATTTTTACTATGTGAAGCACAAAGCTGGAACAATTTCATTCTTCTGTACTGTGTAATAAAAAGCACTAGCTTTTCAAACTTATATTTAACTGTGCTATAAAAGCAATACCCACATTTAAGCAGGGACTGCCAGATGTATTTAATGTTAATTTTATTAAAAATACCAGAAGCTGCTCTTAATAGATAAAAGAATGTCACATGAGACCACATCTAAAAAATTTGAAAAATTTCAAGTTCACTTCTATTCCAACTTTATCAGTTAAGCAACCTATCCCAAGTCTCTTGCTGAAGGGTTTCAATAAACAAGTTTTGGAGATTACTAAAGGCTGTTTGTCATGTTTAAGGGACAGATTTGCAAAGAAAACCTTTTCTGGGATTGCTTTTAAATATTTTAGCACATTCTTTACCTAAAAATCTCTGAAGAACTTCAGTGGTTTTGAAGACAAGGAAGTTAAAGGATGAGACCAAGTGAAACTCATCATTTACTTTTGCTGAGTAGAATAACAAAACCAGAAATTTGCTCATATATTTTTGACTACTCTGTGCTATTTCAACAGCACAAAACTCCTAATAACTTACTTTACCTCCTCTGGTAAACTGGATTAATGGCAGCTTTGGTACAGGGAAAGGTCTCAAAATGGCTGCACTCAAAACACCCAAGTTCTGTTAGTGCTTCCAAATCATGGTTGTTAACTCATAAATCTCCCTTTAACTCTGTTTTCTTTGGATGTCCCTCTGGACGAAGACACTGTGGACTGCAGAAGGAAATACAAATTCTCCCCAGCTCTCTGAAGTGACTCAGCTCTTAAGACAGGCAGGACCTGGCATTGCAGCGGGTTTTTGCTGTGCTGTAATTCTGTCGTTGGGAACCAGGGCTAACCGTGGATCAGACTTAATCTTTGCCAAGGAAATCGTGGCAAGCAAAAGGGTGCTGGGTGAGTCAGTGCCTCTGCAGTTTTTCTTTAGGACCAAACTTTTGAAACATTGTGGACCTGTCTCCCAAAGGAACCACTTGGGACTTGCAGATCCATTGAATCTCAAGATTTTCCCCGAATATCTTAATGGAGATTTCTTCCAAATTCAAGAAGCAAAGTAAAGGCACAAGAATGACAATGTTCTGCCTTACTTACAGAAATAAACACTCTCAGATGGGCCCTAGGTTGGAACTCATCTGCATTTAGCCATGTCACAAAGTGCATTTATTTCCTACAGAAGCATCACATCAGTGTAATGCTGAGTCTACAAGACACACTTGTATTCCAGACACACTGCAAAGGTAAAAAATATCAGACTTCACCTAAAACAGACAATATGTTTTATGACTTTAAAATGAAATCACAGACGACCTAACTCCATCCAGCTGTTCTTAATAGTGCTTTTTTTTCCCCTTTGTTTTTCATTCTCTACCTTAATCCGCTTCAAAATTACCTCACAGTCTCATTTATTTTTGCTCGTAACTTGATAACTCTTACCAAAACAATGTATTGCACATTACAGGGCAAAAACCCTAAATTAAAGAACAGAGAAAGAAATAGAGAAAATGTATATTCATTAAAGCTGGTGATGCTGCAATGAAAATTTGCATAGCAACCTGCAACTAGGCCTGATAGAATTACAAATTTATCATGCCTTTGAAGGACAGATGAAACATTCCCACATTTTCTGCATCAGTCATTTCTATTCAGTTCAGCTTAGTATAAACAATTCCCCTTATTTTGGAACTAATTGAAGAATTAATATAAAAGGATTGAACACCTGTTGCTCTGTTGGCAGAAACCAGCAATTACAATGTTTCTTTCCAGTGAACTTAAACTACAAAAGAAAAAAATTAAAATAGCAAAAGAAAATGTACTGGTCACCACAGCCTTTTGAATCCACAGAGGACTCTGCAGTTTTTACGCAGATTGTGAGTGGTCCCTGTTAGGCTTCACTGGTTGATGGAGGTCTCCCCTCTATCCTCCCACTTAGCCACTCCTCCCTTAAGAATTTTCCATCAGCTTGGAGCAATTCTGATTCACTCAACCCCATCCCTCCTCTCTCCCATATACTTTAAGACAGGCTTAAAATTCAGTCAGGATCCACCTGTCATGCAGATCCTTTTTATCAATTTCCTACCACAAACATTAATCAATGAAAATAAGTGCTGTTAAAAAGATAAAGTAAATCCATTTTCATCTCCTCCTGTGATTCCTTATCTAGTAAAGGGTTCAGGTAAATATTAAGCTGATAGGAGACAAACATAGGGACCTGTGAGCAAGTAGTTTTTTGAATAGATAGACATGGAAAGAAAACAACAACCAAAACACAACCAAACCTTCAAATCCACTTAAAATAAACATTCTTAACTGTCCTTGCTGATGCAAAATGTAAAACAAATGTAAACATTGGAAATATCAAACATCTTGTTAGGTTCACCTCCAATAAAAGTAAAGTCAGAAATTTAGGGCTTCAAAATACCCTGAAGAAAGAACTGTTTGCTGGAGACTTGAGAGCTCCAGGAATAGAGCACAGAACCCCTATATGGAACAGGCACATTTCACCCTCTCCTCATCCCATAGGAGTCTGATCTGCCCCTGACCACAGCACCACAGGGATGCCGCTCCGCTCTTTTTTGCTTTACATCAACAAACTTTAATCACTTTCCAGTAAAATTATCACTATTGCTGTCTTTAATGATAAATTATTATTCTTGAAAATAATACTCCTTTTCACTTTTTATGGAAAAGTATGTGGAAAAAGACAATATCAGTTTTTCCCAACTATTTTGGAATGAGCATCACAGTCTGGTCCAGATGCTCTGACTTTGGCAGTAATGTGTGTTCCATCTCACTGGGGAGGCCTCATCTTTGAGGTCAGTTCCAGAAGTAGCCCTCTCTTAAAAAATCATGGTGAATATACAGGCACGGTTCTTTTCTCTCTTGCTTCATAGCTGTTTCTAGGATTGGAAACACACTCACCCTTTTTTAGTCTTTTTGTTAGGATACTTGATCATGGGATGTACATATTAAGGGTTTTCTTTGTTTTTCCAGACAGGATGAGGAACACAGAAAACCAGAACGAAATGGGGTCACACAACTTGGGACATAAACCTCCACAAGCCCAACTTTGTCTCCATAGTCAGATTGGAATCAAATACACTTCTTTTTTTTTTTTTATTTTTGCCTTGGTGCATTCTGGTATTTCCTTTAAAACAAAACAAAACAAAAAAAGGCAAGAAAAAAAAATAGACATGCAGACATACAGAGATCACATGGGCTGAGGAGGGATAATTTTGTCTATGGCACCCATCCCACCTGGGTAGAGGCACCTCGTGCTAGGATCTGACACTGGAGGCAGTTTCCAGTGCTTTGGAAAATATTTGCACAGGGAATGTGACTTCTCCAAGCCCTGCTGAGTTAGAAAGGTGAATCAAGGATCAAAAAAGACAAGGGCATCGTGGGTCAGGTTCAGCCTGACATGCTGTGTAAGGACACAGGTGCTGAGACCCCAGAGTGGGGCTGGGCTGAGTGAGTGAATCACAGGAAGGTGGGAACACAGGTGGGCCTGCAGGTCATTTGGATCTGTGCTCATAACACTGAGTTGTTCAGGCACAAAGAAATATCATAAATCCAGGGAAGACCAGGTTCAACTTGTGACATTGCCACTGCTATCCAAGCAGCAGAATGAAATATTTTCTGGAAAGTATTTTAAGGACAAACAGAGATGTTCTTTTCCTTTTCAAAAAAATATAGACCTATACAATGCCAGCAACAAAAGCAGCTGCATAGGACAAGCTATTCCCTGAAGAAAGAAAAAAAACATTATATACTTGATATTTTCCTGAGTTTATAAACCAAAGTAACTTTCAAAGCTTTCCTGTTAATGGAATTAAAATAATCATCATTCTTTCCTAAAGTGTCTGCAGTACATAGTCACAGTCCATTAAGGCAACGTGTCAGCATTGTTCATACAGGATTTAAATGAAATAATCAAGTCATCAGGACTATTTCAACATCAATAAAGCCTCAGAGTGATCATTATGTACAGCCATGAAACAATACCTTTTTGCATACTTTCCCTGATCAGATTAAAGTGGTGATGAATTCCTCGATGGCTCAAGTGTGCTCCAAGGAAAGCTAGAAGGTTGTACAGTTAACTCCCAGGGTGTAACTCTAAACCATACAACCTACTACCTCAACCCGGATGCACACAGCTTCCGACGGTGACCATAAAGTCTTCTTCATTTCTTCAGCCTTTCTTTGAAATGTGACAGCAGCCACTGGCCTACATATTTCCCATGGGGGTAGGCTTTCAACTGTAGTTATTCCTCTCTTTTCAGACAATAAGGCATATTCTTAGATAGATTTTTCTATCGCAGAAGTAGAACTTCTGTTCTATCCTGTTGACATATGTATAAAGATATATACGTGCGTTGTGTGCGTATATATATACATACATATTTGACAGGGATGATGCCAGCCCAAAACATTTCTGTAAAGAAATGAGTATTTGGTCTTATTTTACAATAAGAATAAAATATAAATACCTTATTTCTTTTTGAGTGTAATACCATGGAATGGCATATTTAATAAAGCCAGGAAACTGTATACCCTACACTCCCTCATTGGAAACCCTACAATTCCCTCACACCTCTTTCTAAATTTTAATAAGATATTAAGCCAAAGATGCTTAAAGCAACCTATAAAACAACAAATCCCTTAATCAAGTTGGAAGATAAGGCAATGGAAAAGAGAAGCATTCCAAAATCAGTACATGGTTTTGTACACTCATTTGGGCTTGTTGTCAAACACCACTGCAGCGGGTGCTGCATGAAGTTTTGCCAGATCACCACACTGACACAGACCCATAGAAGCGAGCTTGTGCAGTGCGTTTCAACACAAGATCGGATCTACGGGTTTATGCCAATTGGCATCGCTGGTTAGGATTCTCCTTTTACAGGGAGTGCAGAAGACTTTAAACAAACAAACATACAATGCGACGTGAGAACGAGTATTCCAGAGTGAAAACGTTATCATCTATTGTAAAGAAGGCTCCTCCAAGCTTAACTGCATAAATGGTGGAGGCAAAAAAACAAGCCAAAGATTTGTGACTAGTTTCTTCTTGAAAATGGAAGATTTATTTTTTTTTTAACAGATTAATGGCAAAAGATTGTTTTGTCTTCAGCAGGAACTAATGTCCTTTTGTGCGTTCTTTGCCTTACCAATGAACTCTCAACTCCCAGCTTGCATCTGACTATGGTGTGCTCAACTGGAATCAATAACTGGACATGACACAGAAGTGAACAATACAGGTTTTCCTTTGTGTCTGAGCTCATATCATGGACTACTACTCAAAATAAAATTCACCCCACCATATCCAAGAGGCAACGAGGCACAGTCGAGTGCTTCCCCCATACAACACTGTGAAAACTGCGTAGCTATTTCTTCATGTTACACCACAGCTAAAGTACTGCTTGACAGTAACTTGTTGATTAAACAACAGAGACTAACCAAAGCAAAGAAGTTAATTTGTATATTTTATTCACTAACCCTCCCATCAATGCAATTCCTTAGTAATAAGAATGCAAGTGGAAATGCAATCTTGCAAAACTTCGGAGGGGGCGGTTAACGCCTACAACAAATCCATCCATCTTGTGACTGGCAAGCAATCCAATAAAAATTGTCCCACACTGAGTATAGGGTACCCTACACAACAGACTGAAAACAGCTCCTTTGGGGCAAAACCCAGTAGTTCAAAAAGGTGACACACAGACATAGTTTTATAACTTCCATACTCTAACCAAAAAGCATTGATAAACACTGCACCTTTAAGCACAACATATGACACATTAGAATAACTTACAACAATATAACTGCAAAGACTTTTGTAAAACACAGCCATGAGATGCAGGTATCATTTTAAAACCAGGTTGTATAGAAAGGTGTATTTTGATTTGAGCAGGTTACTGAAATCTGCATCTGAATAAAATTTTAATGCCTTCCTTCCACTAGTTCCCACCATAGTTCTAATTCTGCCATTGTTAGTTGGGCAAAACACCTTTCAAGAAAATAAATGTTTGTCAATAGCAAAGTCTTTTCATCAGGACAATGCTTCATTTTCTTGCACACTTCAACATGTGTTTCTGGTTCAGTAATGACAGCTGAGCATTAGTGAATTATCTTTTCCTTCCCTTTTCTTTTTTAATTTAGTGGATTAAATCTTGCATGTTCATACCCTCTTGAATTTTAAAACAACTCTAATTTATTTTCTAGAAAAGTCTCTTTTAAACCTGCTTTTGCATTAGATGCAACACTTCAGCATTCAGAAGGAATGATATTTTTATAACTGCTTTCTGCTGATGCTGAAGAGAATATGTAGAGACAAGCCCTCAAACTAGAATAGTTATCCTAGTATCAGAAATAAGTATGCAGACTGCATATACAACTTAGTGAATGATTGTAATAAGTGCTATAAAATTCCTTTACCAATTTTCTTCCTTTTTTCTTTTTGTGAATAGAAGATATATTCCACATTTGAAAAATAATTGGTCACTTCATTATAGTTACACAGTAACAAGTAGATATATGTACTACAAATATATCAGTAATATGAGTATACTAGAAATATATGTCTTATATATATTATATATCTTATATATTTGCTAGGTATAACCAAAGAACCAATTATGTTTTGATTTTTCAGTTAATTCTTTAGTGTCATGTAAACATACAGTATAATGCTTCAGCTTCATGCATCTACAGCTACACAAACTGCAACATTCCCAACAGCAAGTAATGAGAGCAAAAGTTTAATACATATCTCTGAAATTATATTTGTAGGCTGTCTTAAAGAATTTTTTTTTTTTTAAGTTAAACTGCTTCATCTTCTTGGCAATAGCTTCATTGTATAACAAAAAAAAAAAAGTATTTAAGATCACTGTATTACCTTCGCTGAATTCTGGTATAATTAACTTCTTCATTCTCCTTTCTCATTTTAATTTTTCTTTCTCTAAAATAAAAACAACAAACCAAAAAACAGTGAGAGAAAGATTTTGAAATATCTGTTTAATGTGAAGTGTTTTCTGAACATGAAACATACACAAAATTAGTAATTATGTTTTTAATATATAAACCCGACACTGCTGACACCCCTCCTCAGGGCCATGGGAAGACATGCTGTGAACACGCATGCTTTGGCAAAGAGACTCTTTCTTTTATTATTTTTTAGCCTTTTTTTCAGCCTACAAATACTTAATTTCTATGAGGAATTTCAGAAGAGAGCGAGCAAACTTAACAAAAGGGAGTACGTTTTATCAAGCAGTGAACACAATGAGGTAATTTCGTACGGAACTTCAGAAAAATACGATGATAAAATAAGTGACATAAATCAAGAAACACTTCCAAAAATTTATGGGGGAAAAAAAAGTAATTAGTCTGACCAGATAGAGAAATTTGAAAAGTTATTTTAAGCTAATGCAAGCCTTGGTTTCTCAACAGGCTTAGGTATGGATGATAAACAAAACTGTTCCAGCAAACTGTTGGGGAGGGCAGTGTCATCATAAATATAAGAAACACTTTCTGGTCCAAAATGGGTATATGGAGGTGTATGTGTCATATACATAAGGTCTCCATTCAGCAATTTCCCATAATTCATTGCAGAACAACAAAAATATAAAGTAGCAAAATTAGGATATAATCTTAGAAATTACTCTCTAATCAGTAATGTAAAAAAAGTGAAGAACATGTAAAAACAATTCTATTTCATAGAGTCATATTTATACAGCCTTTTATTAGACATACACATATCACGAATATTTTGAAAGAAAACCAAACAAATGTAAGAGTTTCTGATGAAAGAGACACTGTACTTTCAAAGTAATTTCTAGCCGAGGACTATAGAAATTATGTATTTTTAAAATAAATTAAAAAGACTAGGAAAATATATTTTAAAAAAATCCAAACTACAGAAAACACCGATTTGGCCAAGCTTTTCAAAATCTGTCAGTCAGAATGAAATTTGTTACACACTCTTCTAATATGTTACAACAGACAGACAAGTGCCTTAAGAAAAAGGCTTTACTAAAGCGTCATATGCTCAAAACTTACTTTAACTGTACATGCACTTATCACAAACATCCTGAATGGGTATCTTAAATACTGTTTTCAGCTATTCCTGGACAAGTGCTGCTTTTCCAAATATCTTAAAATAGTTACTGTTACTGGCTGCAAACCAGGCGTGCTTCATGAATGTCCCAATAATGTGCCTTTCATTCCAGTGCTTATCACACTGATTTCTTTGTAATGGATTTAGATACAAACTGTAAGAAACTCATATGTGAATTAACCCAGTAACAACTTTAATATACAAGCTACAAGAGCGATCCTTTCCTGCAGCTTAACACTTTTTTTTTTCACTTCTCCTCTTTAGAAACTGAAAGCATGAGTCACACTGTAAAAAAAGAATTTAATTTCCTTAGCAACCAGATCTAAATACCCACAACTTTCTAAGAGATAACCAAAGCTTAGACTGAGTAAATGTAACATTAAGGTCTTTGCATAACTCCAGTGCTTAGCTAAGACAAAATGTGCCTAACCACTTATTTCTATAGACCCTCGATTTTTTGTTTACTTTCTATTTTTAGCAGCATTAGATCAAACACACCTCCAAAAAGTTAGTTTTAAAAAGTGTGAAGAGATGACTACGTTAAAATTAATACACAAGAACTCAGTTGCAAAACAACATGTTTTAAACAGCTTAAAAAAAGAAGAAAAAAAGAAGCAGAAGCTATACCTGATATGAAAGGTACGTGTTCACCCAGTGCCAAATACTGCTATGTGAGCAATAGTGAAAAAAACAAGCAAACAAACAAAAAAATTAATTCCATCTTTCTTTTTTCTTTCCTTTTTTTTTTTTTTTTTACTTAAAGAAACAATCTCCCATGCTCATTTTGTTACACTGTTTTAAGAAGCTCTAACACGTCCTGATGCCTCTGTAGTGAAACATGCCAGATTTTTTTTTTTTTTGGAAGCAGGAGAGTCACTTTTTTTTTCTGTACTCTTGTATGTAGGACAAACTCAGATTTGTTTCTTCTTCTTAGGGCTCCTGTTCTTTCTCGGAAGAAGACCAGGATGCCTGTCTTCTCTCTCTCTCGCTCTTCTCGGAATTCCAGGCACAAAGCACTGCGCAAAAGCTGCACCAATCCTTGCCGCAACTGCCTGCCCAGGACAAGAGGTGGGGAGAGACCAGAAAATTCACCTCGCCCCTGCGCCGGTTTTATAAATGGGGATAGCACAAATGTGCCGGAGCAAAGGGGTGAAAAGGCAGGGTGCCAGTTTGCTACACTAGGCTGCAATGATCTCATGTTCAATGCTGTCGCCCCGTTTGCCCGGTTCAAACGCCTGTTCATTAAACAGGAGGAAGGAAAAAAAAAAACACACCCAAAAAAACCTCCCAGAAAAAATTAAAAAAACAACTTTTATCCTTCAGACACTCAGGAGGGCTGTTCTAAACTACACATTACCAATAAAAAAATGAAACGTGTAGTTCTAAAATGCAGTTATGAAGTATAATTATTCTGCTTATATTTTCTTTCTTTCTTTTTTCTATCTGGAGATAAGAAGCAGAATTTATCAGGCGTGAAAGGGACAGCCTCCTGGTGGTGTGCCAAAAAAGCCAGAATAAAGGCAAAGTTGTGCTTCAAAGCTCAATCGCTTGCTGAGTCTGGCTAAAGTCAAGTATTAAGATCCACCATTTTCTGAGCCATGTAAGAAAAGAGGAAAAAAGTCAGAACGGGCACCGCTTTCCAAGTCTCCGTTGGCACCATCACAAAATCTCAGCCGTAAGGTCACATGATGCTCTGCCAAATGTGGAGTGCATTCCCATAAACCATTCTGCTGATACTGCGAAGGCAGCTATTGTCTAGTTTATACCCAAAGTTCAGCCCACTCTTCATTGAATTAGCTGAAAAACGCATCACCTTTGGGGGTTGGGAGCCATGGAAACGTCTACCTGGCAGGCTGCCCACTTTTTCTGCCCATCAACCAGAGATGGAATTGTGCTGCCTAATGTAATGATGACGAGGAATGTGAAGAGTCGTCCAAAGTGAATCTGATTCTTGCAAAGCCTGCTTCATTTGCACAGCAAACTCTGGCTTCTTGTCGTTAAAAAGGGGAGGGGGGAGGGTAGGAAAAAAAAAAAAGCGCCTTTCTCCTAAATGTAGCAATTAAAGGTCTAGTAAACATGCCTAGTCTGCAACTTTCCTTCATAACATACTGAAATGGTTCCCAAAATAAAGCACTTGGTATAACACAAGTTTTCTGATTTAAAGCAGCACTCGCTTCTCCCCACATTAATGTGGCATCCCCTGGACATTTTTTTCTCCCTAAGAAAAATAAGAAAAAGAAAGGAAAAGCCCTACACATCAGATCTCTCATCCCTTCTTTTTACCTGTCTTTATTACTGCCTGATTTTATCTAACGCAAATTATACATGCGTGCGGCAATACCAACAGTAACAGTGGGGCTGCAATATTGCTGCAATCTCCCTCAAAGCCGTCTCCTGAGAAAACTGCTTGTGTTTCCAGTAGCACAAAACCCTTCATCTGAGCCCTCTTATCTTCACCAGCGAGTAGGACAGCTGGTCTGCAAGTTTGCAAACCAGCATATTTGAAACTAGTCAGCACCCTCCCTTCTTCAAAACACATTTAAACTGGATTTTGTGAAAAGAGATGCAATCAGGCAGAATTTATAAATGATGCAAGTTACTAAATAGACTAAGTAATAGACATTACTCTTCTGCTACAGACCTGAAATTTCGATTTTGCCCAGCTATTGTTCTAAAGTAAAATGTCACGTAAAATGTCACTTCCAAATGAAAATACCACATAACCTACTGAGCAACAAACACATGCTCTCCCAGCCCCTGAAAACTTCATACAGAAGACTTGACCTCAGAGCTCCGTGTTGAGAACAAATGAGCTCACTGTTTCTATACAATGAACTTTAACAGCTACTGCAAAAAGCAACGTTAAAAACGTGGCAATTTCTCTGATCCTCCCATTAATAAAAATGGAGCTATGGGAGGAGTCTCTCTACCTATTAGCATGTTTCCAAATGCTCCTGTGAAGAGGAAGTTGCATGCTAGAGAGCTTATAGTTAAAATATGGGAAGAAAAGGCAAACAAAGTAGGAGACAACAGGCTAGAAACCGCAGTGGGAGGACAGGAAAACCCATTCCCAGGGACACTGCAGGTCATAACTCTCCAGCTCAGCTACTTTCATGTCTTGTTTTACAGTTCTTTCCAGTTTCACTTTATTTACCTGGAGGAAATTGAAGGTTCATTACCGAAGGAAGGAAGTGTGAGAAAGGGGACTTTGAAGTAGAGGAAGATGGTTATGTGGGTGGAACAGCCCTCAGAGGGAGGTCCTGGGGCTGTCCTCCAGCTGGGACTGGGACAGTGCAAGTGGCAGCCTGGCAGCACAGGTCACACCCTGCTCCCAGTACATCCTGGCAGCCAGCACCCAGGATTCTGGGAGGCCTGGTGTGACTGGGAGGAGGTGAACGCTCAGGGCAGCCCCCACAGACCGTGGCGGTGATGCTGGTGGCACCTAGAGGATGGGGAGAAAGTGCAACCACTATGGCCCAACGGGGGCAAGGGGCTGGGAGGAGGTGCTGGGTCCTCCTGGACCAGCAACATCAACCAGAATCCCCAACATCAGGGGATGGAAGTGGCCCTGCTCCATCTGCTGAGCCAGTGCACATGGGGTCAGGCCCGCTCTGGTAAACTGGTGGGAGCTGTCTGTCAGAAGAGAAACTTGCTATGGCCCCAGAAAATCAGTTAATGGCTTAGTTCACCTCTTTTCCAGCTTTGGAGGTTTTCAAGGGTGAGCAGCTGGGGGAAGGCCCTCCCACGCAGTGACACGGTGTAAGCTGCCTCAAATGGTCTTTCCAGAGTGCAATGTCATGTGAAGGGTTTTGAACCCAGACATCCTTTTCTTTTCCCTATGAGCTAAAGATGGCTGAGTAGGTGCTACCAGTAAGTGGAAATGCTGCTTATCACTCCAGCTACTTGTCACAAGACCCATGGCTTGGACCACAGAGATCACACTGACCTCCAAGGACTGCAAACAAACTCTGCATGTCATTACCCCTCAGCCATAAGAACGATGCATGAGGAGATTCTTCCATAAAGGTCTCTGAGATTTAACAATATATCTTTAAGATTATTTAGAACTAAATTAATTTCTCCAGACTCAGAAAACTCAGAAAACCAAATGTTTTTCATTAAAGATTATGTAGAAACTGAAACTTGAGATTCCATTTATATCACTTTAGTAGTTTTCTTATTGATTTGAGCAAAAATCAAACAGATTTTTTTTTCTCTAATATGGCACCTGGGACTCAAGTTCACTTCATCTCACCCTACATTTTACCATTAACCATAAAAATGTTGAGGCCATAATGCATCTCCAGTGGAACCACCCACATACTCAGGTGCATTTTGCACCATGGTGAAAAATAAAAGTTTCATTAGAATTGAGTAGAAACCTTCAACTAAACAACAATGAATTAATATCCTGTTGAAATTCACTACTATTATTCAGTGGTGATATGTGAAAAGGACAAGAGAATGATCTGACTTTCAGATCTCAGAAGGATATTTGCCAATAATTGCAAATAATAGACAATGTGAACTGGGCAAATCTGAGCAGCAGCTTTTGAGGAGTGACAGGCACAGCATCCTACAGTCTTTTTTATTTTCCATGTGTGGAAAAACACTTCAACATGTGGCTAGCCCTCAGTAATGAGTACTGACTTCACCAATATTCAAGAAGGATGTCAAAAAGCTATTAAAATATCACTTGCATATGTGCCTGACAACAATTAGAGATGTAGATGAACCTCAGAGTGCTTAGCCTATGAACTAACCCATGGGAAACACAGAGGGAACCAAGAAGTTGTTTCTGTGGGAGTGCCTGGCCCTGTTCATCCACAGTGGGAGGAGGCAAGGAGGCTGGGTGGAGGAAAGCTGCACAGGAACAACCTCTCCACAGGAGAAGAGGGCACTGATCCTTCCTCTACCCAGGAGGCAGCAAGAAGAAGGCAATGAAGACAGGAAACCTGGGCTGAGCTGAGGGTTTCTGGTCACAGACAAATACAGTTGTACTCAGTTCCCACCATCTTAGGTTAAAAGGCAAAACAATAAGAAAGGAAAAATCAGAGCCTTCCCTGGGCAATGGCAACCCACACAAAATACGACAGAAAATCTGAGAGAGAATGGGAAAGAAACACAACAACTGTGCCAGCGTGAAGGGAGAGGCATGAAGGGAATCTCTGCTCTTTAACATGGCTGTTCTTGAACATGAAAACAAAACTAGCAAGTTTAAAACTTTAAAACTACAAGTTAAAAGTTGAAAACACACAAAATGAAGAGGACATGCAAGTGCTGGATATATTGCACATTTCTGGATAACTTTAACATACTATATTGCACGGCACAACACTTTAGAACTAAATGGTCTTGCCCTGCGGATCACATTCTCAAAGGCCGTAGTACATAGAGGTGACAAAAAATTATTCGTAAAATGCATACAAATTAAAAGTTATCATCTGCTTGCTACTTTAATTTTATCCCCAAATGGCACTATGCCTTCTGTTTTTTTCTGCCTTAAGGTTAACAGCACCGAATTAAGAGACTTAAGCAAGATGCTCTGTGGTAAGAGCCAGAGATGTCATTCCTCTTAAATTTAAGTGTAATTTTCCCCTTACTGAAATTTCCATGAACCATCTTGTTTTAAACTCCTTCTCCTCTAAACTTTTCACTGTGTTATTTGAAACTTATTCAACTTTTGGCCTTTGGCTGTATGGCTGGGTACCAGATCTTCACAACCTTCTTTCTGCTTTGCTAGTGGATTAAGAAAACCTTTAAAAATACATAGTGATAGAAAACTGAATAATGCACACCCAGTACTCTCGTTCATGCAAGAAAAGCCTTGTTCATGTTTTTTTTTAAGATTAGCTCTTCCCTTATGTGTGCAGATATTCATAAATAACAAAGGGTACAAATGAAATGAAGCTGCTACTGAAAATTCAGATGAGCCTTTTCCAGTAACTCTTGCACGGTATAAAGAAAGTACCAAGAGCAAACAGGAGACAGCTTTCTCTTCTTCACAGGGAAGCACAGTTGTGACAGAATAAACAGCATGGCTGTAGAAGAGATGGTTTGGAGATGAGTTCATAGCAAGGCCCAAGCAAAAGCCAGCCTCTATCGCTACACACCATCTCTTACAAAAACTTAGCCTTTTACAGGTGATAATTCAGGCACAAAGAAATATGGCCCTTTCTCCACAAGCACCAACCAACACAGTGACTCAGACTGGTAAAAATGCCATGGTGCTCTATCAAACCAAACCTGATGCTAGGAAGACCTTTGCCACAGATATTTCCTTCAACATACTTGTTTCAGCTCCGGTTTATTTCACTACTGTCACTCCAGAAACATCAAGTAAGTTCACAGCAAGAGGTAAAACATTCAATCCCCTCACATACACCCAGTCTTAGATATAGTAAAACATTTACATTCTCTTTACCTTGTTTGTCTCTTCTGGGTCTAAATGCAAATATGACTGAGCATTTTCATCACCATTCAGTGGATGAAAAAAATCTGAAACATCTTTTCTTTCCCAAAATTTAAAAGCTTATAGCACATCACTCCGCAAAATTCCTAGGCAGCATGGCAGTTAAATGTTTTTACCAGTTCTAGAGCCAAAGGAACCAAAGATTAACTTGTTTTCAGAAACAACATTACTGTACTGAGCACAGAATACCTGACATTGCTCAGTGTTAAGTACACTGCACTGAATCATAAATACTACCTTGAATTAGGTAATTTCAAAATGCCACCCGCACAGTTTGCACCAAATTGACCACTACCTTTGAAAACTGAAATGTGAAGATACCTTGGTATAGTTCCTGGTTGTTAGAGTAGGAGGACAGTGCACATAGCGAATGAGCTAGCAAAGAAGGTAAACAACAACTCCTTACATACCTTCTACTTGTGATAAACAAAGCAATGTCTGCTTCTTTTCCTAACATTTCTTCAAAACAAGGACACATATAACCAGAATGGAAGCCATAAACTTTCACTGATTCCTGATTTAACAGCATGCCTAGTGCCTAAACCTGTCCCAGTGTAAGTCCCATCCCAGTGATCCCCTTCAAAAACTGTAGCAATGTTTGCTGAGTTCCCACCCATGTGTAGAGAACGCCATCACAACAACAATCCTCTCCCAAGCTTTGGAAGGAAAAATCCTCAGTGGCCTGGGATTGCACAGATGGAACTCAGCAGAAAGTCCAGATGACTTCTTGCTCCCTACTGCCGGGCAAGTTATGTAGCAAGTGTCCCCCAGGGCCACTTATTTTTTCTAGGACTCTTTCTTGACCTGAATACCAGTAATACCTGAAGACCAGTAATATAAAGTATGTCAGAGGGGCATTCCTTGTGCCATTGATTTATCAGTCAGTGATAAAGAGATGAGTTTCTTTTTACTTCATACTTTTCCCACATGAGCATGTATGAATCTTGGCTGCTCACACTTTAAAATCTTATAAAATGTTATTTAAGAGGAGCATTTTGCTTAGCTGCCTTGAACAAAAAGTAGAACACAAGCTGTGTGTCACCTATCCCCTGAATGCTATAAATGACACAGTCTTACACCTCAATATGACAGAGTTCATTGGCAAAAAGAGAAAATATGAATTTTTGAACCATAACTAGTTTGGGAAGGAAATGACATGTGTCTTTAGGTCCTTATATTCCTGCAGTTCTGGAAAGTACTTTCCAAAACATCAGGATGTTTTGCAGGCAGACATATATGTACATATGTCCAGAAATATCCCACACATTTTCTTATTTTAATTACAAAAAATATGGGACCTATGCATGCATTTTGCTGGGTTACATTCCCAGCAGGTTGAGTTCTATTAGCCTTAAAAAACCTGGTCAGGTCATAACTCTTAGTTGAAAAGAAAGAACATGTGCATTATAGTCCACTGCAAGGTGTGTTTTTCATTCAGCAGAGCAAAGGATCAAGTAGTTTCAAAGTAAAAATTATTAGAAGAGTTTGCAATATAGCACTTTTCAATTTCCCAACTGTGAATTCTTGATTCTGCAAAGTAATCTCACCCCAAAAAGCATAACCCCTCATATCTAGATTTTAAAGTATTTTTATATTTAAGAAATTAACACTTCATACATTTTAATGTTTTAAATATTCATTCTAGATTTTGACTTCTTCAGTGTTTTTAGTACAAATGTCTACATTTTCAGGTTTTTTTAGTTTGATTTCACTTAGTTTTGTGAGGAAAACCTACACTTCAAAATAATAAACATCCCCAGATAACCTGAACAACATAGAGAGAGAGGGAGATCAAAGGCACAGAGCCTTCTTGTAAGATTGAGCAGGCTATGAGTGATCAAAGGCAGGGAAGAGAGGACTCTGGATCTTAACTCCTACTTCCACTACACATGTATAATTTACAGGTTATTGACTTGTAGAGATGGGAACTATTTATACACTAAATATAGTTTACAGGCCTGAAAAGTTATTTGAAATACAAAAATTAACTTTGGTTGTTGAAAATATATAGGCAGTATCTTTAAAATTCCCTTTCCCAGTAGGAAATGCTGTTAATACAAGCAGTTCTCTTTTCAATAAGCTGTCTCTTTCTGACAAAATCAAACAAATAAAAAGGCATGCTATGGCTGGTAGGTGTCATCACAGAGAAGATATTATGCTGTTTGGAAGTGATAATTCACAGGAATAATGGAAAACTTACATTCTGAGTAAAGATATACTAATTATATTAACTTATTCTTGGGAAAATTTAGCACAACATAAAATCGCAGAATCATAGAATGGTTTGGGTTGGAAGGGACCTTAAAGATCATCTCATTCCAAATCCCTGTTATGGGCACATTCCACTAGACCAGGTTGCTCAGAGCTCCAGTCAACCTGACCTTGAACACTTCCAGGGATGGGGCAGCCACAGCTTCTCTGGGCAACCGGTGCCAGTGCCTCACCACCCTCACAGGGAAGAATTTCTTCCTGATATCTGATCTAAACCTACTCTCTGTCAGTTTGAAGCCATTTCCCCTTGTCCTGTCACTCCAGGCCCTTGTAAATTGTCTTTCTCCTTCTTTCTTGAATGTTGCCTTCAGGTGCTGGAAGGCCACAATCAGATCACCCCAGAGCCTTCTCTTTTCCAGGCTGAACAATCCCAATTCTCTCAGCTTTTTCTCGTAGGAAAGTCCTTTATCTTGTTACCAAATTACAGTTCCACACTATCTATGTAAAATTCACATTATGCAGTCATATCAGGGCATTTCTTTAGCTTTTGTCTCACACATTTTGGTAATATTCCTGTGTACAACCAGACTTCCCTCCACAAGAGTTTTCACATCTTCCCATACAGGATACTCGAATCAGCACTGGGATTAGCTTTCATGCAATCAGTTGTGTATCTTAGGTACCAGATTCTTGGTTACTTGATTATCCATCTCTATCAGAATTAAGTTCTGTACTGGACAAAACATTCCTAATTAAATTGTTCCTAAAAAAAAAAGAATTATTGCCCTCAGGTTTTGATTTGGCCAATCAGTTAAAAATGTTTACTCAGAAAATCCTGAATAACTACATAAAAATAAATACTAAACATTACACGTACATTAATAAAGAATTCAGCTATGCACAGATTCAGTGATACATGAATTCATGTAACTTGTGACTCCACAGCTCATTTAATTTCATGATATTACATATTTCTGCTGCCCCAGACATATTCACATACTATGAATTTCATGTTAATATCCAAATTTTCTTCTTGGTGGAGAGACCGGAGCCTCATCACAGCCAATGTTACCATAGTGTAGTTGAAAACACATCTGACTTCAAGAGGTGGTTCTAGTTCACACTTGACAGCAAAGTTGAAGACTTGGACAAAGGGTGACATATAAATAAGCACAGAATGATTATTGAAGAACCTGAAATATGCTGAACCATTAACCAAAACCAGACAGCACAGTCATTGGTTTGAAATTTTCAGTACTGGATGAACGACCAGCATAAAGGAGATTTCAGAGGACCTGCAAGGGTCATGCACCTAAATGATGTTTTTTTTCTTTCCTAGTAATAAGTAGAAGACTTTTATTCCTTAGTTCAAATTTTGACAAGAGTCCTTAGTTGTCTTCCAACTTCTGCCTGGAATTCTGAACCACTAGTTTACACAGACTGCATGAACTTAATAACATTAAAGGGTTTTTACTTTAAACTTGCACATTACCTGGGTCTTCGGGATCAAAGTCAAGAATTTGCATTTTTTTTTTTTATTACAACAAAGATATGTAAAGTAAAATTTGGACAAGAGGAATCCAGTATGAATATAACACTTTTTGATCAGTACCAGGCATATCCTGGCTTAAAAACTGGGAGGCAGGGCTTGTTCCAGTGGCTCAGAGATAAGTATCTACAGAAATGTCTACAGTTTGGGTGGAGCGAACTGTCTGGTTTGCTTTCCAGGCAGACTTGGTTGCTGAAGAGAGTCAGTTTATAGCAGTCACAGGACAATCATAGGAGATATATTCAAAGGGTTGGCAGCTGCAGGGTACCTAGAGGGATACTTCTGGACTTACTGACATGCCATCTTTTTTATATTTTTCAGACTGTAGCAGGAAATTAAAGTTTACTAATCATTAAATCTATAAATGCATTGCTTTCAATTTGTTAACAGATGGTTCATTCACCACAACTCCAGTGGACTATATTTGATTACACTTCTGCTTCCTGAAAAGGTATTTTTCTGAAACACTATGGTAACCAATGCTCACAGAGCATGAAACCAAGCAACCAGATTTCTGGAATGCATTTCTGGATAGCTTTTACCTAGCGGGAAAGAATGAGAATGCAACATGTAGGCAACAGTCCCCTTAGTTAAAAGCAACTCACTCCTCTCATTCAGTTCTGTAAGCAGAACCTAGTTCTGTCCTCAGAGGATTAAAACAGCCATGTGATTGTGAATTCACAGAATCACAGGATGATTTATATTGGAAAGGACCTTAAAGCTCCTCTCGTTCCAGCCCTCTGCCCTGGGCAGGGACGCCTTCCTCTAGACCAGGTTGCTCAGAGCTCCATCCAACCTGGCCTTGAGCATTTCCAGGGATGGGGCAGCCACAGCTTTTCTGGACAACATGTTCCAGTGCCTCACCACCCTCACAGTAAAGAATTTTTTTCCTAATTCAAGAGAAACAAACTTTCACAAGGAATGCCAACATCCTATATCAATTTGAACAATATATACCTGATTGAATGCAATGCTGTGCACAGAGCATGCAGAAACCTTGTCTTCACCCAGTATGTCCCATGATTAACCTTTTCTGATTCACTTCCATGCTCTGGGAGAGGAGTGGGGCTGTATCATGTCTCTAAGCCTTAATCATGCAAACCCTTGCACTTGTATTAATCTGTACAATTAGTCTTCTCACTGAAATTAGAACCATCCATATCACTGTGAGCGACTCTGCAGAGCTTTGTTGAGAATGGGAGCCTTGAAAACAAAGCCATCTACAACAGATATTGGGTTTAATTATGTGAACATAGAATTAGTGCAGTAAATTTCCTTTAAAATACTTTATTGAGGTCTTTTGTGATGACCTAAACAGCAACATATAACATTAAGATGAACCAAAACAACCATCAATACATCACTGTCCACCTCAGATCATTATCTTATGTTGGTATCTACTGACAACTTGTACAAGTTTCAAATAACTAGCCAAGTGGCTTCTCCTATGCATGTGGAGGCTCTCATAATAAATTGCCTCCTTATCTACATGGCAAAAATTTGTTTTTGACATGAGCAGTGTCTACTTGAATCTCCTCTTCCATTTCTATCTGTCTTCAAAAGTATCAGCAATCATTCAGGACATAACTGTATATCTGGATGCCTGATGAAGAGTCTGAGACACAGCAACAATTAAATAAATAAGTCTAGAGTACTTCTTTGCTCTCAAAGGATTTGGTAACACACTAGAAGTACCTAATAATGAGAAAGAAAATTAGTATAGTATTTGTATGCTTTTTCAGTCATAATGTAAATCCTGATCTCGAAGTGTTTGTAAACCGAGCTTATCACAAGAAATAGCATTTTCACCAAAGAAGTCTTCCTACCACAGCACTATTTTGTTTTTACCTCTTTTTGTGATTTTCATTCTGAACACCTCTTTTTTTTTTTTTTTTTCCTGTGGGAGACAAATTATGCCTTGCAACCTTGTGTATAACAAACTCTTTCCCTTCTTTATTTTGGCAACTCCTCCCAAAAAGTCAGTACCTTTTGAGTGAATGTGGTGTGACCAAGCCCCCATCTTCTTTGAATATTAGAGAGTTACTTGCCAACAGTGACTTCTGTTCTACAGGTGTCTGGCCCATCCTGAGCTACTCTGTAGATACTGCAGTGTGTGTGTGTGTACACTCGGACCCACGTGTAGTCAAAGAACCCTTGTGAAAATATTGCTTGGCAGTGAAATGTAGGTATCACTCTCTTGAGTCCAGTGCATGACAGAATAAATACTTCACCTCTCTCACACCCCATCTCCCCATCATGAGGCCCTCTTTGGAATTAGGTTCTGGAGCAAAGGACACAAGGGAGACTTGTAGGGATTTGTGGGTGCTATAAAAAAATTAAAGCTCTTTACAGATAAGTAATCCATTTTTTTCTGCTTTTGGCATTGTCCCCACAGTATCGTAAGAAACTGCAGCTACGAAAACTCACTTCTTGAGAGGAAGTGCAATTGATAGGCTGCTGCAGTTGAGAAAGCAGATTCTACTACTGATATCATGCTGTGCAATGTAAATCATAAAGTCCAAAAAAATATTCATGCAGAAACCATTCCAGCTTCAGGTAAGGTCAAACTGTGAGTTCCTAGAGGTACTATTCACATATGATGCTTAACAACTGATGCATCTGTTTATTGATAACATGCCTTTTCCACCTATAGTCTGAGTTAAACTACTCTTATCTGACCCCTTAAATATCTCAAGTCACTCAAATCAGCAAATAATGCATATTACAACTAGGAAAATATGTAGCTTTGCCTTTTCAGGATTTGTGAAAACACGATTGTTTATAGACTGCTTTAGGTAAAAACCCAGCACAATTTTTATATGATACCTGGGACTAAATCCAAGCCATGCATTATTTTCTGAATTAAACCTATAGCAGGGTGAACACTGATATTTCAGATGCTGTGCTCTTTCTAGTTAAAGAAAATTTGCAAAATGAATCACCCATTTGATATTTGACATGACTCTGAACTCTGTAAGGGCCATGAGAAAGACAGCTGCAACATTTACAAAATAACCTGTGACACAAAATAAAAACAATGCAAGGACATCCTGTTCTCAACATGTTTCAGACTCCTTTTGTGAATAACAGGTTTGTTAGCAATTAGACATGGATTAAAATAAACTGATCAATTAATTTTGAAGTCTGATACGGGTGAAGAATTACCCCTTTAATTAGCTGGGAATTTCTTTAACACATACTGTGCATGGGTATTTTAAATGTATAAATTTAGAAATTTTTCAGAAATTTTCTTAATTGAAACAATTACTGTAAACCTAAAATCTTCTCGGACCTTCCTGCAGAAACTGACACAAAAAATATATCAGTATTGCAGAGGTTTTTTAAATATTATAAAACTCAGTTTATGTTTGATAGAAAGAGTCCCTTCAATTGTTTAATATATTTCTAATCCATAGTTTTCTAGCTTGTGTTTATTTACAGAGGCCTCTCAGACTGACTGCTTATATATTTTCAGCTTCTTTCTTTTTCTGGGCAATGAATACAGGTTTTTTTGTTGTTTTTTTGGGGGGGATTGGGGTTTTTTGTTGGTTTGGTTTGGTTTTGGTTTTTTCGGGTTTTTGTTTGTTTTAGTTTCGTCTTTTTTTCCTATTTTATTATTTATTTATATTTTTTTAGCTTAATTGCATTTGCTTATTCTCCCCATAAAGGTTTCTTTGAGTATATTCTGATTGCAGTTTGTCTGGGTACCTCTCCAGCATCATTTAGTGAGAGCACAAGGTCACAGGTTTCCCAGGTACAACAATCCTTTCTGGGCAGAGGAGCATCTACCAAAGGTTAGGGTCTCCAAAACTCTGTTTGCCCCAGGAATAATCTCACAGAAGAGCTACCAGGATATTATATTTTGAAAACTTTGTTCCTTTCCAAATAAAATATTGAGTTGATTGAAATCCAAGAGTTGAAAATTCTGGCATTTTCTGTAGGTTGTAATACCTTCGAACAATCTGTCAGACATTTCTGTGCTACTCTTGAAAGAGATACCAACCTCCATGGATCAAACATCAACCTCTTGATAGCCTAAACTTCCAAAAGTCTTTGTTGTGTTAGCCAGCACATGTCAATGTGTTTTCTTTCACCCAATCAGATATCATTTTCATTACTGCTCTTTCCTCCTCTCATTTAGTATTTCCACATGTAGAATATTTAATATTTAAGCAAGTTTCCACATCTTTCCTGCCCCTCCTTCCCCCCAAGCCTACAGGTCTCATCCTGCAATGGCAGAGTGTTAACAAATGTTAATCCCATAGTGCAATGCATCACCAGAAAGTAATCAGATATTATGATGATAAGAGCAGTATAATAACCTATGTGGAATAAAGTAAATCATTGTTCACTCTGATCTTCTCTCCCAGTCTGGATTTTTGTGCTTTGAGGGAACTTATTTCCTGGAAGTACATCTATGATGTACTATTTAAATGGCAGCATCATTAACAGGGCTGCTTTTCCTCTGTATAATCAAGTCTATTATATTGATAACAACTTCTATGAATATTTAATTGCCATTCAAACACCTAACCACACAAATACCTACTCTTTATTCTAATATGAGGTGTAATTTATCTGCTTGTTACTGCTAAAAATGTTGTGTGCAGGGAAAAAAATATTGCTACATAACCCATGCGATCTGTATTTCATAATTTCTCATTGTTAAAATGTTTTATTTGGATTAGACAGGTCCATTTGCTCTTCTTACTTCAGTTTACCTTTTTTTGTTGGAATATAATCCAATCTAAATATTTTCTTCCTCCTTTTTGCTCTTCTCACTTCAGAGCATCAAATGTATTTAATGATATAGATTTCTATAATTTTTTAACTTCTCCTGATATCAGTCCCTAAAGATTCCTACTTTTTAATTGGAGTACAAAATAAGAAATCTCAGCATATGTACAACAAAAATTTTCTACATTTTTTGGAATTAAGGTATAGATGATAAAATGTAAACAAAGTAATAATCTTTTATCTATATCCTACATGTATATACCTATTAAAATTTTACATAATTGCAATAATCTTAAATAAATATATCGTAGATGTTTGCACAGAATCATTTTATTTGGTTTTATTCCGAACTATGTTTTTTCCAATATACCTATTTTTTTTCCTAGAAGAATAAGCAAGTTCATGAGCAGTACATGTTTAACAAATCTGGATAGAAAAACATTAGAAAATGTAATGCTCCACATATTTGGTTCAGTTCAGAGATAAAATTCAATCACTTTAAGTGTGTAAGAGGATATTTATCCTGCTTAAACTGAAAATCCTAATACACCTAACCATGATGTTGCTGGTGATATTTTCATAATATTGTCATTACAACTACATGCTTATAGCCAAGTCTGTTGGTTAAGTCTCCAAGCAAGACTTCTTCACTGCCAGTAGATTTCCTAATTCAAATCAAAGTGGTGTTTTTAAACTACAATTACTTTTATATAATTTTTCTAAAAGAATATACATGAATTGAAGCCTAGAATGTCCATGTGAATGGAACATGAACAATATTCTGCAGTACTTCACAATAAAAATAGGTTCACAAAAGGGGGGAAAGAAATCCTAGCACTTCAGGGCACAGGTACACTGCTATTAATGGGCAGCCTTGACCAGAAAAATAAAATAATGACTTTCAGATGCTACCAAGATTCTACAAAAGCTGTGACTGATTGCAGACTTCAGCAATTCATTTGCTTGCTTAGTCGTAGTGTGGAATTCTAGCATTTAAATCCAGGTGTTAAGAACGGTTCAAAAAGCAAGATGTTCGTGTGAGACTGGCTGCGGTGGGGAGTAGGAAGGTATGGCCTAACCCTGAGCACCTAGAATTGCTACTTCTTTTCCAAAGTGAGCGACACTATCATATGCATAAAGGTAAGTCTGAAGTGGGAGTACAATCAGGACTCAGAATGAGCCATCAAGCCTATTTTTTTTTCCCCATATGCTGCTTAGGGACAAAACATAGTACTGCTGTATGCTAGAAACAGCAAAAGCAATTCAGAATCTGCCCCATAGGAAGAAATAGTTATTAAAAATATGTCTTTTTGGTACTGCTTGAAATGTATAATCTGTTTTTAAAGTGCTGAGCACAATATAAATGCAGATTGTGCTAGATTCTACTAACCAAAAAGCCTAGTCACAGCGTTATGACAGCTTTATGACATTTAACCATCATAGCATGTGAAAACATGGAAGAGATGGCAGGTGGGAGGAAGTACTTGATATTCAAGAGAAAATATTAATGGATGTGTCTAAAATGTAACTACTTTTTAACATGTCATGCTTAGGAATATTTGCATAATATTATCCTTTAAATTGCAGTGTGTACATATTAATTTCACAGTGTCACTCCCAATAAGTCTGGCATCTGTACATTCTATGGGCCCAGTCTAGCACACTTGCATCTCTTTATCAGACATTTGGAGTCGCAATTTAACAAGTGGCTCAAAAGCAAGACAACTCCGACAGGCATGAAGTTTGTGGGGAAAAACTGAAAGCCCCCAAACACATCATGTTCTAGGAAACCATGTCTTGCCATGTGAAGGGTTGTTCCAAGCCACTTTCTTCCCCTTCCTCAAATATATTGTTTCTTAAATTACTCTTCTTCCTCTGGATAGTGGCTATTATCTAAGTACTCAAAATCCAAACTCTGTTTCAACCTGCAGAAAAGGTGAGAAAGAAAGGAGTACAGAACAGTTTAGAAATAGGACCGGGAAGTTTAAAAAAAAAAAACAACCAAACAAAAAAACTTCAGTGAGGAAGAACAATAAAGCAAAGCATAATGCTCCATATGTGGCCTTAGTGCTCAGTGGCACACGGTTCCTAGTACATTTTTACCTCTTCCATTCTGCACTCTCCACTTTCCCCTAGGAAGTACATCATTAGATGCATGTGAAATGTGGCTGTAATTTTTTTTCTCCAGTTTTAAAAATATTATGCTTTTTATTCTCAGAATGGGTCAGGTTGGAAGGGGCCACAGCAGGCCATCTGGTCCAAGCTCCCTGCTCAACCAGGGTCATCCCAGAGCACACTGCACAGGATTGTGTCCAGACAGTTCAATGTTCAATAGAAACAAACAAAACAACCCAGAGCTGTATGTGTCTGATCTCATTATCAATCTCAACAAAGTCTTTTCTTCTAGATGGTGGCATTTTGGACTTATTTTGATACCCATTTGCAGTGGGAAGCAGGAATTGTACCACAGATCCTGGAAGCCCAGGCTGACAAACCCATGACGTTTTTCTTGTACTACATGCCACACCATTAAAGGCAAAACCACCCAGCAATATTTAAGGTTTTTACTCCATTTACTCTTAAAAGCATGAAGAGAACATTATAGTCACTGAGACTCAAGGAGACTAAGACACATACGAGTATGAATTTGAGCACCATAATTTTCTAGCAGGTCTCAGCCACCTTAAGTCTTCAGAGTGACACATGGGGAGCAGATTCAGACCTGTAAATTTGCCATTCACTGGCTTTCATGTTTCCCTTTGTAACACAAGCAACTTCCTTAGAACATAATTTCTTCACAGTGTAGTTTCTATTTAAGAAGAATTAGATGCGCCTGCTAACAAAGCATTTTGCTTTGTTTTAAAACCACTGTAAGCTAATAGGATACAAAACCTTTAGGGCATATTAACATCTTTAAAGAAAATTGGCAGTAAAAACTCTATAATCTCACTTCTTTAATTTATTATAGCTGTTGGTTTTTCCAACAGGGCATCTGTAAAAAATTCAGAAAAATTTTAACCCATTTTTATCAAGCCATCCCTCCTCGTCTTTTCTAGATTTTTCTTCCTTATTATTTGCTTAATTGCATTCAAGTAGATCAGAAAACAAAGTTGTCAATGCTGTGTAAAAACCATCCCCAGAGAGGGTTAAAAAAATGAAACTGTTGAGAAATCACAAGAAAATTGTAGAACAGCTGTTCATTTTTGCTATATATTATGAAAATTAATCAAAAAACTTCAGACATAAAAGATGCAATAATAAAAATAGCATACTGAAGATACCAGTTTAAACTACAAAATAATACTGAGAGTATATTTAGATGAAATTTCCCTTAAATGTTCCAGGAAAAACTACTTAAAACTAAGCCTTTGGACATATGACAGTTTTTAAGATGCTGTAAAAATGAAGCAAGTTAGTATCTCATCCAGTTATTCATTTTGAGAAAATGCCAAAGCCACAATAGTTACATCTCTACTGTTCCAAGATGAGGCTTGTAGCTCTCAGCTCCTGTAACTTCTGATATTCTATTGCCTGAAGATATTTGAGGAACAACAATCACATACACTATCCTATTTTTACATGTCTGACTAATTTCTAAAAGTAAATTGGAAGCTCTACAGAATGAAATCAATGAGATGAGTCTGCTGAAATCTTAACACTTCAGGTAACCAATAATTTATGTTTCATTTGTCACTTCCTTATGAAAATAAGAAAATATGGAATGAACAAAAAAGTCATAACAAACAATTGTCTTAAGTACTTGCTTTACAATTGTTTAAAAGGTATGAAATTATTTTTTCAGGCTTCCTCCTCCTTGTAGCAATGATTGCAAGAATACTGCATAGATTATGACATTTAAAAAAAAACCCCAACTTGGTGCTTATTTTTGAGTCTTGGATATTCTTTCTTTTATAAACTCTGTTCAAAGTCTGAAGTTAGAATGAGTCTTTGAAAGCATCCTCTCTAACTACTAAGGCAAAGTTAAACTACAAAGTTAAAGAGAGTGTGAAAGGAGGAGTTCTTTCATACTCACACCCAATCTCTGAAGCATTAATGAAATTATCAAACTTTGCAAGATTGATAGCAGGAGAAAGTTGCCAAGTTTGCTGAGAGCCTGACCCTGCAAGTGGCCTCCTGTGCTCATACAAAGATCTGTCAAAATCTGCCTTTTTTGAAAACAAGGGCTTGCTCTGTCTGGATGTAGCTCCAACAGTAGAGCCCATAAATGCATACGTTGACAACTTTGTATGGGAGCTTTGCATAAGGAATATTAAAAATATTTTAATTGGTTAGTCAGCTTAAAGCTCTATGGTTAGGCTTTCCCAGGTCTACAGACATAGCACAAAAAGTGGCACCATGTATCCCACACCCATCAGAACCTTTTGTTCCAAGGCTTACATTTAATTTCAAGTGATCTCAAAATAATCTCATTTTCCTTTAAGAAAGGAAAGTGGCAGAGCTACTTAAAGGGAGACAGGGGTTCGGATCCTGACTTCTCAAGCGTACACAGTGGGCCAGGACAACAGCCCTGATCCAGGAATGAAGGCTGGATTTCCCTTCCCTAAGCAGCTCTCTCCCAAGGACTGAAGCACACACTACTTTTATTCTTCAGGGGCGGCTCCTCTCCCTGCCAAGGTGAGATCTGCACAGGAGGGGCTGGGTCTACCTGACCCAAAGCTGTGTTTTAGCTGTGTAGGTGCAGGACCTGACTCAGCTCACATCGAACTTGTGACCAAAGTGAGGGAGAATTTCTGGTGACAACCTCCTGCTGGGAAAAGGGAGATATATGTGCTAATACCCTGAAGAAAGGCACTCAAGAGTAGAAGAAACTTTGAGAGATTTACCATACAAGTCATCCCCAGGATTTAGCATAGCTGACCAGCAGATATTACTACATAAGAAGGGAAAATGAAAGTGAATTTAGGACTAGTTAAATAAAAATACTGCAAAGGAAAATATATATGCAAAGTTAATGTGAGTTCTGAGGTCTTCCATTACCGATATAAACTGAAGGGAAATACCTTCTTAGCAAACCAAAATGCCACAACAGCAAAACCCACAGGAGATCGTTTTATAATCACTTGTACTAAAGTTCATGTTCTTGCATACCCAAGCTGAAAAAGAAACTGGCCTTCTAACAAATTTAAGCCTCTCTCAAAAATGCCCATATTCATATGTTCTTGTCTCTAATTAAAACAAAAGGCACAGAAGAGCAATTATTTACTGCTGGGCATTATGAAAAATTTCTCTAAATTAATTTATGTTCAATAGTAAAAATTTTTAGCATGTGAATGAAATTGAACTTTTTCAACAAAAACACTGCCTTTTAAAGGACTTTTTACACTCACTCAGAAATTTGTGGAATTCTGAGTACAAATACATGCAAAGCCCTAGACTTAGTGAAGAAACTATTCCTGTTTTTCAGAGGCAAACTGAAATTATTTCATCTGTTCTGATCCCGTATGAAACTCATGCCTGTATGCAGAAACAAACACACAATTTTATGCCATACATGACTTCAAAATAACAGCAACATAGAAACCACCACATGAGATGAAACCTGAGGCTCGTAAGGCCAGCACTGGGTTTCTGGGAGAGCCAGGACCAGCTATTTCCAAGGAGACCCCAGAGCTGGATGCAGCACTGCAGGTGGGGTCTCAGCAGAGGGGGCAGAGGGGCAGAATCCCCTCCCTGCCCTGCTGCCCACGGGGCTTTGGATGCAGCCCAGCACACGGGGGGTTTCTGGGCTCCCAGAGCACACGGCCGGGGCATGTCCAGCCTCTCACCCACCAGCACCCCCAAGTCCTTCTCCCAGGGCTGCTCTGGATCTGTTCATGCCCAGCCTGGACTGGTATCAGGAGTTGCCCTGACCCAGGTACAGCACCTTAGACTTGGTCTGTTAAACCTCATGAGATTCCTATGGGCCACTTCTTGAGCTTGTCCAGTTTGTATGAAACATTTTTGGGGATCTAATCTCTGCCTTTGGACTGGTTTTCTTGAAAAAAAAGTCACCGACTGCCAGACGTATTTTATCCAGAAACATAGACCAGGCAGTCTTTGAGAGTGGTAGCCAAAGAAACAGAGTATGGAAGGTGCAGGGAAGAGGTGGGAGAAAATAATTTATTCACAAAAAATTAAGTTTTGATGCTGAATTTCATTTCACTCTTTTAATTAAAATAATTTTTAAAAATTGTCCTGTCCAAAGGACAATTCTGTCTCCAAATTCTCCAAAGACATATTTGGAGAAATCTTACTAAATTGCATTGATTTTCATTTCAGAAAAATGATTAATGATATTTAAAGAAACAGAGACTTAAAAAAATTACATTAAATTAGCTATTTGAGCCATAATGATTTGTTTTCTTGGATATCTCATATTGATGAATAAGCCAATTATTATTCTAAATCGATCAAAGCATTACAATTTCATTACAATTTATATCTGTAAGGCAAACACCATGACAAGCTCTGCAGGAGACACCTTGATATGAGAAGAAAAAAACCAGACAGTATCAACAGCCATCTTTTTGCTAGAGCTGTTAAAATTATATTATTAATGGATTCATTTACT
The DNA here is from genome assembly GCA_013397815.1 of Aleadryas rufinucha. NCBI lineage: Eukaryota > Metazoa > Chordata > Aves > Passeriformes > Aleadryas > Aleadryas rufinucha. Next base: position 384,823 of record VZTH01009698.1, read on the forward strand.
GTTGATAACTTTATCTTGCAGTGTTTTGAACAAAATACCATAAAGAAAATTTTAAACCTGCAGAATAATGAATCTTGGAGAAATTACAAATTTGGGTATGCCAAAGATCCAGAAAAAGAGTGCACAGATGTTGGGGAAAAAAAATAAAATTGTTTTATTCTTTGATCACTTGTCCAAACTTTTAACATGAAATGCTTTTGAAAGGTTCTCAAGACTAACATTTGAATTCAATAGGTATTTTTAAACCAATCCTTCCTTGCAAGGGTGACTGCAGACTTATTTGCAAACAAAACCCAGGAATATCACAGTAGGCAAACCCAAAAGGCAGCACTAGCTGAAGCAGACATCCTTTTTTTTTTAAAGGAAATAAAAGGTATTGGGAGCAATAGCTCTGAAACAAATTTTCAGAAGATACAAAGGCAAGAAATTTCTCCTTGGTGAACTGAGTCTGAGAAGCTTTCTAAGCATTGGCAGCACCACAGAAAAACCCAATGTCAAGAAGGTAGAATGATGAGAGGATGATGAAAGAACAGTTTATCTAAATTAAAGGTGAGATTAACAATAATGATAAAAAGTTAGAGCTATGGAACACTTTAACATGAAATAAGATAAAGAATTGCAAAGGAATACCATGATCTTATTTACTATTTTGGCTGTATTTGGTTATTCTAGCCAGGGCTAGGAGAAGCCTATCAAAAAGCACAAAAACTTTTCAGCTGAGGCAAACCACATCTATGTACTGTCAACATAGTATTCCATCCAAAATAGCAACTTTAATTCATTTTGTCCACATCACTCTATTAAAAAAAAAATTAAAAATTATCAAATTTGTGTAGGCAACATTAAAGCTGCAGGGCATGTAAATTATATTGCCCAACTCCCTCATTAAAACCCATAATGATAAAAGAGATGGACAAAAAGTGTTTTCTGCAAACTACCTACAGCATCATCCAGCCAAACTGAAATTCCACAGGTAAAACACAGAATCCAGCCTACAAACCTAGGCACAGTAAGAGTGTGATTTGGTGCTTTACCCGCATTTTTTTAGGTACCAATCAAACCAGACCATTAGCTGCAATTTCATTAATTTCTGCATTGTATATTTTCAATTTCAGAAATTTGGAATTTCTGAAATGTTTATAAATTTCCAAAGCCATCTCTACTTCCCAGCAGTCACTACAGCATTACTTTGCCATTCCCATGGTGTTAAAACACCATCCCTGGAGTTCTCAGCAGACAGTTTTATTTGCAGTGCTGAAATACTGGTAGGTAGAGGAAAATTGATAGCAGAAAAAAAAAAAAAGCTCCACTAGTAAGACTTTGAAGAGAACAAAAAACCCCATAAATATCAATGTAAAATGTGACAAAACAAGGACAAAAGAAAAGAAGGGAGAGAAAGAATAAAAATACAAACATCTGCAAAATGTGGAAAACCTTCTAATTGAAAAGGGTAGAACTGTTCAAATTTCAACTTTTTTTTTTTTAAATTACAAACTAATAGAAGCATTTTGAACATATTTATAACAGATTTTTCAAATTTTCTCCAACAGTTCAGAACACCAGCCTCTCAGAATTAGTTGTCAAATGTCTGGAAAACATTTTTCTGAAAAAAAAAGACTATGCATATTTTCTTACCTGGTCAGTTAAACAAAATTCACTGGCCTGAGCTGAATACATGGTAAAAGAAACCTGCAAAGAGGAAAAACAAGTTTCATTATAATTTATTTATCTCTCATATTTTTGATGGAAAATATTTAGTAATGAGTGTTTACTCTTATATAGCAATTGCAAGCAGCAAAATCATTCAAACCATGCTATTCAAAGAAAGGTTTAAGAGTATCTGTTTTATAGGCGGTGTGAACCTTTGTGTCTTTTCATTCAAATCCAAATTTATAACTATTATTATGAAGGATAATCAGATTTTCAGCTGGTGAAGAAAAAAAGCTTCTATTTCTCATTGAATGTTCTTCAGGGCACTGAAATATACAGAGTTCATTTACTTTCTATAGCATTTCAAACAAACACCATGCCAAAAAAACATTATTAAGACTGTAATGTAATGAATATTAACATCAGAAAATGCCAAATGTTAGCCTTCCTGAGCAACTTTTATTTCTTCAATGAGTACAGAATATGCTACAGTTGTTAATTACTTAGTCACACAGTATTTCCATGGGAACTCCTCTTCAGCCCATGCACAAAGACATTCAAGAAGTTCAAGTACTGATATTTTGTGTAAATTTCACTGATTAACCTGTGATCTGGAGAGACATTAAACAAGTAGTATTCAAATCTTCATAGAAAAAAAGGTGATAATTTTGCTATGGTCCATATAATCTAATCATGAATGCTTTGACTGTGTTGCAAATGCTGCACAACTCAAGTTCAGCAAATTCCTTTGCAGGAATAACATTGTCCCAAATGAGTTCCTCAGTGCCAAGAGATCAAACTGAAAAGTGAATACTTAATTTGGGTCACATGGACTCATTTTTGTCAGACAACTCAGCATTACACCAGACTTTATACATTCAAGGCCCTGCTCAAAGGTTTCAGTTGCAAACAAACACCAAGCACATTGCAAATAATTCTCTTGATAAGTAAATTTCTAATCAGTGTGTTTGGATTGCATAAAATCTTCAGGGATTCCGTTAGGAAGAATGATATCTGCCAACCACTATCAACAGCTCCAGTGCTGGAAGATGTAGATGATCCTCTTCAAGGTCAGGGAATAACTGACAGCACATTCCATCTTTCTGCAAACTGGTATGACAGAAGGGTTTTTTGGGAACGTTTCACTAGACACTTACTGACCCCAAAGAATCAAACAGAGTTTTAATCCCGGACTCTGGAAATCGAGTCTTATAATTGGAAGTGTCAAAAACAATGTCAACAAAAGACTCTTGAAAAAAAACGATTATGATGACACAGAAAGTCAATACTATCACCTCTCTACCAGTCACCTGAGACAGCAGTTTCTGGCGCAAGGAACCCCATTCCATGTGCGTGTATTGGCCAACGCCTTGCATTTTTCACTAAAAGGGAAACCACTGACCATGATGCTGAGAATTTTGGAATGGACCGATGAACAGCAACAAGAAAAGGTACAGGCAAAGTGCAAACCCTGTCAAATCAGCCCAGTATTCAGCAAACCCTAGAGTATATTTTGCTTAAAATAAAGGTTTCTCTTGTTACGTTAGCCTCCTTCTGATATAGTCAGGCTAGTTTATCTTAATTTAAAAATTGTGATTTGGGTCAAACAACTTTGAACTGAAAGGGTCATGTCCTCACTATTTCCTTAGCCACCCGTCTATTTGTGACTTTTGGGAACATCTATCTCATTTCAGAAAGACTTATCACGTGAGTCTTAACCCCAGCCCTGTTACTGGGTTTGCACCATTGGACTGTGCATGTAACTGTAGATAAAACAGTTTCTCTGCTCAGATCTAATAGCAGGGAAGCAGTTTAACACCAAGAGAGTTTGAGCAAATGCAAAAACAGTGAAAAGATGACTGATGACAGGATAAAGTATAAATTAAACTGGTGACTGTGCTTTTGCAAGATTTCCTGTACATAATCCTTCATTCTGAGGTCCAACATGGGAGCGGAATGAGTTTTACTACAAAAAAAAAACAACCAAAAAAACCCTAATCTAAAACCAACAGAAAACATAACCAGAATCTGTATGGTTTGAGAAAGCCATATTTGCCTGAGAAAGACTATCACTACGTGCACTAAAAGACAACAGCCTTTGCCAATGACTGTTCATCTCCCTTTTTTCCTGACAGTGTTGTTAGGTCACCTGTTACGTCCCACCAACCTCAGTCACTCATGGTTAGACTCCAGAACCAAGCATGAATGCTCCCGATGATTACATCTGTTGAGCATTAGAGAGCAAACTATCCTTCCCTGTTAGACTTCTGGGTACTTTTGCTGTTCCTTTCAGTAACAACATGATGTGCATGAAAACTCGCAAGAGTAAATGCACTCATGAGAGACAGGATGCAATTTGCTGGTTTGGCCAGGTCTCAGAACTGGCATGGACACCCATCCCTGCTGATGCCAGCACTGCTGCCACCTGAACCAGACAAAAACCCCAAACCTATGACTCTGCTCTGGGAAAAAAAACCAGCAGCTCCACTTCCTTCATTAACTGTGTCACAGCCTCTTTCAAAGCAAAAGATACTGCTCACTCCTCCTCAGTAAACTTATCTCTGCATTGCTTAGAGAAAATAATTCAGATTCTTTACCTTCTAATGAATCACAAACTGTTATCCCCACTTTCTCTGGAGGAACAGGCATCATAAAGAGTCTGACAGAAGACAGGGTTTTTTTACTTGTGATGAAGTCCAAGCAAGAAATGAAGCAAGTTTCCCTTCTAGTTTACAGACACGGTCACCAAATTCCTATTTTCCAACTGAGCACACATGATGTAAAAAGCATCAAGTTACTGAGACAATTATCATGCAATTCTAAAGATACAATTTTCACAATCCCTTTAGAGGAGAATAGTGCTTTTATTGTCTTTTTACCCCTCAAACATTTAATAATAATCCTATTTTATGCGTATTAATTTTAAGTCATAACAAGATTTGGAAAGGTATTGATTTCAATGGGAGTTAAGGGCTAAATATCTTTATATGGAGCCACAGCCTTCATCCTATTAAATCTCTACATTTATTGTCTGCACACAAATCATTATAAAGCAGGCATTAGTCAAGAAAGAACTCAAAAGCAAGAGAAAAGCCCAATTAACAAGGAATTCAATGCAATTATGGAAGTTCGGAAGATGCCTGGGGTGGTGTTTGCCTGCAAATCATTGGGGAAAGATGAAAAGGGAAGAGTCTGTTTCAGCCCCGCTTCCAACGTATTATTTTCACTTCAGGTCTGCCCTGTTAATTTTTAAACCCAAAGTATCAGGACTTCAACAAAGTCACGGGTTAGGAACAAAGATGCCATTAACTTGTTTCTGGGGGATCTTTATTTTGCAACACTCATCAGTGCTGGGGTGACTCTTATCAGTAGCTGGAGTTCTTGTCTCTATCTCTTTGCATGTTTGTACATAATTAAACTGGCTTTTCTGACCCTAGTCCTGTAGACATTAAAGTCAGCTCAGCACTGGAACAATCCTGGAATGCACATTATAATGCCTGAACTTCTTCCATCCCATTCCACACCCATTTATGTGAAGAAAGGAAAAGAAATAAGAACAGAGGGCCAACAGAAATGCATACTAGATAATTAAAGTAAGGACTTTTTGAAGTATTAAAATCAACCTATTTTATTATTATTATAGACTCAAGTCCTCCCATAAAAAAATGGCTTTGCAAATCCTTCATCTAACCACGGATAAGAGAAACCTATCAGTTTATATGCCTGCTTAAAAAAGTTGTGGAAACAGGAAGCATCCCAGTTGAGTACCTTTGTGGTAGCATCAAGGCATTTCAGGACAGCACAGATTTCATTGCACAGTGATTTAATGGCCTTTTATTTGTATAATACTGCAATGGGCTTCATGCATCCTCTTACATCAGCAACATATTTGGCTGGTTAAAAACACAAGAACAAATATATCTATTGAATTTTGAGAGCTGGAAATTCCTGCCTTTCAGTACGCAACTGTTTTAACCGATGTCAGCTACCCACAGCTTTCCAGCTTGGAATCAGGTTCCAAGGTGGATTCAGATACACTATGGTACATCACTCTTGGGGGCATGATGTTTATTTTCCCAGTTTTTATCTGTAGCACTACCCTAGATATACAACCAGTTGAACCTAACAAGTGTTCCCAGGGTGCTCCCAGTGCTCCTAGGACACGGGCATCTTTACCCAGCCTGCAGTGACACAAGGCAGAGATACTGGTTTCTCTACCTCAGTTCTGCTGGGAGGGATAGCAGCCCTACACTGCCAAGAGTGAAGAGAAGAGACAAGCTGGAGATGGACCTCAGACTGGCTAAAGCTCCCATGAAATGGAAACGTGGCTCAGCAGAGCGAGGGATGCTCAGATTTTACAACTGAGGCAGGACTGGAGCTGAATGCTGCCCAGGGTGAGGGGTGACTCCTGCTGGGTGCTGCAGACAGAACCCTCACTGTGGCAGCTCTTGCACGCCTGGGAGAGACCAGCAACACCCCAACACCAAAACCCCACCTAAACAGGTTCATTTTGCTCAGCAGGCAGAGCTCTGGTAAACATATTTACGCTGTTTGCAATAGAAGTAATGCAACCAACATGCAAGACAGCATCCAAGCAGGACACACACCCTCTCCCAGCTGAATGGCAGCATGTTTGTCAGGCAAGGCTGAGTCTGACCCCACAGAGGAGCTATGAAAAATGAAAGTTATAGTTCATGGCACAGAACTCAACAGTATAAAACAGTCTAAAAAAGTGATATTTCAAATAAAACTATTTGATTTTTTTCAAAAACAAACATACACGTTTCAGGAGGAAAAGATTAATAATACTGAAGCTGGTGATAAATGCATGCACAAATAGCAAACAAAATCCTCTAAATTTCGTCAGAAATGCTGACAATTCTTGAATTTTAGTGTTTAAAAAAATACCCCTTTTTGTAATGTATGTTTCCAGCTGAACAGGGTCAATTTGAAAAGACCGAGAAGTCATATTTAATTAAAAAAACCATGAAGAAGTCACCTACCAATACCTCAGATACCAGTAAACCTGGACTGGATAATTTTTTAGGGAAAAAAGGTGTTCATTGCATTTTTTGTATTTCAGGTAAATACTAAGGTATGAGAAGAACCGAACTCTCTTTCTTTCTTTCTCATGCATTTGTGTGAAAAAAAACACAAACTATTTAGAGGGATTTTCATTATACAGACTTTCAAATTAAAAAAAAAAAAAAAAAAATCGTGAATGTTTGTGTCTCAAAAGTATAATCCAGAAAAATGAACCAAACACTTTATTAAATATATGAGTTCTTCAAGTTTTTTGCAAATTATGACTGATTTGGGCATAGCAACTTACCTCTTCTTTCCCCAATGAGTTCTATTCTACTTTGTAAGGCTTCAAGATCAGTTCATAAATTAGGATTAAAACTAGACTCAAACATTGGCTCTGCTAATTGCAGTCAGATTCCTACCCAAACAATGACCAATTTGTCAACACAAAGCTTATATAACTGTTTTCATTTTGTTAGTAATAGTTTCACTCACTGCTAAAAAAAGAAAGGACAAAGTCTTTTAAGTCTTTTTTACCCCTAAAATATTTAAACTAGCATTGATTTTAATATATTTACTAGGGGTTGGATTGCACTGTAAGCCCATTATAGCAGAAAAAGAAAGCAGTAAAACCTCTGCTGCGTTTGGAGGAGGATTGGAAGACACATCCACACCTCCCACTGAGTCACCATTCCCTGCATCGCACTCCCCATTGCAGCCACTTTGTGGGGCACCTGGAGCAGATCTACAGCCAGGCAACCACCCTGGAAATCACCCTCTTGATTTCCCTTCAGTAGGCAAACAGCAGATTTCTGCTTTCCTGTTGTTCCCTGCAGGTTCTCCAGGGTCCAAAGTGTCTTCCCATGGAGAAGAAACCCCTCATCCAAATGCCACCAGGAGGCAAAAATATCCTGTATACCTGTTCCAGGCTGGTGAATACAAAATACTACACAGGAATAGTAGCTCACAAACTGATCTTAAATACCTCACTATAGGTGCAGAGCAACTCCATTAAACCATACACCAGAAAAACCAAAACATATCACGCTCAGCCTTGGCTTATTACATTACCATTTCTTTTTTGATTAAGAAAAAAAAAAAAAAGCAGAACATTAAGCACTATATTTACCTAGCAGAGTAACTTGGTTAAGATTTTTGGCATTATTTCAGTTGAGCTTTGTAATTTGTCTTGTAACATTTTTAAATATACCACATGAATGGAAAGCTGAATTTCAAAGAACAGAAAAGCCACAAGTTACATAACAATGGCTGCAAAGAGGAATGATTTTTAATTCATAATAGGTATAATTAGCTCGATAGAAAATAATCACATTATGTTTCAGTGCATCTTTAAAATGTTCCAGATGTTTTATGCTTTCAATACTTCATTTCTATTTACTTAAATCCTTCTTAAACAAGGTTTGTACAGGAAGAGTACATAGATCTGACAGCTACACGCCAAAGTGCTCTTTTTTTCACTTGTGTGACTAAACAAGAGAAATTTATATTCTGTTTGCTGCTCACCCCCTCAAGCAAACCAAACAAAAACCTCAGCTAGCAAATCTATCCAAATATAGTGTTATACAGGAGGTGAGATGGGATGACATGTCACCCTGTACTTTTGTTTTTTTCCTATGAAACTGAATGGTTTTAGCAAAGCAAAGAAAACAAAAGCACAAAACAAGGAAAAAACCTCTAATCCCTGAGATTCTCAAAGATAATACTTGAACATTTCATCTTCCAAATCCAGTCAGAAACTCTCTGTACTTATACTTTATCCTAAAGATTATTCTCTACATTAAAATTTTGATATCTGTTCCTAGAAAAATTCCAGCTCATCTTTCCCAGTACAGCTTCAGTATTCCCGCTGCTTTCCCTTTTGTTGACTGCCTCATCTCCCAGTATTTTTCCACACAAGTCACATCCCCCACCCATAACTATTTTCACATCGGGAACCTGTTGCCTCCATGGCCAAACACTTACTTACGATGCACTTTGCACTATCCTGACTAAGGAGCAAGCTGTGGTTCCGTCGCCCATGGACAGCCTGGCTCCCTCTCACAGCCAGCCTGAGGTCTCCTCCCAGGGCCCGGCACAGACAACGGGAGCTGGTGGAATTTACAGCACCACCGTGACCTCTGCCTTTAACCTTGAGAAAGCTCTGTTATCTATAGAGCACCCTTCTTCCCTCCTCTAAAACAGACACATTCCTTGCAGAGGTTTTTCAGCTGGAGAGAAGTACTTCGATAATTATTCTCCTTCTGACTATTCGAATACAGAAATCTTCTCACACAAAATGTTTTTCTTTGCTGCAAACTATAAATCTTCTAATTTCTGATCCTTCTGTGATGCCCTCCTCTGCACAGCTTTGTCCACAACACTAGTCAAATACAATAAATTGACATCAGTATTCCAGTAGCTGCTACTGTTACTCTCTCCTTCTTCTCCAACATATTCTTACTCTCCTTTTCCAACTCCCCAGTTATGTCTTGAGCTATATAGTTTACCAGAAGAAACATCCTTCTGTTGTTATATCCTGTTGCCTGTTTTTCTTCCATTTTTTGTTTCTGTATATCTGACTCCCAAAAAGAAGCATTAATTCTAGAAATATTCCCTCTTATAAAGTACTTGCTTGTGTTGTTCCTCCACTTCCTCCTCTCTCAATGGAGAATTCCGTAAGAGCTTTCTCTCATTCCCTGGCATCTCCTTGGACCAAGCAAGTCAATTATTTTCTACTTAGATCATGTCCAGCCACAGCTCACAGAACTGCTTTCCACCAAGAAGTGTCTCTTGGTTCTTACACAAGAGCTGTTGAGTGCATCGCTGATCCTTCCGTCCTCTAAGGTGCAGTGACCCTGTCTTCCAATCTATTAAGGAAGTCCCCAGTGCATGGATACAGCATATACACATTCCAGCCTAAACTGTGCTTTGAGGTACTTAGACAAGCTTCATTACTGAATAATCCAAGCACTTAACAAGCTTTAGGTATTTATCCCCACAACAGCCCTGTAAGAGATCCCTATTTTTACCTGATGGGGAGCTGAGGCATAGGAAAACTACTTATGCTACTTAACATCGGGATATCTGCGATAACTCAGGAACCACAACTAAGTCTCTGATAACCCAGACTAGAATGCCAATCTAAAGACCATTCCTCCCACTTCCTGAGTGATAAGGGTTCAGCAAATCTTATGTACGTAGATTTTCCCCTGCTGCCCGTGGAATGTTCTGTGCATAGATGAGCTATCTTGGCTGGCTTGAACGCCAAAAATTGAGTGTCTTTTCCTCCCCCTCTATGCCTTTAGCCAGAAACTGGTTAGCCAGTGGTATTTTGCTGTGTGCAGCATTTTTTAATCTTTGATACAAAAATTGATGTTCCTATAGCTATTAACATATGCAGTTAAAGAAAAGCAAAAACAACAAAAAAAAAAGGAATAAAGGAGAAAAGAAAAAAATGTGTTATGTGTGGTTTCTGTACAGAATTCCAAAGCAACTGTAAAATCCATGTTATTTTCAGTACCATCTTATTTCTTCTTAATTCCTCAGAAAATTATGTCCCATCACACCATAGTGCTCAACACCCTTTGTCAAAGCTTTCATCAAATATGGAGCAAAAAATAAAAATTCTAAACATTTCTCTATTCGGCACAATGATAGCCACTTTCTTTACCGAAGACTGGGATTTTCTCCCTGCACCTGAGTCTGTTTAAATGAGATAGCTCCACTATATCATGAAGAAATACTGCCTACACAGAGATAGCAGCCAGAGGTAGCCGCTATGACTTTGCCAGTACAACTCCTCAGATACAGAGTTATTACAAATTATTATCTCTATCAGACAGGTAAGTCTGCTGAAGTGAGTGGAAGAGACAGGAGAAAGTAGAGGAAAAGGTGATGAAGGCAAACATTGCTTGTAAATCATGTGTCTAATGCAGACAAAATCATAAATAAAAATTATTTCCAGTGAACCAGTAAAACTTCAGGAGCTAAAATGTTTTTGTTCCTCATTAAAGAAAATTTCTGTTTCCTAGGACTAGAACTGTACAACCTCTATACCCAAGTTTATATGAATTTCAAAACAAAACAAATATTCTTTCTAAATAGCAGCAACTTTATTAAACAGGATATCTGCTTCACTGATACTAAATACTTTCCATATCCCATGTATTGAGCCAGTCAACATTAGTCTATTGTTTATTCTCTAAGTTTCTAAAGTTAAGATGAACATAATACCTGACGACGAGGAGTCCATTTAAACAACTTAGACTGCATCTATATTGGTTATTTGGTCCTGTTCCCACAACAAAGCAGGATTTGTGCACAGGTGAAACATCTCTTATCTAGTTCACTTTATCCTTTATAACCAACTAAGCAATATCAAGAATGTTGAAAATAGCGGCTTAAAATCATATCACAGGAACAGGAAGAAATGGCCAGTTGTGCTCCAGGGAAGAAAAAATAAATGTGTTTCTAACTCATTTAATATGATCATTAAACTGTTTTTGTATAAAGGTATAAATATTACTGTAATGATCAAGAGGAATTTTTGAGATCAATTAACATCTATAAATACTATAGCAGCAAATATTGTTTATGAAAAGCTATAGGAGCACCACTGCTGCTTTTCTGGGGACACGTTATACTTTTACAGTGTACAGACAAGCCAGTTCTACCAATATATGTTATCCGTTGTTTCCAGGTACACATTAGAACCACAATGTCCATTTATGTATAATAGATCTAGATGAAATTACCCCAAATTATGGATGTGTCCCAAGCTGCAACTTTTAAGCTGGGCCACACTGAATCAAAAGGGAAAAAAATCACCACCAACCAACCAACCAACCAACCAACCAACCAACCATTCATTTAAAACAAGGCTCTGCATGCCATGAAGTCTGGCACAATCTTAAACCATAACAAGGCCATGGATGAGCGTATGGCATTCTCAAGTACCAACACACTAAAATATATCTGGTTTGATATATCTTACAGATGGCAGTATTTTGCCGCAGAAAGGAGATCTTGGCAGGGAAGCACAGAGACCAATAAAAACTGAAGCTTTTAGAACTGGATTTTCGGAAACTGGCCACCATGTTTGAAGATAGTCTGGAAATAAAGCCTTTAATTTCCTCTGTAGCTGTTTACAAGAACAGGAAAACCTTGAAAGGAGAGATGGGTGAAATAGGTTGTGGAAGGTAAGGATTTGCAGCAGGCAGCAGGATGCTCTGGGGTGGTCCCATGGCAGAGGAGAAGATGCAGAAGTTGGGTCTGTATGCCAAAATCTCAAACTACTGAAAGTAAAGCTAACTACTAATTCCCCCTCAATATACTTGTAGAGGCTAATGCTCTAGGGTACTCAGCTTTGCAGCACTCACAAAGCCCTTGTAGAAGTACAGTTGCATCTTTGTGACTCACCATTAGCTTTCCATGATTCCTATTTATGTACAAAACCACCTTAACATAGTCAAGGAAAAGAAAAGATGGGGTGACTCAAAACTAGCACCAAGAAAACCTGGACTTCAGTCAGCAGAAGCCTCTCCTTGCTTCCAACATGACCCAAATGTTGCTGCGACAAAGAACTGTCTTCTGCATCTTCATCCTTTGTTCACTGGGGCTGGGGACTGCAGGGGCAAAGCCAGGGACAAGGGGTTGCCAGGGCAGTGTGGTCCCAGTCTCTCTCCGGCCCCTTCCTGCAGCTCCCAGTGAGGTCCATGTGGGATAGTGGTTGCTCACTCTCCTCTTCCAGCAGGAGGATTTACTCCTAATACATTCCCACTCCTCCTGGAAGACAGGAGCCAGAAGGCACGGTGAGTCACCACAGCCTACCTACATGCTCTCCGGATGCACCACTTTGCCTCATCCTCCACACAGGCGAGCTGGTAAAATCCCACATGATGCGTGAGAGATTTCCACTTTGCAGTCTCTTACTGAAAGAAGAATTTACCATCTAGAAGAAAGAGCAACTGTGCACAGAATGCTTTGTGGTTTGGTGGGCAAGGCTCCTGGCAAGCATAGGAACCAGGCCTCCAGCCTTCTGTGGTCTTCCTTGCAGCACTCCTCGACATACTGACTAAAAGCTGCTGGTAGCCTGTAAGATATTACAAGATAAACTCCAAAAATATAGTGGGATTTAAAAACAGAGAAGAAAACATATGCATATCTCTGCACATGCAAGCCAGTACACAAACAAGTGGGGAAAACAAACCTCCTAAGAGCTTCCAAAGATTTGCTTCATTTTTATCTATTGGTAAAAGAAAACCACTGCACTATTATTAAGAGGAAGATCTTTGGTTTGTGTTCTCCAAAAGGTTCAGTAGTCCTTTGATTAAATAGGATTGGAAATCACTACTATAAAGCAGCCATCACTGCAGCAGCAGAGAACCTCCCGAGTAAATTAGATCTGCACTGTACAGCACCAACTCAATTGAAAGGAGCTATTTGCTCTTCAACCCATTCTTTAATGTGTTGGTTTTTTTTTTTTTTTTCTTTTAAAAATGTTGAGAGATTGAAAGAATGTTTTGCAATCATCATTCTGCTGCTGGTAGTGGAAATACATTGTCAAGAAAAGCTCTGGAAGATGTGTTGGGAGCTAGTCTTTCTTATAAGACACTCATTTACTGAGGATTATATTTTAGAAAGCCAGCTTGTCATATCACAGTGTTTTTCTTTTCATTTCCCTGACCATTTTATGTTCAAATAAAATTGTTCAAATGATCTCATCAGCTCCTGGCTTTTTTTGATATCTTTAGTTTATATTTTTATCTTTTTATTCAGTTTCCCAGCTCCTGAAATAGTAACCATTACTGTTATCATAAGCAAGCTAGCCACCCTTTTATCATGCATAAGTAATCTAGTCCCACTTTCCTTGTGATATGTTCCAGGTTAAGGAAGAAAGCTAAAGGTTATAATGAAGTCATGAAACAATGGATTTTGTATCTTGATTTTATCCTACTCAAGAGCTCTTCCCAACAGCCATTAGCCATACCTTCAGCTTCCAGCCTGCAAATCCTTCCAAGAAAACCCTGCCCATAAGGCAGATGAGCCAAGCCACAATGAGCAGGGTAGTGCACATCGCATACTGAGATATGCAGGTAACAAAGGGAAAGCTGCTACTTTTTTTGCAACACAGTATGAAAGTCTACTTTCAAATCTGCCCAGAACTCATCAGAGATGGCTGAAATTCCAATACTTTCTCCAGTGAATTGCTCAATACCTTCTTCCTCAATCTGCAGTAGATGAGAGCTTTTTAAAAAATGAGCAAGCATGACTCATTTTTATGACCAATGCACCACTCACAAAATGCTTTCCAACCAGATTGCAGTTCAAATAAGACATGTGTATTGTTGCAAAACAAAATATGCTGGCTGAACAGAATGTATTCATCTATATTAGTTTTTCTTTCTAAATCCAGCACACTGGGAGCTAAATTAATCTGCTGAGTGCTAAATTCATCTACTGAGAGCTACTGTAGATTCAGGGAAATGTTTTGAGTGCTGTAGCAAACAAGTCTCCCTCACTCAGGAGCCCTCTGTGGGCTGTTGGTGTTTTAACCATTTTGTCTGCTTCCAAGCAAGGGAGCAGCTGATAGACGAGGGAAATGCTCATTGATTTGCAGTGGCAGCACCACAGCCAATCAGCCCTAGAACGAGGCACAAGCACAAATCTCTCCTACCATGCATATTTATATGCAGCTGTCGTACCTCCAAGTCTCCAGTGAATACCGAGTGCTTGTGTGGCCACCAAGACACACAATGCCATCCTGCAGCCTGCTCTTGCTTCACTGTGGTAGGGGAAGATGGAATATACAAAAACACATTTCATTTTCCCTGGCTTGGCTATCCCAGAAAATTACATGCCTAATACAAGTACACCGTAGTTGCATAAATTCTTAATCCAGAGGCATTTTCAAAGGGCTAAGGGAAACAAACATCTTGCAAGAATGTATTTTCAGTAGGGTAGGCTGAGCTACAGCAATGGAGTAACAGAGACAAGTGTCTTGCCAACAGTGTCAAAAAGCCCCCTGGTATTGAGGGAAGGGTGAGGGAAAGAGCCTTCCCTGGTGCTACAGTGGTGATGCACTGTGAATGGGACTCCTCAGCTCAGAGGTAGGCTCAGGGGTTAGGAACAGTGGCATGGGGTTTAGCAAACTCTAAGACTTGAAAACATACCCAAAAAGAGGGAGGTCTGTGGAGCTGAAAGAGAGAAGTCAAAGCAGGCATGCAGGTAGAGAAACAGCTCTGTGAATATGAAAACCCAGCAATCTGGCACTTATAGAAAGGCTGGTGAAGTAAATGTACCAAGGATTCAGAGAGGACTGGCTAATTACTTAATGGTCAAGCCATTACTTCTCTACTGAAGTAGAATGGTATGTAAAGCTGTTTTTTACAGTCTATGGGCACACAAAGCTTCTGCAGACTTGTATCAAAATCAAGATCTGGAACGTAAACTGTGCAACATCCAAAAGGAATTGAAACAAAACCCACAGCCACCATGTACAGGTGAGTAGGGCCACCTCTGGTTAGGCTCCCCACAGCTGGGCTCATTGGCAAATCCCTTGAGGAAAGTCTATCCTGGGATGAGTTCTCTTGGGTTCCTAAATTACACAGAAAACTGCCTTCCCTTCCCTTTTTTGCTACTCAGATAAAGGTATACTTGAAAACACTAAATGTTTTAATATAAAATCATTACAAACAAAAGCCATAAATAAAAATTTTATATATATATACACATATATATATACATATAAAACATCTCACTGTGTTGCTGGGAATACTTACATTTGCTACTCCCTTGCAAGCAAGCCATACTAAGACATAAAAGGGCGAAAAGAGAACATGATAGAGTATTTTCACATCTGGTATTTACAATTGAAAGAGACTACAATCAGGGTTTATTTATTGTGGCAATCACATATAAACTTAACTCCTACTATGAAATTATTCTCATATTTTCAGTTCCAAAGAACAATAGAAAAAGGCTTCCACAAAATGCCAAAAGAGCAATCTTCTACATAGTGTATATAGGCTAAATAAAACTGCTAATCTGAGAAAGATTGTTACAGAAATCTACATCATTATAAGATCAAACTCCAAGTGGTATTGTATCAAAATGATGAAAATCTTGTACGGATCAGGAAATGGAGCAAATGGACCTATTTTATCTTCCAGTTTATTACTGAAAATGGGTTTTATGATTTGCTGTGCATAGTTAAAGTGCTACCCAGACAAATTACAGCTGCTCTTTTAACCTGAACATAAGATGGCACAGTTCCAGCCAATCTGAAGTATGGTTTCTAGGCAGGATGTCAAATCTCAGCCCCCTGGGTTCCAGAATGATGGATTGAACCTTGAAAGTTGCAACAGAGCAGCATATGTGATTTCTGTACTGTATTTTGATCACTCATGAATATATTAAAACATGTCCATGCATGCTATTCAAAGCTTTGGTTTATTGCTTTAAACTTAATTCAAAAAAAAAAAAAAAAGGAGAAAATAGGTAAACAAACACATACTAAATATGCCATGCTAATTTAAAGGCAAAAGAACTGTTTATAAGATTGGATTTTTTCTTTGTTTACTGAAGAGGACATTAAGATAATGATGCAGAGAAGGGCACCATTTTAGAAGCCATGTCTCACACAGCTGCTGGTATATAGTGCCTATGATTTAAAAAAGAAAAGAAAGAAAAAAAAGAATAGATGAATTTTTGCATTATCAACTACTGCAAGTACATAACAATTAATCTTTTTTAAAACAGTTTTTGGCATGCAAATACACTATCCAACTGTTAGATATCAGACACACTCCTCCACCTGCTCATTCAGATGCTCCAAATGTTTCATAACTCCATTCCTTAATTTATTTTCCTCTCTTCTGTGTCCCTTTTACCTTCAAGAACAGTTTCCCTAAAATATTATAATTACTCCAAGGAAAGATATACCCCAAAGTGCCCCTTAGAAAGCTGGGGGAAGGTGGAGCATGCCAATGTCACACATGGAAGCTGTTGGGGAGTTCACCCTGACTGTGTGCCTGAGGAGAAGCTCCTTGGGCAGGAAAGTCACCTGCTCTGTGCTAAGGGCACCTAACACAGTGAGGGGCTCTGGACTCGGGCTCTGAATGCCATCCCAGTACAAGAAATAAATCTGTCAACAATATCATCATATCTCACTTAGACCCCACTGAAATCTTTAGCTCTCCACATAAAAGCACACCAAAGTTTCCAGACTCAGGGACAGAGTGCAGCTCCTAAAAGTCTGGGGCAGCTTAAAGGGGAAAACACACTTTTATTAGAAGAAAGAAAAAAAAAAAGTGGAAAGTCAACATACAGAAATTTTATGAATGATTTGTGCAACTCAGCATTTTAAAAGATCCTAATTTACATGCTTTTCAGTGGGTTAATGTCTGCCTCCAGGACACGGTTTTAAACACAGTATTAATATTGTGACTTTTCTGCTTTTTCAACTTCTATGGTTTTACTCTTCAGAATCCTATTGTTTATGATGACAATTAAAAATACTTTGATTTTTTATTTAGTAACAGAGCTACCAACTTCTGTTTTAAGATTGGCTTTGAATACTACCCTTAATACATATTATCTATATATTTTATATCATGTAAGTGCAAATAATACTATTTCAGAATCTGATTGGTTTGTGTTTCTGTAAAACTATTAGCTTAAAATCGCCTACATTTTTAAAAGTTATTACATTATTCAAGGCCGTATTACAGATTCACACAGAAAACTGAGGCAGGAAGGCACCTCTAGAGATTGCCTGGGCCAACACAGCTCAGAGCAGGGTCAGCCAGAGCAGGTTGCTCAGGGCTTTGTCCATTGGATTTAAAATATTTCCAAGGATGGAGACTCCACAGTCTCTCTGAGCATCCTGCTTCAGTGCTGACCACCCCCAGGTAAAAAGCTCTGATTTTTTCAAATCGCCTTTAAATAGAATTGCTTATCAACTTTTCACTTAATATCACTGAGAAGAGCCGGGCTCCATCTTCTGTACTGTATCACGCTAGTTTTGTACACATATTATGTGCATAATGTGCTGTATTTAAACACGAGAAACCGAAATGGATGAAGTTCATTAGCTTACAAACATGCCTTCACATCTTTCTAGTTAATTTTTAGCATGCAGTTGAAGGCATGACACCAAGAACAACAAAACAAGGAAACAAATCAAGATGTTCTAACTTAAAAAGAAAGATGGTAGAAATTCTTATTATCTTAGTCTCCTGATCTTTGCTTGTAAGTTTGCACAGAGAAACCAGAAATGACTGGGGGAGATTCAATTTAGATCCCCAGGGTTGAAAAATACCAGATTTTTTTTGTAAGTTTCAAAGGAAAGCACTGAGATTTCTTTAAAACCTAAGGCATTTCAGGTGTGAAAAGTAAGCCCTTTAGGTTTTTGTTTGTTCTTCAAACAACACTGTGGACTACAAAACAGGTTTCAAAATTTTACTGTATTTAAAGTTTCTAACATCTTTGTCGCAACTGAACATTCCATAAGAAGGGCTACGAAGAAACATCTCTTAAACTGGAAGTATAATTACATTGAAGTTAAAAGGAAGCTTCAGTCAATTTCAAAATTAATTCAATAGATGTTTTTAATAAAGGTGTGGAAAATTAAGAATGCGACTGTCAGACACTAGTTGGAATTTGCAGTCTTTTGAAAGTTTGTATTTTTTAAACTTGATTGATTCTATTTGCAAAAAAGTGGCTACCAGATAGGCTGCTACATCACTAAGCAGTTCACTTTTTTATTAATGTCCTAAATCTATGTATGTTGCCAGAATATGCAGCCCTTAAATAAATCTACCCATGGGGTTAGGTAAAGTTAATTCATTAGCTATAAGATTTGATATGAGGATCACCATAGTTAATTGATTATGCTGTATATCAAAGATAATTTTGAATGAAATCTGTCTAATGTAGGCTGCTGCTGCTCTTGGCCAAATAAATCACCATGAACAAATGACCTCCACAGTTCCCCAACAATAGTATTAATTTATCTTTTATTTTTAATTGGATCATTTGGTATTTTAACTGGCCAGATTTCCAGGCCTAGGATCCTTACACTCTATCATCCTTATGCTTAATTTGGTGCCAGTTGCTGAAGACTTCTTTCTTAGTTATTTCATTCTTTGACATCCTACAAAACTGGGATACCGAAGTCTTATTTACTAAAAGTTAAAGCAGAGAAGACACAACATCAGCAACTCCTTCAAACTGTTTTTCCACCACTTCTGGAAAACAAAAGGAAACCAACCCAACAGAAGACTACGTACCTTTCTGCCTGTCCCATCATCAGATAATCTGCTGGGAAAGGCACAAGTGGCAGGGGCTGGATCCTGCTAAGATACAGACACAGGGACTACAAACATTTCAGCCAAGGCAAGCCAAAGAGGCAGCTTTCCTCTGCTTGCCACAGACTCTGACTCAGGCTATTACTTATCACACCCCAGCACTGAAATTTTGCCTTTACTGAAATCAATGGCAAAATTCTTGTTCAGCAGGGCCAAAAACTTGCCTAAGTTTATTACTGATTTTATGGCAATGACAAAATCTGATATCCTATTACCAAACTCTTAAGGCACCAGCTGCCTTCCTGTTTAGGATCACGCCTTACTGTCATGTTTTCCCAATTATTAAATAGATATTTGTAGCCATGAAAAGGGAATCAAAGAAGAAATAAAAAGGAAAGCAAAAACAAAATAAAGGACTACTGTTAACAGTTAGCATATATGCTCTAAATACAACAAATGAATTTTCCAGTGTAAAGGCACCAGTTTATTACCAAAAGGCTTCTTTTCTTGGGATGGAAACTAAGTTCTCTTTTGTCTTTTTTCCTTTATATTTTATTTTTTGTTACTATTCATTATCGTTAAATTTCCTGTAATTAAAACTGCTGAATTAGAAACACATGACTGCTTATGAAGCCAATGCCTCACAACATACTGAAATCCCAGAACTATGTTTAGCATGAAGAAACAGATCAGCTCTAATTATTGCTATAGGGTTTATGAAAACTCAGTACAGCTACAAGCTCTACAAGCTCTATCTACTGCCCTATCTGTACCTGTAAGTATAAGCTCTGCACAACTTGAAAGTCATCACACACATCATGACATTATAATTTAAAAATTCAACTCCCAAAAATGTGTGCTGATTTGACTTCCAAGAATCCATATAATAAGTTCTCAATATCCATTATTTTTAACTATCTCAAAAACACTGATTTTTATGAAAAAAAAAAATCAAGGAAGCACTGCTGAAGCAATATATATAAATATATATCTATATATACACCTCAGTGGCTCAATAATTTTCCTGCCACTCTCAGATTTTTATATGGTTTGCTTGATGATTTAGCAGTTACAAATTGCAGTTTATAATACATTATTTACCCATACCTGCACCTGTTAGGGTTTTGTTTGGTTTCACCTTCTACCTGCAGGCCTAAAGAAAAATTACTTATTTTTTTATATCACAGTAATGAGATACTAGAAATTCTGTACAAGCAATACAGCAGCTTCTTTCAAAGAAACAGAGACTCACTGTTCCTAGAGAGAGATGCTGCCTAGAGATACTGTAAATGTGCTCCCAGGTTCTCATGAGGCCAACTTGCTCTGAAATGCCATTCTGCAGTTACACAAGGGCAATTCCAACCATGTCTGGTTTTCACCTCCAGTCCCATCTCTGATATGAAGCAGAGCTCTTCATGTATTATATGACTGGCATTCAGAAAAAATGCATTACAGAAGGTTTTGCCTTTTGTGTATTCATTACAAGCAGAAAAAAGTGGGAATGAACTTTAAGTGGGAAGAGCAAAAGACAATCCTTTGAGTACAAATCTCCTTTTCAACTCTTATTTTATATGCTTGGGCTATTTTTTGAAACACACAAAGATGGCAGCTTTTGCATCCTTCATATGATGAGCACTGTATGTATTAAAGGCACAACCCAACTTCTACATTTAGCTTCATCCTTCAGATGGGATACTGACATTTTTTAGATTTTCAATAGAAGTTATAATGATGTAGGAGTTGGTCTCCAGGAATAAAACTGACTAACATGTATGTCAAGATACATAAATGAGAATCTTGCAGTGTACAGACTTTCAGCAAATATCATGGGGCAATATGTTCTCTGGGACACAGAACTTGTTCTTCCCGGATTAAAATACAGAAGGTCATTGTTTGGAGTCATGCAGGACTGTCCCTAAAGAAAAAGCAATGCAGATTTCAAAGCATAAGAAGACAATGCACTACTTCAATTCCTGGAGAAGAGAGTGAGATGGGAATTTTGAAATTTACTTCAGGCCAGTTATGAGAATCCTCCTCTAATTTTTCTGAAGCTTAATAACACACGTTACAAGAGCCCAAAACAAAGGGCAATGATTTTCCTATAGCTCAGCTTCTGGTACCTAATTTACTCATTTAAGAAGGCCCCTCAATGGACAGAGAGGGCTTTTCCAAAGGGAAATTCCAATTGTCTCATTTTCTGAACTGTCTTTTAACATCAGATTATGGAAATATTCCCCAAACTCTCCAAGAATGGGTGTCCGAGAACAATATCACAAGATAAAAGGGTTCAATGAATGATTATTAATTTCTACTTCTTGCCTCACCTGAGGGCACAGTAAGTAAACTTTTTATCTTAGAAACCACAAGAAATTTTTCAAAAGCTACAACTGAACTATAAGAGTAAGGAATTAATTCAAACTGTTGGAAAATACTGTGCTGCATGAGTAAAGACAGATCCAGCTGAGCTAAAGCACTGTAAGAAAAACACACAAGGATCCCATTTAATTACCTGCATAAACATAAACTTCAAATAACTTAATTGAACAGAAAAGCCTTATGACAGGATGCCACTTCTTTATTTAAAAAAACCCCAAAGCTATGCCTCATAACCACTTTTAGCAAAGCTTTGCAAAAGCAGCCATCAAAGGTCAGTAAACAAAGAGAGAAGTGCGCAGTGTATGTGTGATGCAAAGGTAAGCCCGTGCTTCCAACAAGGAAAAAGAGGCAGGAACACCACTGGGAATGAGCAATAGAACGGACCAAGATGGAAGCAGGACAAAAATTAGATACCCCAAAGCGGCATTATGAGGAGCACTGGACAGTTCCAAAATCCAGAAAAACAACTTCCCAACTGGATTTCAACACGAAGATGTGGCCAACAGAAATAACCCAAGTGTGATGTGACTATAGATTTCTAGTGTGACAGGCCTTTATTTATTTCATGCTGAATTTTACATGCACTGCCCTTTTGGAGGTAGAGCTCTAAAGAAAAACAAAAGAGCAGTAGCTAAACCAGTAAGTTACGGAGGAAAACAGAAAAAAAATCTCATTAAAAACCCATGGGAATTATACACAGAAATATTCTATTTCAAAACTGAATTCTTTATTTAAGACAGAGGACTTTTGCTTGTCTGATGCTAATAAGGTGGTGAAAATCACTGTGATACCGTTTTTGTGTTCTCAGAGGTAAAGCCTGAAGTATTTGACCATCAGCAGGCCCAAATATAAATGAAAATAATCTGTATAACAAGACCACTATTCCTCTCTTCTGAAGAAGTGCATTAGAAATAAATCCTTTCAACTTTATTCTGGTGTATTTTCCACTAGGGTATGGTGTACACATTCTTATCTAGGCTGTTTTTCTAACTATTGTGATATCACATTAAACTGCTGAGAAGAGAACAGTTGTTACACAGTATTCAGAACAAAAAAATCAGAGTCTGTTTTCTTGTTTTAAGTGAGACTTGGGGTATGTATAGCTAGCAAGAAGAAAAACAGAAATGAATGTTCATGACTAGAAAATAAACAGAAAACTGCTGAACGAGTACTGTAATTCTCGGATAATGGGCCTGATGCCTCCTCTTCTGTTTTGTAAATATTTTTTCAAGTATTTCCTATATTTCCCATTGAAAGCTGTTTTCCTGTTCTCAGTTGTGTCTCATTACCCATATTGTGTATAAGGTAGAAAGCGACTTTGGTCTGGCTGGAAGATTTTCTGTAAGATAACACATGATTCACTCCAGGACATTTTAAAAATTGTATCTCTGAAAGCAATATTGACATTTAACCTGAGATTTGGCAGGCGGGGAGAAGCATATTTCAGGTTCTTAGTACCAAAAATCTTGGTTTATATTGTTCTGCAGACATGCCACCTCAGAGATGGAGTAAAGCAGCAATTTCACTTCTAATTTCATCTGCCAGTTTTTCTGGTCTGAGAGCCGTACATCATCAGTCTCCCATGCCACCATAATCACTTCCTAGGCTGCGTCATAGATTCGTCACCCCTTACTGGCTCATTACTCAGGAACACACTCTAACAAAGTATTCCAGTTCAAAACACACTTTTCAACAGACACTTCTTGGATGGAATGTTGCACTGGTTTGTAACAGGCAAAATGTCAGGGACCACAGAGATTTCATTTGGGTCTGCTCTGAAAACTTTGAAATCTTACCCAGGATTATCCGCCTCCTTGTGGTGTCCCTTCCTCCTCTCTCTCTCATAACTCTGGTCACAACAGACCCCTATTTGTTTCCTTCTCTGCTCCTCGATTTCTACAATCTCATCACAAACCTGAGATCTATTGTAGACACCCTTGTGTCCTTCAATTCCCACTGTAAGCTCAGATTTCTAAATTCTGATACCTTGGATACTGATCCTCTCTGAGATTTTTTTTTTGGCAATAACAATTCTTCTCAATATTTTCTTGATTTTTAAAAGCAATATAAAAATAANCAGTTGTTTTGTGCTCAGAAGACGAATTATGCTTTGAGTGAAATTCAAGCCCAGCACGGAAGGACAGCAGAAACACCAGATACTGCCTCATTCCTGCATTGGCTGTATCACAATTTTGACCTTGTTTGTCATCTTTAGGGTGATCAAATAGAAGTTTTCAGCACCTTGTGGCAAACCAACAACACACCAGAAAAAAATCAGTGTGCAGGCAACATCAAATGTGTTGTCTTACACCTGAAAAAATCCCACCTGTGCTAAATTCAGCAGTGAAAAGCTGGAAAAACTTGGGAGAACTATAGCTGATAAGGAATCAAACAGTTTATAAAAGGAAATAGTTTATTTTTTTCTTTTCTTTCTTTCTTTTTTTTTGAAATCCAAGGAAACAGAAAAATTTCTACCTGAGAAGTTAAAAAGAAAAATGAATTTTCAAAGTCCACACCACAAAAGTGGATTACACTGCTTAAAAATAAGCAAATACTGACTAGAAAACCTCTTTTCCAAGATTTCTCTTGGCCTTCTGTGGTACTACTGCACAGTTTCAACAAGATGAATTTTAACAAATTTACCTCCAACTCTGAACCAGGATCTGGTGATCAACTGGTCTCGTTTTAATGCTATCTAGATATGCCTTTAACTGCAAAGAGTTCCATTTGCCTTTGAAAACTCCAGTTTTCAATGCACACAGAGATTTTAGTGTACACCTTCTACTCAGTAACCTCACAGTTCCTAGTGATCTGTAGGTAACATGAAACTTGCTTCTACCTAAATTTGCTTTCTAGAATCCTTATCTTGCCCACATTCTTGCTATATTTTAAGACCACATGGCCTTCACTCTATCATAACTTCTATAGTTTTACTTTAGCACCTTCTTTCCTGTGTTTCACAGAGTTGGGTTTTCTTTTTCCTCCTTTTTTTTTTTCCTCACTTGTATTCAAAACACCGCAAATTGGAACATTCTTCATTTTCTTCAAGAAAACAAACATCTCCAACAAACATCTCTGCTCCCTCACTCCATTTATTTTTGTTGATGTTTTCTATTTGCTTTACCAGACTTGGTTTGGATGCCCCGGTGTATTTTGTGTCCATCCTATATTTGCTTTCCAGTTTGAGAGCTTCCTGGCAGACAGGGTCTGTAAATTTGCTTTATAGAGCACTGAGGCAAACAGTCAGCACTTGGTGAGGAAGACACCTGGTAGCTCAGG
Organism: Aleadryas rufinucha; assembly: GCA_013397815.1. Lineage (NCBI taxonomy): Eukaryota > Metazoa > Chordata > Aves > Passeriformes > Aleadryas > Aleadryas rufinucha. The sequence continues at coordinate 409,461 of VZTH01009698.1, forward strand.
AGGAACAGGTGTTTTTTATCATGTAATGGGACATATTCTGCCCTACAAACTCCCCAGTTCACATCAAAAGAGAAAAGCTGAACATTACTTTGAACACTTTTGACTAGAAATTACCTATATAACTTTGATGGCATTTGATTAATTCCTCAGTGTCCAACATCCACCATATTTTAAAGGAAGGTACAGTATCCTAGTGCAGCTCCAGCTTACACAGAAAAACTGCAGCTCACCATTTTTATCAAGGGTTTGTCATTTGTGTGTTCTCAAAGCTTAATTATAGTATGTTACTGAATCCATTGGCAAAATACAGACTTCATGTTCACATGGTTTATGTACAAAGGGATTTGTTTAGCATTAGACACACATTCTTAGCATTGTACATGTCTGTTTCACTTAGTGGTAAGAAAAGGCTAAAGTAAAATCCAAACAAAATTACCACAATGTTCTAATTCCAATTTATCTTCAACTATTCTATAAGTACAGGATCTTCCCATGGGCACTTTCTTAGCCATTTAGGAAGCTGCCATGCTGAAGCTGAAATATTTGTAATTGGTTAGGATTTAGGCCTTTGGGGTTTTTTTGAGTTTTTTTTCTCATCTATCCAGAATTTGATAGATAAGAACTTCCCATTATTTAAGCTTTTCTGAAGCAAGACTTTCACACTGAATTTTCAGATTACAGAATACAGTACATTGCAGATACCCATGGGAACAATGGATGGAGAAAAGAACAAGGCAGAGAGAATTTGCTCCTGGACTAAGAGCTCCAGGAAGGTTGTTCCTTGTTATTTCAGAAAGCAATGGAAGTACTCAGTCACTACATCAGGAAATACAGCTGGAAATAGGAGCAATGATAAAGGCTGAAAAGACTTCTTTTAGCAATGTCATCCCCTAAAGTAGCTCTTGCCATACAAATCAGTTTGCCAAACACAAGACATTAATTGCAATGACAGAAGTTAAATTCTCCTGACCAACTGTTTACAAGCTTAACAACAAGAAGCGCTGTGCATAAATTCCCCCTGAAAAGTTAGAAAACTGCATGTGTTGGGGTGGGCAGGGTGAAGTAATAGGAGAATGTGGAAAATGGTGAAGGGAATGGGAAGATAAGCTGAAGAGAAAACATGGGATCTTCTACGTGTCCCCAAGGCACCACCAGTTATTCTCATCCCTCCTAATGCATTTTGTTAATGACTCCACTTGATTCAAACATTCCTTGTAAATCAGACCTTCAGGATCTCTGATTATTGTCACTGTACTCTGCCCCCTTCTTGCTGTCCAGGGCCCAAAATGGGATATCACGCTCCAGACTACCAACACAGTCCCAACTAACAGGGAGTGTCTGTCAACAGCAGCTGCACACACTGCACAGACATGCATTTTAACTGAGCTACTGACAGACAGAGAAACTCATGTTCTGCCCCTGAACAGCTAAAGCTCTTTTCTCAGAGATATACAATATCCCTTTAATCATCTGAACTTGGAAGGCAGTTCTAACAAGAGACTGGATAGCTCAAAACAAAAACCTCTCCTAGCTGCATCACAGAAAAGTGAAAATAACATTCAGAACATATTTACTCTTCTGTGTGTCTAGTAATTGAACCAGCACTGATCAGAAACAACCTCAACTCTGAAGCACTCGATTAGCAAACAATAGAAATGGTTATATAAGACAGGAGAGCAGGGGATATATTTGTCTTCAGTGCTACTGTCACAAGTGATGACCCTGCACAAGAATAGAAGGCACGGGGCTCACATTTCTGCCTGAAAGCAGATATTCCTTCACAAGAACTGTAAAAAGCAGGGTATAATCACTTTGAATGACAATGCTATTAAGAGCTGTGTCTTTAAGCCTTCCTTAAACAACACTGAAACATTTGAACAGGATGATATTAGGAAGCAGCATAATACCAAGGGATTTCAGCCCAGTTAAATGGAGGGCTGATGCTGGGAGAAGGCAAGCAATCAGAGTCACCCAGCTGGACAGTAGGACATGGGCCCTCCTTGGAGAACACCTTTGGTATCCCAAGGACTCTGTGTTGCTGCTGTTCATGCTGCTCTGGCTACAGACATGCACTGCACAGGTTTCCCAGGCACCGGGGCAAAACCCAAAGGAGGTGAAAGCTCAGGGCAGCAATTACTGCATGGCCATATTCAAGATTATTTGCAGTGTAACTATCTGTGTGCAGGTCTCATTTAATGTGTTTATAATGGTGTAATGCATACTGACCTCAAGTACGTCACTAAGCACACAACTTCTGATGGTTTCAGTGCTCTTATTTCCATGAATATATGAGACTTATCCACAGCCAAAGCCTCTGAAACTAGATTTTACATATATTTCTGCTATCATGTACTTCATTCTAAGAATGAACATGAAAACTCACAGCTTAAAATGATAATTAGTTAATGCTTCACATTTCACAAAATCACAAGCACAACAATTGAAGAAGTGCAAAATATATGTTTGTCACATGATAGAGTAAGCAGGAGATATTTTAGACAATTTTGCATCAAAAAAGGCTGTTTCTTTAAAAATAAAGTTATTTGCAAGGAAATGTGTCAATTAGCATGTCATTTAAAAAAGCAGAGAGTGTTTTGAAATTGCTCAAATATTCTATTTAGATATTTTCAAGATTAGAAAGTTCTGGTTTTAAGTTCAAAATTATATTTTTGGTTTTCTTCCTCCCAAAGACTAATATAGATGTAGAAAAACAAGCCAAAATGAAATATTTCAATATATAATGATAGCAAATATATAACTTGATCTGATTCACCTGCCCTTGACCTTTATTTTTAAGATAAATGATAGTTTATCTTTTTTGTATTTCAGAGAGCAGAAACTTCTGAAAATTCAAAAAAATCTTGACACACATGCTAATTACTTTTGATCGGTCTTCAAGTTCTGTGAAGTCATTTCATTGAAATATTTGAAGAATATTTTTCGCAATAGTTTGAAGGTATCTTTCTTTCTCCTCCCTGATTTTTTTCATGCTCGGGACATACTTTTTAAAAATCAGTCTTTATATTAAAGAGCATTCTTTTATTTTTTTTTTTCTTGTGGCTTAGTCTCCCCAGGGCCTTAGCCAATGACTTCTAACATTATAGACCCTATTCTTATAGCAACTGATTGTGAAGCCACAGCCAGAAGTCTTTAATTTAAGGTGAAGAATGGGTATCTGGGAGGCATAAAAAGTGCTGGCAGTGCTCCTGATTTACAAGAAAATATTAACATCAGCAGTTCAAAGCCCAAGAAAAAAAACCAAGTTCCAAATAGAGGTAAAATGCAGCATCAAGCAGGGACTCTCGATTCTTTTCTGGGTGAAATAGGGAGCGCTGCACTTGTTGAATCTGGAATACTACCCAAAAAACAGAATATAGGTGTTCAGAAGAGGAAATCCTTGCCAAATTGGCAATACATAGGAGCAAAGGTATCATATATATGTAACAGTTTCTCCACTCAGTCATCAAATCCCTGGCCTCTTATAGAATTGTACTGTATGTCTGGCAGAGGTTTATACCCCAGAGCAGCAGTGCCTCATCTGTTTGAGCTACACTGGACAGGTCTGCTGCCCTTGTGGGGTGATACATCTTTGGGGGGTTGTCTCCTGCATCCATCAGTCAGGGCAGGATCTTCACCATCCAATAAAGTGCCTTTTTGGGTCCCCTTGGTGCACAGCCCCAAAATGCTTTGCAACATCTCCCCCACTCAGGGCAGCATTTTACTTTTTGAGTAATAGGAATGTGAATAATCAAAAAGCACTCAAAATTCTGCAGTTGCCAAGGATGCAACCTCCCTAGTATTTAAATAATCTATTTTTTCAGTAAGCTACTTCTTTTTTCTAACCCACCTGACCTTCTGTGGAAACTGACCCTTTATACAAAATGGTTATGTACAAAACCGTGAGGGTCTGGCCGGGGCTGGTCTCTGATGTGAGCAGCTGGTTCAGAGTGACTATTAACAAGTCTTAATTGCAGCAGAGTGTGATTTAAGTGCCAGGTAGTGTTCATTTTGCACATTTTCACATCTGAATGTCTGTATTCTTTTAGACCTTTCTAAGTTTGATGTCAAATGGCATTTTGCCAGAAAAATACCCAAACTTATAACGGTTTCGTGCTAAAATCCTACCTCCTGGGCAAACAGTGATTTAAATGTGGTTTGATATTAAATGTATGTGTATGTGTTAGTAAATGCATCCTAGTAAAACTGTCACTGAAAGCACAAATATGAAGTCTTTATGCCACAATAGAACATTTATAATACACCATAGCCATCACAATGTATATATATTAAAAAAAAAATGATGTGCTAGTAGCCAGTACTGATGAAATCAGCATTTTCACTATGACATTATTAATATTCTTCTTACTGATTATCATCCATTTCAGTGTATCTTCAAGAAGACTTCATTCACAGACCAGATGCAATGAGCTGATCTGGACCCTTTGTCTCAGAGGCATGAAATTGTTAAAGCCAGATCACTCTTGTTTAGCAGCACCAGGACCACAGCAAGTTATTATGTTATTCCTGAAAAATCGTATGCAAAGGGAAATTTGCTACCAAGGTTGTTTTTTGCAACCCTCAGTGAATCCATCAATGCCTTTGTAAGAACTTACAAAGGTCTCAGACAGAAAAACTAATCCAAAAACTTAAGTACAGACTACATGTCAAGTTTTATATTAAAAATTATTTGGTCCCAGAGCCCATTTTTCCGACTAAATCTTCTGCAAATTATCCTGATATTCACACACTTCAAAAGAGAGTTTAGATTCTGCTTAGTCGAGAAAGAAAGATTTAAATGGAAAAAGCAACTGCTACATGAAAGAGTCCAGCTAAGAGGAAATACCCAGAAGTTCATTTGATTTACTCAGTGTCAGTATTTCCCTAAGATAATTGCTAAGGATTAGACTCTCACTTGAAAAGGGAGGCTAAAAGTCACATCTGTGGAAGTAAGTAAAGAAAACAAGTGCAAACATTAGGCAATATTATACAGAACATCCTAAAAAATCTTCTCTTATCATTTAGCAGCCTGGCCAACAGTCCAAGACCCCCAGAATAGTAGATCACATCCTTCATTTTTTTCAAAACCAATTCAAAATCATAGTTATGAGTAACTCTGCAGTTAGAAGAAGAGTCAGTAAGAAGGTGGCAGGCACAGCATTCTTCCCTTGTGTGTGTTCCAAGCAGCAGCAGTAACTAAAACTTCTGGAACTGCAAAAACTTACTTCTGAAACAGGGGTTTTATTTTAATAACAAAATTTGCAGGGGAAATACTAGCTGCAACAAAATCAGTGGGATATTAGGGCAAACAGGTTGTTTATTTAGCTAAAACAAAAGGTCTGAAATCTTCTCTCAGCAATATTTTAAAGCCTAGCACCTTTTCTAATTATTTTTTATTTATTTATTTTCTTCCAGATAGCTCAACTAAGGATGCATCATGGAAGCCTATAAGTAGAGATTTTTCTGCTTTCTGTGTGAAGTGAAATTAAAGGTCTATTTTCAACATATCGTATTTTTCTTATTTCCTCATTATTACCTCATCTTAAAAATTTGTTTAAAGAAACTGAATCCTAATATTTTCCATAATTTATATGATATTATTATTATTATGTTATTATTTATATTTTATATCATTTATTCACAGCACTGAAAACAAACTAACAAAACCATACAAATTTGCTACATCTACCTGGTAAAAAATGAAACCACTAGCAAGGAATGAACTCTCATGTTTTCATGAAATCAGTGTTAATTTTTGTCCAGGAAAACTTTGCATATTTCCCACAGCTCAGCTATGAACTATGAACTACTGAAAATCCAAAGAACACAATATGAACACAAAATGCTGTGTTCTAAAGACACCTCAATTTTACAGAGTGGGTGTTGATGCCTCCAACCTTTTTATTACCTGAAAAACCATCAACAGCTTTGTAACGATGAATGCAATGCAGTTCAGTTTGTATTTTCAAAATTCCCTTTTAAAAACGGCAGATGTGTGCCAGCACATCTGGAAACCACTTTTAATTATACTTTCCTCAAGTGGGAAAGCAGTAGCTTGTACCCATAGCGAAGGTTTTATGTCTGACCACACAAATGCTTGCAACCACCTGTGCTTTACACTGATTTTCATTATAGACTGTATCACATTACTACCCTATTATTCCAGAATGCCATTTGAAGCTGTTGTGTGACTAAGCTGCATCAAGTGTGGTCTTGAAAAGGCCTCTACTCTACAAAAATGTAATAAACTTGATTGCAGTTAGGGTACTTACCACTGAGGGTATCACAATATGCATGCTCCTCAAGTTGGCTTCTCTTGCTCTGAAAGTCATAAAGGGTATACAGTAACAATCACTATTACCAGTCTGGGAATTGAAATTTACCAAACTAATGCACGTCCCCAAATGAGATACCTTGTCAACACACACACATCCTTTCTGGGAAATTCCTTTTGTTTCCTACTATTAATACAGCAGTATTTTAGTCAAATACTCTTCTGCTTCAGCCGTGCTCTGAGACCACAAAAAAGCAATTTCAGCTGTGGTCTGCCAGCATAACACAATTTCACTTCTGTCATCAATATTTTCATAGGTTGCAAACATTGTGAGTTACACAACTAGGTTGGGTTTTCTAAACTCAAACCTTCCTCCCCTACTCCCCGTTGCCCCACCCAAGTATAAAAGCTTCTTTTACATCACTGTTCCTCATTTCTCAGAATTAAAAAAAAAAAAAGTTTCAGATGTCTGCAAAACTCTCCTTCTTTACAACACTCTTTCTATATTTTGGAAGACTGTAATGCTGACGTGCAAGATTTTGTACGTCCCGGTGGAAGGGAAAAGGTCAAACATTTGTAACGCTCAGCCCGTGGGAGATGTGGCATGCCCAGGGACAGGCTCCTCAGAAATGGACACCGGGACGTGCAAATTTGTCATACACAAAGTACATCATTTTACAGATTATATTTTAGGATAATTTGCTCTCCTGACCTGCGCAATGTGCAGGCAACTTAAAAAGCACTCAAATATCTCTCAAATATAATTTATTCTGCTTAATAATTCGTTACCATGCTTGAAAGAAAGGTTTCCTCGTAGTTATACATCTAAGAACCCACATTCACCTGTCTCATATTTTCTGCCTATAATTCAGGTCTTAAATTTTGCTGTAACTCATGAAGTCCCAGAGGATCCCTCACAGGACTGAGCCTCCTCCAAGAGCTCTGCCCACACAACTTCTCCACACTCTGCCAAAGGCTCTGAGATCGCAGCTGAAAGACACTGGCCCTGCTCTGAGAAAGGCTCAGAGCAGAGCTCAGATCCCAAACCAGCCACTGTGCTCCCTCTCTACCAGGCAGAACAAATGCTCTGTACAGGCACAAGTGCCTTGGCTTCGCTCCTGCCCTCGCTCCGTTCTCTCTCCCGCCTGGCTCCGCGCAGCTGCTCCGGGGCAGCGGGGCCCGGAGCCCCCGGCTCAGCACCCCTGGGAGCTGCTGCTCCCGCGGCAGGCAGAACTCTCTGGGTCAGCAGAGGGGGAACAGCAGGCTTTGCTTTATTGCACCTTTTTGTTTGGTCATCTCAGAGCCTCACGGACGACACCTGGTAGGCGTTTCAACATTCAGCCAACTATTAGGCATTAAATAAATTATATAGGGGGTGTTCACTGGGTCACATCTATAACTTTTGTGAAAGTATCTATAATATTCTAAGATTGAGTATTTCAACAGTCCATAACCCCACTGCTGTAAAAGTACGACTTGATTTCACACTGCAAATACATTTATTACCCATGCAAAGAAGGCACAATATTCCTACTAATATTCTTTAGTTATCTGTGGTAACATTTTAACATTGCTAAAAAAAATGTTCATTTCTGTGAATTACTTAAAAGAAAAAAGGTTCATTGTCTACTTTAAAATACAGACACTCTGAATATAAACTTGTTAAAGGTTTTCCAACTAAACACATTTATAGGGCAAACAAAGACTGAAGCACTCTACGGTACTCTAAAAAACATAAAAATACCTTTTTTTTTTGTTTGACGATGAAGGTATCTTGGAATCAACCTTACTGAAAGAAAATTGTGCCTGATTATCAAAACTATAGGCCTAGAATGTAAATTCATTTCATCTTGGATATACACAAAAGCAGCATTTTAATGGGGATGCACTAGAAGATAGGTAGCTGCACATACTGAATTCCACTTGAAATGGTGATATGAATGGATAAATCAAGGTCAGGAACAAGAGTAATTTCTAGAAGAGGAGAAGGACAAGGGAAAGAACTGTAAATACTCAGACTCTGCTTCTTTACAACACAAGGAAGGCACATTCAAGCCTTTTACTCAGTAAACCTTCCTCTTTGAGGAGCGCCAATGAAGACAAGGAAGCTGCTTGAGTTAGGATGGCAATGCTAGTCATTCTAGTGCCATCAGGAACTAAGGGGGAAAAGCAGCCAGGTCACAGGGTGTGGGATCCAAAGACACGTAGTCAGGGGGATTCTCTCTGCTGACTGCAATGGGCACTGGATCAGTCCCTTGCCCTTATTCCTCTTTAACTATCCCACTTGTAATGCTGTCATCATGAGCTTAAGGATGTGACCGGGAAGGAGAGAAGAAATGTCTTTGAAGTCATGAAATATATCCAAGATTCTGGATACCTGCCATTTTAAAACACTGAGCCGAGCACACTCGGCCTTAGCAGCAGGTTAACAGCCTGGAAGCAAGGAGCAAACAGAGGAAAAATCCTACCATGAATGCATCCTCCCTGCCTCACTCCCTCTGGTTCCAGGCACTTTGGGTGCACTGAGCCATATCCCCATGCCCAGCCAGTCAGGCAGCCCCCATGTCTGCAGCCATGCTGGAGCCTGCCCATTGTGCCACCATCCCTGAGCCCTCCTGGAAACCAGCTCCAGGGCCAGGGGCTGGTGCTTGGGGCTGCACATATCTGAGGAAGGGAAAACATGTGGGCTGAGGTTCAGGGTGCTGGAGAGGCAGAGCAGGGGGAGGGATTGCCCCCAGGAGCAGGGAGCAGTCGGCAAAGCGGCAGCGCTTTCCCCAGAACAGGGTGGATGTCGTGCCTGTTCTCCCCTATAGCGAACCGACTGAAAATATTAAAAAGTCTTTGCAACCCTATTGGTCCTGCCAAGGGAGCCTGACTGGAAGGACAATGCATCTTTGTTCTCAATTAAAACATTATTTGGACGTAGTAATTATTTAAAAGCCAACAGGAATAAGATTTTGTGATTATAACCCAATTTGTCAATTGAAGCAAATGTTTTAAACAATCAAGGTTTCATAGAGAAAGAAGAGAGAGGGAATAATAACAACCACTACTATGACTACATGTAGCCTTCATCCAGCCAGTACAATTTTACGTGTATTCTGAAATCAATGCACCATAATCACAAACCAAAATCGTGCCTGTAATGAAAACCCACATACGACACATGCGGATGTGGAGGGATTCCATCAGGACATTACATTACTGGATACTGCAAGCACCCTGCCTGCTCTGCTCTCCTTTTTCTAAGAACATAGAGCAACCATGGCTATTCTAATACTGAAAAATGGGGAGCAGAGCAAGAAAGAAGTGGAGAGAATTTGTGTTAAATTGGATTTTCTTGTCCACTTCTGTAGTTTTTATCACCCAGATGACAAAACATTATCATTAGCAGTTTATACCAAAAGTTAACATTTGCCCATGGTTTTCTATTTTCTCTAAACCACAAAGGTTGGAGCCTGTTATGCACTCCCCTTATCTTACTCTGTTACTTTAGAATCTAAGAGCGCACTGTGCACATTAATCTTTCATGGCAGTGTTCACTGAAGTTCTGCCAAAATTCAATAATTATGTTCCATCCAATCCAGCAATTTATTTATCTCGTTGCTGGAATTTAGAACATATAGAACAAAGTGCTTAGTTTATATGAATGAAATCCCTGCTAAAAAAACAACAAACCCAAAAGGCAAAACAAAACAGCCCTGTTTCGTTTCCAAAGTTTTAAAACACACAGCAGAATCTACTGAGAAATAAAGCTATTTTTACAAGACCAATGTTTTCTTGATAAATTGAAAGTGTTCCACGATGTTTAGGGTTCTTTCTCTTTCATATAAGTGAAAGCATTTTATAAATACATTTGTAACTTTTATTCAAAAGGGTAACAATATGTACCACTTACACTGCACTATTAAATATGAAATATTAATGTCTAATGATCAATAAAAATACCGACTAAAAAGCAAGAATTTGTTTTCTGAATGGAAAATACATTGATTTGCTGCACTGAAATGGGTAACTGAGAGTTCAGCAGTTCTATGGAGCAAAATCTAAGATACAAAATTACAACAAAGTTAAGCTTTATAATTGCACTCTTTCATGATATGTTTGCAAACAAATAGAAAACATAAAGCCCTCCAAGTAGGAAGATTAGAGACACATTATTCCTGAGGGCTGTTAAAAATAAAAATGGCACAGTGGAGAATACTTTATATTCTTCACCTTTTGTAATCTCAGGAAAAGTAACTAACCAGTTATTTTTCAACCTATTTAGAAAGAAACATTAATCTCCTGGTTTTTGGATTTAAAAATAGAATGCAGTGTCTATGCATTTTAAATTTTAAACTTCTGAATACAGAATGCTGATTTATCTGATGAAAACATGACTTTTTTGTATGTTCATACAGACAATAGATTTCTTGATGAAGGAAAATGTTTATTTGGTGTCTGCAATCAAAAGCCAAAATTATAATGTTTTGAGTTTTTAAGAAAAACTTTGTTAGTTCATAAATTAGATTTTACATTTCAGTCATGCTATCAGAAAAAAAAATTATTCTGTATTTAAAAACTGCTCACAAAGTTTTTGGAGAATAACTTGCTGTGATTTATAACACAAACCTTTACCAACCAAAATAGAAAAGAAAACCTCTAGAAGTAGCACACTAGGATGTGTTCACTATTTCACAGTAAATCCTTCTCGGCAAAACTAGGAATATCGTAGTAAAACATTTTAAAGTTAGTTTTGCAGTAACAAGGTGGGTATGTGCATATTTTAAAATTAACAGTACCTAATTCAGTAACTCAGGAGACATTACTTCCACACACCAGCAAGTAAATTCCATAATGAATTTCAAAAACTCTGCTATCACATTTACATTTGCACCAAGTATGATCCTTTTCTGGCAATGCTTTACATTAAAATAGGATTCAACAGTGACGTATTTTTCCCCTGTTGTAAAACTTTTCAAAAGCCCCAGAAAAATGCAATTAAATTATATGAGTTTTATTTTACTAATGTTCTCCATCTATTCTTTTGCAACATGTTCATCTTGTCTGCTTATTTTCATTGCAAATACAATGTGCTATAGTTAAACTTGTAGGAGACTTTTGAGTACTGTAACTCAGTCTGCTGCAATGTAACAATGAACAAACTCTCCCAGCCAAGTTACATGAAAGTACCGATTCGGAGGAGTCTGTAAAGCTCGAGCTTTCTCCCTGTGTAGCTGTGTCTTGCATTATGTAATAAAGGCAACACACACACACACACATACACATACCCCCGACACCTTACAGAAAATACCATTTAACAGAAGAAAACAATACCTGTAAAGCCCATTTTACAGCAGCAAAAGGGATCAAGGCTGGGGGCAGGGGGCAGGGGAAGGTGCGAAAAGGCTGTTCCATATCGATATTGCTGCCAAAGGATGGTGTTGCTTATAAATAAACAACGCACACAGGAAGGAACGAGCAACTCCTCGGCTACAGTCACAAGTGCAGAAATGTAAAATAAGAATACCTGACAAAATTGCTGCCTAATGCATTTTGTCTTTACATTGAACACACGTGGAAACGACACTGGGGTAGAGCACACACAGCATGTAATAGAAGGTCCTCAATTTCCAATTCACGTATTAAATTCACAGAACGTTCAAGTGTACAATAATAATGTATTCACTTACAGTGCCAAACTTGTTTATATAATATCAGCAAGGAATAATCACCCATTTATTGCACCGATGATCTCCACAAATTTCAGAACTCTGAGCACACTTGAAACATGAACTTTTGCAGCTCCTTATTAATGTTTAGACTAACTCCCTTTCCCCCTTTTTAACAACAAAGGACTACCCAGCTCCTGTCCCCTGTCTCACAGATCGGACCCATACCCAGATTTCAAGGAAATGGGATAAATCCAAAGGCACATCCAAGATTTTCCTTGCAAATTTCCCCCCAGTGGATCCAGGCATGTATTTTTTAAACAGATATATCAAAAAGCTCTACTCATACAATTCAAACAAAGAAACTTCTCAAAAATATCATTACTTACTGTTCAATGAGCATAATTTACTGAGATTAAAAGTTTAAAGATTCATCTGCTTTAGGTCCACAAGTGTTTTAAGCAACCCCTAATACTGTATCTTGCTTAAATGTGACAATTAGTGCTGCTTTGGCATGTTGAAAAATACAAAGATACCAACGATCCTCATTATGCCTTAGCTCTCTGTAGCCTGGTTTTTGGAGGTGCGTAAGCTGCGGAAATTTAGAATGATAATAGCAACAATTTGGTACACGAGATAAAAACAGACCCTCCCCCCGAATGCTTCAGATATACTGTATAAAGTCATTTTGACATGCCTACACAACTGGTTGTGGCAGCTTTCAGACATGATTCCTAATCACAAAAAAATGCTTCAGGTTCTTTTAGAGAAAGCTTGCCTTGGGAAGTTGATTTTGGCCAAGTGCCAAAATCATGTGCAAAAGGGGCCCTCATTACCAATTCATGGCAGCCTTCAGCGCTGACAAAAAATGTGACCCAACAGGCTAAAGCAACAACTAAAATTAAAAAGTATGAGACAAAGACAACTTACTTAATATTCCTTCCATCGCCACGTTAAACTTTTCCGTAATTAAACCCTTGTTAGTTCAAAGCAGTTTTCAACTACTTTTAAATGATTGCACAGGCAGTCTGTAACAGTGGAAAGCTTTCCCTGTAAATTCTCCCCAGCCACTCCACTTCTAACAGCATTTGGGTCCAACAGCAGAACTTTTTTGCTCTGCACCCCTCTGCAAGAAACCCCTCTCCTAAAAGAAGCGAAGCGTCAGTGCGTATTCCAGCGAAAACTAAGCAGATCATTACAAGCTTTTGCAAGCAGTAAAGGCATAGGAGGAGTGAGGAGGAGGGAGGAGAGAAAGGGCTCGAGAGGCAGGAGCAGCTATTTCCTAAACTTTCTAAAAAGCTTATCAAAATGGGCATGCAAACTAGAAGCAATTGCAATTAACAGCGCTCGCTGCCCCACTCTCCCATAAAAGCAGATTTGATACATGGCCTTACCTAGATGTCGTCTGGCTTTTCTGTGGATCAAAAAGTTTCCTGCCTAAGCACAGAGATATTCTTTCACAAACCATAAAGGCCCCTTTTATTAATCCAGCACTGTAACAGCCCGCTTTCTACACCACGTTGAGAGCAGGATGCGTCAGCTTTCGAGAGAAAAACAGTCTTAACACACAATTAGTGGCAGATTGTATAATAGAGGATTTATCTTAAAGAGTGAAAAGGCATTTTTTAAAAAGCAAAGAGGGTGCGGTCAGATGTTAGGCTATCCCTGAGAAAAGGGGCCTAGGCTGCACTAGTACCTAAATACTAGCAGAAGCTTACTGGGAAAGGAGCCAATGGAATGACTTTGTTTGACCCAGCTGCCAATCTCTCCTGAAGCACTGCGCCAGACTAAACACTGACACTATTTTAACTCAAATCAGGCTACAGCAGCTGTTTGCTTTCCGGCTCTCAGCTATGCACCATGGCCATGATGACTCTGCACAGCACATATGATAGAGCTGGGGCACTTCTGCTAAAATATGTTCCATGTTTGTGCTGGTGGTATAGAAGTGGGGGCTGGGGTAGCTGTTTTGAGGGGGGTTTTCTTCCCTTTCTTCTTTTTTTTTTAATAATATCTCTGCCACCATTTTCCCCAAAGTCAACAAAAAATGAGATTTGAGGCTCACAAAAAATTCAGAATTGCAAGTCAGGGGAAGAAGAAAAGTTCCTGCTTGGGACAGACAAGAATCAGAATACATTGTAAAGGTGTGTGTGTGTTTGCACGATTCCAAAATCCACCTACTACTTCAAATGATTTATTTTCCTACTGCTAGTTGCTCTAAAATTGATTGGTATATAATTAATCAACAGATTCTCCCTCTTATTTTCAACTGTAAAAAGAAAGTCCATATATATATACATTAAAAAGCAGGCATTACGTGTGTGCATACGTGCACACATTTACATATGCATCCAGTTTCTGATCTAAATTACACCACTGCAAATTGCACTGTAAGCAATGAAGTTATTACAGGTTAAAACTGAGGGTGAAATTCGATAGCCAATTTACATATGAAAGCATATGAGACTGAAAAAAGCCATAGGCATTAGTAGTAACAGGCGTACGGCATGGAGGTTGGCACATCTTTTCTAATTCAAAAAAAGTCAAAGAAGAGTTGCAGCAACAGAAACAAAGCTCATACACGTTTAAAATCAATGAAGGCTTCTGAAGCACTGGGCATGTTGCACAGTCCAGCGTAGCACCTACAAATTTTCATCATTTACACTTAAACTCAGACACAGCACTTAAGCAAAATCTTTGTTTCCTCTCACCTTGCCACAGAAGATTGCTGACTAGTCTCAAAAACTGCATGTCATGATAACTTCCTTGATGAGTAAAAAAAAAAATAAAAAATAGAAGAATATACCCACCTAAAAGCAAAAGGCACAGAGAATGAACCCAACCCTTATAGTTAATATAAAAGTGTGTGGAAGGTCTGGCTCCTGATATATGAATGCCTTCAGTAAGCACTGCTGGGTATCTCCAATTCAATATGTATACTCAACAGAGATAATGGAGAAAAAAATTACTAAACAGAAATGGAAAAAAAAAACCAAACTGAAAAAACTCACCAAAAAACCCTATTCTGTAAAAGCTGAGCCTGTTGCTCTGTCACAGGCTGTTGGCACCAAAATATTTCCATGAGCTGTGCAACAGCCTCCTACCAAAAACCAGTGGAAGTCATTCATATCCCACAAGCTCAAGTCTCACTAACTACCCTCCCCTCTCACTGGTCCTCAAGTACATTAACAGTTTAAGAAATGATCCTGGAAAAGACCTTAAATAACTCACCATAAAATGAATATGGGTTACAAATGAAATGACTAATGGCTGGCACAACAAATGTCAATGTTCCTATCTAACATGAGAATTGAAATGGAAAGGAGACCTGCATTATGTCTGAAATGCCACGAAAGAATGTGCAATTACTACAAGAAATGCAGTTACCTACACCTGGGAAGTCTGAAATCTTAAAATTGCAGATAGGTGAGGCAAACACAACAGTCTTTGCAGTCCTTCTCCTCTCTCTCTCCAGACAAATATTTCTCACAAGATGAATTTGCAGGCCCCCTAAAGTAAACGTGACTCCTCAACAAGAAGGGTGTTTGTTCTGTGCACTCACACCTCACGTTGCCCTGCACTAAAGGTAAAACCGCAGCAATATCTCTAGAAAGTCTTTAACAACACTGAACTTAGCATGGCTGGAAAAGAACAGAAGTACAAGATAAAAAACAAAATACAGGCTGGAGTGAAGCTTTGCCAGTTCCTTGAGGCAGAAGAGAAGGTAATACGGCCAAATCAACAGACAAAATTTGAAAATGACAGAAAGAGAAGGATGTTCTCAGTGAAGCCAGCAAGGAACATATCCAAGACAGGACAAGATTAGGATGCAGATAAACTATGGTGGATAGACACTTTAAACACTGTCATAAAGGAAGACAAGACTTTTAGTGTGGAACAAAAACATTTCATTCAAACACAGTGTAACTAGCAGAAAGCTTGTACAACCTTCTCCTTCTTGAAGAGTCCGTTGAAAATTTATTCCTGTTTTGGTTTGTAAGGATAGGTCCTCTTGTCAGAATTGCTCCAGGGTTGCTGCAGGAGAGGAAGGTGGTATCTGGCATTTCTTTCACTTTTAAACAAACTTTTTTCAGCTTTGGGCAACGCATTAAGAAACATACGGAAGCACTGGAACCAGTAACTAGTAGAGCTTTGCTGACAAATACAAATCTCTTCCCTTCTAGAAAACTGTTTAGAATTCTTATTATCTAATAAATGAAGCATTAGTGCAGCTAAGCACATTTGCAGTTCCTGTTGTATGAAATCTCTGGTTGCTCCTAAAAGGGATCTCTGTTGAAGTAACATTCATTTTTTTCCCTTGATTTTGAGGTTAGGGAGCTGAGTGCATATGCAATTACACCATGGGCATCTATGCCAACTAAACCTCTTCAAACTGTTGGCCAATATTGATCAAATTTATGATTGGATGTTTCAGGTGTACTTTTTAAAAACTCAGTGGTGTTGAGATCTCCATTCCATAAAAAATATAGGTCAAATGAATAGAGGAGTGAAATTTTGTTAGCATTCCCATGAGTAAATATGGAAAATCTGTGGAAGAAAAAGACCTAACTGCTTCATTACTTCATGGAGAAAACTTCCACCACACTCACACACTGTTTTAAATATCAAAGTTCATTTAACCTCAAAAAATGGATTCACAGGAAAACAGGCTTCACTGGTCATGAACTACCCTTGTTTTACTGGAGAGCTGGTAGAAAGCATATTGAACATATAATCCAAAGACTTTTTTTGTTTGTTTTGCATTTTGATTTTGACTACTCAATTAGAGTGACTTATTTTCACCCTTATTTCTTCTATGTTTAGAAGCACAGTTTTGGCCTGGTACTTTCTGACCATGCGATTCTCCACTTCAAGTTAACTATAAAATTCTAATTGATTTAAAAGGATTTTATCCTTTTCATCACCAAGCCTTAAGTATATTGCCAAGGGGTCCCAAAAAATGATGCATGTAGAGCACTGTGTAGGTTGTGATATACTTATTAAACAATGTGAGGTGATCAGTAACTTCCAGCTTCCACTTGTGTATCAGCCAGTTCTGGAAGTGGCCAAACTATGACATAACACTGTAAGTCAATGGCACTGGACACTCCGAGCTCCTAAAAGGCTGTGCATTTCTTCACATATTGAGCCTTCTATTATGTGAACTTTCAGTAACCATCACTGCTAGGCTGGAAGCCTTTCACTAGTAAGAGTCACTGGGGAAAGAGGAAAAAGAAGAAATTAAAACAAAATGTACATTAAATTGTTTCAGATACTTCCAGGGAGGAAGTTAAATTTCCAAAACTGAAACTGACTTCAAACAAATTTTTTTTCCCTACCTACTGCATTAGCACATCACACAATACTAATTTTATTAATGTGTTTCATTTATAATATGCTTATTTGAAGCTGGAAGACAATGGTGAAACACAAGAGAAAAAAGAAAAAGAAAAGGAAAAAAGCAACAGCTGCCTCCTAGCAAACAGGAATACATGCTATACTCTCTATTAAAAAGTGAGAAACATAAATAAATCCAAGAGACAGTCACCTATTCATGGCAAAATGGAACCCAGATGCTGACAGCTGAGAAGAAACTTCCCTCAGAAATTTGATTGCATAACTATCTTTCATGAAGGATTTTTGTAATCCTCTCCATAAGCCAGTGCCCACCACACCAGCAGCAGCAGCAGCAGTGCACTAAACTTTTCTATTCCATTTGGTTAGGAAATCTGGGCTTGCTGTGGTCCGTAGACATCTTTTAAACAAGAGCAGAAAACATGGCAGTGACTTTTGTAGCTATGCAGTTAGTTTAATTCAGACTCTAAAATTAGTCTTACACAATCTCATCATCTCCAGATGCTCCTTTATGCTCATAAATCCACTAAAATGTTTATATTGTCCCATGCAAAAGGGTGAATGCCTGCTGTGGATTGTTGCTCCAAGGCAGCAATAACTTACTATGTCTTTTCTGTAGCAAGTTGCAGTGGTTTTTTGAAGTACAATCTATAGACATTTGCTCTTTCCATCACACCTCCCACGTTTCCACAAGCCACAACATATTTATGCTTCAAGACATCTTCTGGAACAAATCAGTTTTAGTTTTGAATTAGAATACAGCATGACATGAGACAGATATAGCTGGGGTTTCTCCTAAGAAAAAAAATTGTGCGCTTTTAGAACAGCAACCAAGCAAATATCAAGCTTGCATATGAGCCTTAGTTCCAAGCCAAGGAAATAGCTACCATATGTATTAAAAAGCAGTATCAAACATAATTAGATTAGATATAACACAACTAGGCCCCCAAAGACCACCATCCAATCTTACTCATTCCTTCTTTGGGACCAATTATCATGTTCTTATACTGAGTAGTGCTGAGAATCCATCAAGGAGGAAGATCCTATTGTGTTGCCAGACAAAAAGGCAGTTCTTATCTCAAACATCATCCTACTATTTTGTCAGTCAAATTCAGCGTTGGCACATAAGATCCCCGAGCTCATACACAAGCTTAGCTCTGTTCTCCCACCACCATAATTTCTTTTGCAGTTATGACTTCTGAAAAAGGAAGACATTTCCTAGTTTTTCCTCTGTGGGTAAATATCTTGCACGGACTCACTTTCTATTACTTTCTCTAACAACAGATTAAACAGGATAAAGGAAAAAAAAAAGCAGCAAGAAAAAGTAATTAAGATTTTTGGTAATGAACCCCTCCAAACACTACCATTTACAGCATTGCACAGTACTGAGATGCAAGCAGTTCTAGGGGGAGTGTGATACAGCAGCTCAAGGTGACTAGAGATCTGGATTATTGGTTCTTATTTCTAACCCCACTCTCAGCTCAATGGGTACCCCTGGGGTTATAACTTAACCTCCTCTGCTCAAGATTTCATCTGATGAAAAGGCACAAGGCTCAAAAGACATGTGAAAGGAAATGCAAAGTCAATCCTTTGGTTGTCTGCATCTCAAGTTCTCTAAAATTGTGGCAGACAATATTCCTACTGATTTCTAATCAAGTAATAATGTATTCACATAAAAAATATTAGTTCTTGCTAAGTGACTTAAGATCCACCTTTGAAGCAATCAAAGAAAGCTTTCGATCATAAATTAATGTTAACTGAACTCAGTTTCTGAGCCTGTAATTTTTCTCAATTTTTCATTGCCTGTAATGTTCATCTAGAGTAGAAATAAATATTAAATAAGGTTCAATTGAATATCCAGAATAAACTTGTGGTTGGTTGAAGTGCTGTTTTTGTGTAAATTGGAGAGACAGGGCATCAGATTTAGTTTTTCACTGCATACTTCACAAAGATAGTCCTAAGCACTAATGTCTGGAGTTTTAAACTACCTGCATCACTGCAAAGCTTAAATAACCAATCACTCTGCCAATGCCTATGCCTTTAAGTCAATGCTGTGTTGACTCTTTAAATATTTTCACTTTTTAATATAAACTTTTCAGACAAAAATTTCTCTTAGAGAACAAGGACCCTACACAACCAAAATGGAGAGAAGTTACCACTTCCTGGTTTTTCAGTCTCACCTGTTTAAGTACGGCTGACACAGCACAGATGGATGCATTGCTCTTGTCTGGGAGAGGGCCTGTTTATCAGCCTTTTAACGACTTACAGAAGGAATCACCTCATTTAGGAATCATGATGGTACTGACTATTAATATCAAGCAGAAGAGCCTACCAGCTACACCAGGAGATTGAAAAAACCTGTGTCTTGGGTTCTAGTCCAACCTCTGAAGAGGAAAAAAGGCACTTGGGATTTGCATACATTAATGATTTCAAAATGCTGCTCAGCAGGAATTTCTTCTGCTGCATACTTAGACACAACCAAAATTAAACCTGGCAATAGGAGAGAAATTCTTCAAATATCCCACATCAAAATAGCTGGTCTTCACGTGCATCCTACACCAAAATAGCTATGTTTCCAAAATATTACATCAGAAGGTTTGGAAATTAAAGCCTTTATTTGCATAATATAAATCCACCTATAAATTGCCTCTAGGTGAAGCAAAACATGCAACTGTTATATACAATACTGTTATTGTATTCTTCATGCAAAACTGGCTGTCTAGAGCCTTCTCCTTCCAAATCCAACACAAGACAAATGGTACATCTCTAGAATCCTTCAGTCTTTGCCAACAATTACCTAAAAAAATAAGCAGTGGATAATGAAGCTTAGCTATTACCTGCTATTATTGTACATCTATGAAGGCCCAAGAGAAAAGACCACCAGTTCCAGCCTCTTGACTAGGTAAAAAAAAATCATAACATCACATGGTTTTTCTTAGGTCTGTGGTACAGCAGATTAAATTTTACAAGGACACAAAGTAGAGGAAAGCAATGTAATTGACAATTCGTCAAAACAACAGCAATAAAATACTATGCTGGAAAATGTACTTAGTAAGTTTTGTCATACTATTTTGATGTTCTACATTTTCATGCCTACCACTAACTGTCAAGCGAAAGTTCCATGAAATACAAGTACTTGCATCAATTAAATTCGTACTTTGTATTCAATAACAGTTATTTATACAAATATTAATCTCTGCATAGAGACTACCCTTCCTGATACAATGCTGCCTTATGTATAAGCCCAGCTTTTATTCCACTCCCATCTGCATTTTATTAGTTATTTTAGACAGCACTTTACTGTCACTGGAGAAGTTTCAAGTTTAATCTAAGGCAGCTTCTGCATCCCAGCTGAAAAAGTAGCAGCTACGAAGAGTAATTTGCAGTTAGTCACATCATCACAAGTTGGTTTACATTTACTCTATATGAAGTTACATTACCATTCCAACGTGAAACCCAGAAAACTGGAATTCACTTATGATGAAGATCTTGCAAAGCCTTTTTCAAGTTGTGAGCATGGTCTGTCCCATCTGCTCAATACATATAGTTTCCATCAGTACTAGAAAGCTGTTTGCAAGTCCTGATGGGGAACACATGCTTATTACTGGAGTCTCCTGAGTAATCACGTATCACGAACAGTCGAACGTAGAGTTTTTGTTTATTACTCTGTGTACATTCAAAATGTAGAATCTCAGTATGTAACAATCCCTCTGACATCACAATATTTAAGGAGCCAATATTTGAGGAATGGGTTTTACAAACTTCTACACATGCCAAATCTTACTCAAACATTGTATTCTCTAAAAAAAGAAAAAACAAAAAAACAAACAACAACAACAACAACAACAACAAAACAACACCACAGTAAGAAGAAAAGAAAGAGCAGCAGTCTGCTCAGTTTGAATTCACCTGCACTCAAATCGATGCTGGAAATGATGATACCTCCAGGTGCATGTGGTTTCTACATATGCTCAGCATATTTAACAAAAACTACTTCAAAACAGTGGCAAGCGCATGCGAAGATCTGGATAGTAAGCTGACTAATTTTCTTCAGTTAAATGGTGTTTCAAAAACTTCAAGTATCCACTGCTCATCTGACTAAGCAGTGGAGAGAACACAGAAGAGATGACATAGAAACAGAATAAAGCAAAACTCTTTTCTGGGCTTCAAATAAACATTAATGTTTTCACAGCTTTCGGAGGGTAGTAATTGAGTCCCCACATTGGACATGAAGAAGCTAAAATGGAGTGATATTTCATCTTTCATTATTTGGTGCAAAAGTCTAGCAAGCTGCTATCAAACGTAAGGATAGTGGCCAAGGGCAAAAGGACCAGAATTGGGGTGGTGGAGTAGAATGAAAATGATGAGCAAGAATTGTGGATGCATTACTAATAATACCAAGAACATACAAAAGGAAAAAAAAACCAGAAGGTGGTGATTTAGAAGGAATAAAAAGAGGAAGATAAAATGAAAGGGACCTTTTTTTTCCTTACTCATCAAGCCTGCAACAATGAGGCAGGAAAAACAGAGACTTCAATTCTTTGCTACTTCAAGTTCCATTGTTGGACAGAGCTAATGATGGACATCTCACAGGTCATTCAGCCCCAGGAATGAACCAATTTGGAAAGTCACAGAAAAGCTTTCCTAGTAAAAGGCACCTGTCAACTAATAGCAGTAGTTGCGTCCCTGGGGGTTCAAAGATTTTGTTAGATTTTGGAATTTCTCTTAGCAATAACTAGAGGCTGCTTCAGCACACAACACTTTCAGTATTCCAGTTAGCCAAGCAACTTCAAATATAGAAGAAAAATGTCTTTAAGTGCCCATTCTGTACCTCCGTAGTTACACTACAATAGCACAAATGTTATATGAAGCTTTACATACAAAAAAATTGTCTACTGTGCCCTATAAAATTTTTTTAAATCTCTACTGCTTCCAAAAAACTATGACAAACTACTCACCACAAGCTTAATGGTGACTCGTGTATTGGCAAAAACTGACAAAATTACAAACTGCTGATTTTTTATCCTGAATCTATGTTAAGCCAACGTATGTTCCTTTAAATCAAACAGGTTTATATCAGGGATGCAGCTGTAATGTGGAACTGGGCAGGGGGGGATATAAAAGAATCTAGAACTTTGCAGAAATCATTCTGTCTTTTAGAGAAATGCAACTGATACTCTTTTGAAGTGCATTTCCATGACTATGAGGCTACAAAATCTTATAGCAGCTGGAGATCACCTCCCATACATTATTTTCTCCTAACAAGGGACATGCACTGGTTTTAGATTCAGTTAGGCAGAAAGAATAAAAATCAAACAAAGAGTGAACAAATAAATACATGGATTGACTTTTTTTCCTTTTCATGAAATACTTTCTTCTAATCAAGTTTTAATTTTGTAGGAAAACATCATGGGTGTATATATTTAAAAATTCATTATGTACAGAAAAGAATTAGAACAGGCAAAATCCTGTAGCTTAATTTGGGGCATGAGATAAAATTGGCCAAAATATTTGTTTAGCATCAGAGGCAGAGAATTCATGGTCCTAAATATTATATGAAAGAGAAGGAACTAAATATAGTAACATTTAACAATAATATACTGTTAAACATTCATGTACAGAAAACAAGACACAACCAAAAAAATGGTTTTTAGCCATGTCTTGATTACTAAGCCATGGTTTTAAAAAAAATGTAATAAGAAAACTATTTTTTCAAAAGAAAGAGTTAAGCAACAAAGCTATTTATGCAGTTTTCTCAGCACTCAATATAGGACTAAAGAGCCTGCAATTTTCAAGGTGATTTGCAATTTCCATTAATTTGTTGGAGGTTTTGTAGCTCAATAATGAGACACTTTCATCAGTTATTAGTGAATCAGAGCTGTTTGCAGCTTTAATTCAAACACAGTAAATACAAATGCAAATGTGCACATGATTTTCTATCATTATTTCTAGAGGGTGAAAGAAGGCAAATGATCTTCAGGAGAATGGGGATGTTTATCATTACTTGTCTAAAATTGGTTAACAGCCCCATACCACTGGAAGTGAACAGGGGGTAGCTGGTGGATGCCAATATTTGGGTTCTGATGAACTGCAAACGATCATTTGGGACTGGGTTGCTGCCTGTAGCCCCCCAAAAGCTGAAAATCTAAAGGTTTTGTCTATTTCAGTAGATGCTGTTGTTGGATTGTTATAAAGATATGGTTTTATTCACTCATCAACTTCTTGATTCAAGGGAAAATTTCTTGAAGTTTAGGATTTGTGTTAATTCTAGCCTTTTAGATCCAGCACCTTAAAATCCTTGCCCAAGTCTATAGACTATACCTATATTTTGGAGTTCTGATGGAATGGATTAAAACGAGACCTTAAAAAAGAAGATTTAACTGCATATTAAGGTGGCTGAAAATGCAAAAAGACAATCAGAATAGTTCACAAGGTGACCAGGGGGGTTCTTAATGTCTGTTGAAGCTGATGTAAAAATCAATGTCAACAAAATTTCACGTCACTGGAATCCCATTCTTTCAAAGCATCTTCGAACATCTACCTCTAAAAGTCTGGTTTAGAGAGCAGTCAACTTATTTTTTTGTCCTTTCAATTGGTAACTATAGGATATTTCCTTCTTTTAAAGCAAGCTGTTAATTAACAAGAAGAAAAACATTTAAATTAGAGATGGGTAACACAGAGTTTCTACTCAGTAGCCACTTGATGGCAGCGTCATGTATAAAAAGATTTGCCTGTGAAGTCAAAACTTTAAAGAAACCCCTTCAATAGCAGTAAGAAGCCAATCCAAATGATACCTTGATTACTTCAGAGTATTACCCTCCACATAGAACTCTTTTTAATGATATTTTTAAGGTCAGCAACTACATCAATAAGTAAACCCATAACAACCATGGACTTTAAACTTCAGAAATGCTGCTATAAAGATTATACCTTCAAAATCTATGTATGAAACTTATAATACTTGTTATGAATTTGATATTCATTCTAGCATGATATTCATTCTAGCATAACACAGGGTTAATTTCTTTGGGTTCTAACAAACTAAAAGAATTCCATGAGGATTTACTAAGAAAGAGTTCATGGGCACTTTTTAAATTTAATAAATAAAATTTAATAAAAATATATGGCATTAGTGTTACCAGCACAGTATTAGTTCTGCAGCATATAACTGCGAGAATGCTTTACGTTTCCTGGCATCAAGATAATCCACATTCTTTGGTCAACAGACACAGCCAAATAAGATTGATAGAGGGAGAGCAGCTCATGGAAGGATACAGGTCAAGTTCAAAGGCTTCTCTTCCACCCCTGACTTACTCATCTGTTTGCACTTCAGCCTGGAGAGCAGACCCAGGCTGTTTCAGCTGGGCAATGGGAAGGACTAGATCCCTGTGCTGAAAGTGAACAACCAGTTAGGATGTGCCTTTGCCTCCCAGGATGTCCAAATGTGATCACACCAAACTTCAGGCATTTTTACACTGGCTTGAAAAACAGATCACTCCCACCAGGTAATGACAGCTCAGCATATTGAAAGCTTTGGTCAATAACATTGCAATGATGCAACTGTGAAGGCAGCTCTGCGAGGAACATATTCTACCCCTGGTTTGCTGGAAAACATTTGTTTGCAGAATTAAACATGTATCTAGTGAAGAAAAGACAACTCTCTTATTTCAGTCTTTAAAGAGTTAGGCAACTGCTTAAGTCTAAATACTGTCATTCTCTTGATTTATGACTGGAATTTCTATTGTCATTACCGATTATTCATATATTGAGTGAAAGAGGAAGAAATCTTTCAAGAGGTAAAACTAACAAAAAAAAAATCAATGTTCATAAATATATTTTTGAGTTACAGAAACACTAAATAACATCCTGAGCTAATACAGAATTCATAGCCACAAATTTTTTCAAAATTTGGGTAACTTCATTCTAAATGCTAGAGCTTGGAATGCTAGTTTTTCACCCAAAGCAAATTTTCTGTCAAGATCTCAAACCTCTGCAAATATGGTTTACAATAGAAGCTGAAAGAGAAAGTCCATCAAGTGCAGAACGACAAACGGAAGCAATGTTTTAGATCTAAAACTAATGTTACATTCCTCATTACTTTTGTGAGTCACAACATTCATATGGAATAATCTCAATGGTTCAATTGTACTTGAGTTTTAAAATTAGATATATGTCCTAGGAAATTCTAGAAAACGTTGAAAAAAGAAATTAAAAAGTATTTCCTGCCCTTCCTCCACCAAAACCATTCTACATGAAATTAATTAACATTAAAAAAAAATTAAGAAAGTAGTTCTCTGATAGCTTTATCAAACAGGATTCAACACACGATGATAAGATAACAATACCAAGCAGTTTGGGGACTGTTCTTCCATCAGTATCTTGAAAAGATATTTTTTAGGATTTATGTGAACCCTAACATATTTAAGTGCGACTTTCTAAACTTTTCTTGTTGTTTTATTTCACTTAAATTTATATTTAAGCTATAAACACTGTTTAATTTTCTACCTAACAGTAAACAGTTTACTAAAACTGGGACTGGGAGGGTGCATAGAGAGGAAGGGAGGAAACGGGACAAAAAGTAGCAACTGTAAATTCAATTTCCAAATGTAGCATTACTGTGTTCTTTCCTGTACTGAGTACTGCATCATATTAGTCTTCGTTTTCATATTAAAAAAAAGGACAAAAGATTACTGTAGTTTGAAAAATGTTATTTCAGGTAAACTAAAAGAATATGAATCACATGTGACTGAAATACGAATATAATAGCTGAAATTACTTCTCTTCATACATAAAAGAAAGTCCTGAGGCTGCAACTTTAGTGATTTAGTCAACTGCATATGATTTATGAACTACTTTTTTTTAAGAAAGAGTCCACAAACCTGCTCCTTCTCAAACTAGAGAGGTAAGGGAGGGGTTTGCTCATTTATTAAAGACCTCAGTATATTTTTATAGAACTCCTTTTTCATTGCTATAGGCCAAACTTCATTATTTTGCTATTTAGAAAATATATAAAAGGGGCATTGCCAGGATTGATGTATTCCTGACTAAACCTTACAAACATGGGGTGAGAGTCTATTACTCATCAGATTTACTCTTTCAGCATGGTGGCAGACACACAGAAATTGTCCTGGAAATTAAGAACCTGGAAGACCATTCTGTAGACCATAGGCAAGCAGGCTCCAGAGCTGATTGTGATCACTAAGTCACAGAATACAATCAAGACCAATGAAACCAAGTCATTTCAAATTTTAGTGGTGAAAATGAGAAACAAAAAGGTTTAGTTTGTTTGGCTCTTCAGTTTACTCATGAAATTTAAGTTTATTCCTTGTGAATCACAAAGCTTTAAAACTGACCACTTTGGAATTAATAGCACAAATAATTGCCAAACACTGCAATAAATGGCAGTTCCGTGTTTGCAATGAGATTATGCATTTTGGTGGAGGCTGTGCTACAAATGATCTTAAAAGTATTACAAAGAAGAGGTTGTAGGTTCTTGCTGCCCAACAGTAACATTCTTGTTAATGGAAGGAATCAAGCAGAGGGCAGAAGGCACTGGCAGAACAAGAGGAGCTGATTTTTGCAGCTACAGGCAGAAAATGTAAGCAAGGTACAATGACTCAAGGTGGAGAGAAGCTGGATTGGTGAAGAAGTCTGTGAAGCTGGATCCTGAGTTAAGGTGTCAACTTTAAAAAAAAAATTCTTTCTTAAAATATTATGAAATTTCATGTTCGAGTTCTGAGAAAATCTTGTTTTAATCAGTTACAATTATTCAGCATTTTATGTGTTGGGAAAATTTGGAGATTTTAAGGTTTTATAGGTTTTTTTCATTTAAATTAACAATAAAATGACCTTACAAATATTTTTTGGTGGAATACAGGTAAGATGTTTGCAAATGTTATTTTAGCTTTGAAGCTTTATATTGCCCTGCTCTTGGCCTGCTAAGAAGTTAATATTTCATTTAACCAAATTGTTTCAATTTCCAAATGCAATCAATTTCTCTCTCTGCTAAGCAGAATTGATGAACAATAAATACAAATGTTAAATGCCTAATAGATATTTCTTCTTAACATTGTTTCTATTTACTTATTTCTTGTCTTTATTGGTTCTATAAAGAATCTTCTCACTTCAGTATGAATCCCTTAAATAATTAGGTGGAAGATGTTTTTATAAAAAGATATATAAAAGCAAACTGCACATGCAACTTCATGAGAATATATAAAAGCCCTTCTTATTTTGCTATCAGTTATTTACTTATCAACACACAGACAATACTGGGAAAATATTTCTATTTTTGCTGGAACAGAATGGATAAAATGAGAAAATATGACAAAGCAAAATTCATGATTTTATAAATTTCAGATCAGCAATATCTTTAACAGATACATGAAATAGCATTTAAGATTAATACTCAGACTACTCAATCCTACTTTTTTTTTTAAATAGATGTAATTCCCAGATTTCCATTCTTTCTAACTTGAGTCAAAGGAACACAAGTATCATATTGCACCAAATAAATCATAACAAATGCTTAATAGACAAATATGCTTGTTGTTTTTCTTCTACTCGTTAATGACCTCCACAGACTGATCTTTCCACTCAGAAGCTGCTGCTCTTGCTCCTGACTCTACTTTTGCATTGAATTGCCCTGTTTGCATCTTCATAAGCACTGCAGAGAAAATCTTGCAGCATGGCTAATAATGTTTGGTTTCAAATTTGACAGCGTTCTCATAGTTTCTTTGAGTCATCTGATAATATATACATGGAGAGTGATTTTGCTACTTATGAACAACAAAATATTTTACAGAACAATCTAATATTAATATGAAACTTGTCCCACGTGTCTGTTGCTCTATCTACAAACCTGCTTTTCGTATCAAAGACTGCAAGACTCACAAGAATTTGTCAATTAAGTGGTCATCTTTAAGGAGAGGAAAAAAAAGTACTTCCCATAGAAGAAAAATTATACCAGAATAATTTTCCCCTCCCACCTCACTGCCAGCCTCTCATGAGCGTACATGAACCTTTCCTTCAGAAATAGCGTCACACTGTACTGAGGGTTCTGGCTGATATTATTCCTCATGTTATTTGGAAACTTACAGTGGAGACACTGCTTCGATGGGAGCAAGGCACAGAAAGATGGAACCCACAGTAACACAACATAAAGTGTTTTAGAGAATATAGGACTTCTTGTTGTTGTTGTTTTGAAATACTTAGAGCTCAGGCACTACTAGGAGGCTTCCCAAACCTTTCAATTTAAACTCTTATTTATCAAGATACTTTAGTGCATATTTTATAGTATGCAAGCAGTCCAAGTAAGAAATTATTAAAAGCTGTCTGAAAAATATCTGAAAGAAATAACAATCTCGTAGAACTCTTTCACTTTGAAACCATATCCCCTTGTCCTGTCACTCCATGTGCCTGTAAATAGTCTCTCTCCATCTTTCTTGTGGACTCCCTTCAGGTAGTGGAAGTCCACAATTAGGTCACCCCAAAACCTTTTCTTTTCCAGGCTGTATATCAAAACATCCCATTAAATCTGGAATTGATTTGCTTCAGTCCATTTTTTTTCGTTTGCTATGCTTGCTATTCTTTTACTATGTACAAGCAACACTACAACAAGCTTTGACAAAATGCCAGCTATTTTTACAGAGAAGAAGAAAAATAGAGCTTTTGCTTTAATTTTAGGCATAAAAACACAAATGGAAATAAAAGAGCTAAATCTAAACCAGTCTACAATAAGCAGAAATGAAAATGTCCCTTTAGGAGCCTCTTCCCTTTCTAGAGCTTACTTATTTTATTTCTAAATTCTGTGTCAATGTTCTGTGATGTTTAAGCTAGACTTTAAGTTAAAGAGAAATACACAACCATTTTTCAACATATTAAATTATAATCTCTTGGAAAAAAAACCACCTATGACACGACTAAGTATCATAATTGCTTAAACTCAGTTTCTTAAAGGGTAGAAGGAGTTTGGACTTTTTATTCAGTAACTGTTTGATGTTCTCCAGTATACGCAAGATCTCATGTTCCACAATAATCCTCCGCATCCTATTTCATACTGTTTTTGATATTATATATTTAAAAACTGAATGCAATCCTAACCAAAGCAACTATGTATGTTTTTACTTTATAAATAAGCAGACTGCTAAATTCAAGGTGTTAGTAAAATAATTTTTAGCATAACTTTTTCATATGAAATTATAATGTTGACTATATTTAGAGAAACATTGGATCAGTCAAATCATTAGCCTAGACAATAGGCTAATGGTTGTCACAGCTAAACTTATGTCAGCTTAAGAATGACATCAACATTTCTGTTTCCAAAACTGATGATGCTAATAAAAATGTGGAAATGACACAACCTCCCGGGATGGATGGGAAAGTTTAAGCATGACATCCACAAAGTATGTGTTTCAGGAGTGACAAATAAAGGTTTTCAAGCAGCTGCAATGTTTGCAAGTGGGAAAAGCTGTTAAAAATCACATGAGGTGAAGAAGAGATCTCTTTCAGAACATATAAGTGGGCTAAGGATAGAGACAGAAACAGAATCTTGCTCTGAAAGGAAGGGGAACCAACTAGAGAAAAGCAAAAATAAAAAATATGCTCAGCAGAAAAAAATAAAACAAAAACCTACTTTGACATTAAAGAGAAGGACTGGGTGACATTAAACATTGTTCTTTCTAGAACAATACATGTAAGGCCTGAAAGGGTTTGACTAATTTTTCCTTTTCTTTTTTTTTCTAATAAAGAAAAGAATCTTTGGAGAAATACTTGTTTTGGAATAACAATCAGCCAATAACGTTATGTAGTTCAGCAGTCATGTAAACGTCAAGAGCATTTACTGTAGGTGCATCTCAGAAGATGGTTGAGATTTTTTCTGGGACACCCAACTGTGGCAAGTGGATTTTGAAGTATAAGTTGAACTACACATTCAGTGACTTGCAGGTAAAACCACTGCAGATCATTTCAAATGTAGTGCAGAAATAAGGTGAATACAGAGATTAGAGAATTTTGCTATAAAAAATTTGTACCTATGGAGACTTCCAGAACCAAAACTGGAACACATCAAGTTCTATTTTGTGATATAATTTTCCATATTGGACAAAGCAAAGGGAAGGTGTGCTTGGCAGTGGAAAAAACAGTCCATAAAAGGAAAGAATTTAGGACATGTAATTTTTCCAACAGTAGAGACAGACTACCCAGCTAAGGGCCAATTCAAATATATGCACATGCAAAAAAATGGTGTAACAAACTCTGCTACATCATGGGGCAGGCATCTACAGACAGTGAAAGACAATTCATGTCTCTGATGACAAACCAGGAAGCATGCAAGGAGGGATTATTTCAGGAAGCAAAGCTTTTCCTATTGAGGTTGAAGGATGTTGGAAATTAAGGGCAATCTTTGTTTTACAGATGAAAAAATGTAGCTACCCAAGATACACATAAGGTAGTAAATACAAGGAATGCACCTAAGCCAAATGACCCCCTCCAAGAATGCACCCAGCCCTGACCTCCAGCCAGTGGGATAAGAACAGAGCCAGACTGAAGCAACCTCCCTTCTCCCACTGATCCCTACAGTGGGGAATGCAGGATCCTCAGCACCAACTGTTTCACTCTGCAGATCAGGTCCTATTGCTCCTCACTACTTGCTAATGTAGACATAGCCAAATTATATTTATTTGGAGACTGAAGCAGGGCTACATATGGAGAATTTCACCTTTGACAAGTACTAACTTCATTTACATTAACACCTGTCTAGACTGTTTTCCTAAGTATAAACATAAAAATCTCCTTAGTGTATTTGGGCCCTTCTTACTTAATTAACCATATGTGACGTAAAGTGATACAACCCAGTTAAAGGTATGTCATTGTTGATAGGATCAATTACAGTCAGACATAAGTATTCATTGCTTTTACCATCTGTGCTGTACTCCTAAGTGCAGAACCTTGTCAATGAAAGTATACACATATTAACTGTATTCGCTTTCATTAAAAACCACCAATCTGGTTTGTCAGCTCCAGGCACTTTCTTTTAAAAAGTTTCAATATTACAATGCACAGACACCTTCTCCTTCCAGCATACCATGGCTGCATAATTTGAAAGACTTAGCATAATATTTGTGATTATTCCGCGTCTTGAATGATTTTATTCTTAACTAGTGGCGACCATCCAAGAGTCTTCCAAATCTCCACTTATATACCAGCCTGGGAAATCATTGTGGTCATGGTAAGGAAGGAAATCTTGCCTGTTCTGTTACTTGCATATTAATATTTTCTAAGGCTTCTGGCTTTTGCTGCTTTTCTTCAATATTACAGGATCTGATCATATCACTTTTGAGAAGGAAAAAGCCCCCAAAACAGTAATTCAAGCCTTGGAAACCTTCAGTTGCCATGTATGTAAGCCTACAGACAAACACACACACGTATGTATAGTAGAAATACTACAACTAATTTCATGCCTTTGATGTTAGCTACGATGAGAATTCACAGCTAGATTAAACTAATACTCCTGAAGTTAATTAACAATTTCATGGATGATACTTGTACATAAAAAGCTATATGATGTGTTCAGCTCTATAGGGTTTGGAATACGTCTTATTTTCATTCCTATCATTACTATGAGAAAATTAATTTTATGTAATAATAAAATTATAAGATAGGCAACATAGTCTCTGAATGGGTGAGGAAGGAGTTTAAAGGACCAGTTTGGAGCATGGGAAAAAGCTACATAACCACATATGTTTAGAGATCAAAGGTTCTAAAAGCAGATTGAATCACAATTTACATTTTTTCCTCCAGAATTAGGGAAAGAAATTGATGGGTTAAAATATGTTTCTAATCAAGCTCCCTCCAAAGATGACAACTTCAAGGAAGATTAGGAACCAGAGTTCTATTGTTAAATGATTACAATTAAGACCCTAATCAAAACAGGTCACATGAGGAAGGAGGACGTGCATCTAAGTGCATTTCTCTCTTCTAGAATATTTGAAGGCCACACTTAAGGATCCTCGTGAAGAAAAGCAAGAAGGGATGAATAAGATGCACTTCTATTGCTATTGTTTGTATACTGGTTTTATATCTCTGTGTTTAATTTGGACAGGATTTAGAGGCACACCCATGTGGGAAGAGTTTGGTCAGTTTAAAACTGGAAAAAGAAAAAGGCAACAAACCAACCAAAAAACAGCTTTTGGCTGATAAGGACTTTTCCCTGTGTTTATTGTAAAGTAGGTCTAAGGACTTGGTCTCCTGAGATACTAAATAGTGCTGATGAGGATACTGACCAAAAGTTAAATAAAATAATCTAGAAGGAAAAAAATTATGGAGAATAATATGGTGATTACCAAATGAGAAAAGTTAAAACAGTACTAATTTAGAATTAGCATGCTTATTTCTTTTAAAAGAGCTAAAAGTAAATCACACTTTGGGATGTTGGGAAGGGCACTTAATAAGGAGATATTTATTTGAAATCTATAGCAGGGTGCCTGGAACATTATTATGATTGTTTATAAAAAACCTGCTGTTTACAGCACCTTTTAAAGATAAAAGTAAAAACCAAAATTTTGTAAAAAATAAGAGGGTCCTCCTTCACCCACCCAACTCCACATGTAAGTATTTTAATGAAGCCCTTGTTATGAAACGATGGTACATGCATGATTCGGAACAGAAAACATTTAGAGTAATTGCCATAAAAATATCTGAATTCACTTACAAATAACTATAATTTTTTAGAGTACTTTATATATTTTAGTAATATTTTTATATGCTATATTGACAAACCAAAATCTCACAAATCTCTGCACAAAAGAGCCTGAAATTCTCTTCTCCTTTTGTTCTTTTTATTCGTAATCTCAGAATTTTACCTACTTTTCACTTATAACAAAAACCATATGTAGCTTGTTCTATAGGAGCACAGATGATACGACTTTCACATTAATTGCTGACAGATACACCTTTGAAGAGGAAGCATTTTTTGAATCTCATCTGGAGGGCAAGGTTAAAGCAAACTAAGCAGAGAGGTTTGCTGTGACACCACCAAACAACAGTTACATGATTATGTGGAGCTGTCAGAGTTGGCAGGTTCAAAATCCCAGTATAGAACCAAACAGCTTGCTTGATTTTTGAAGCCAAAGAAATTACATAACAAGAATTTTGTTTGTGCTGGGAAAATTTTCTCTGTACCCTTTCAGGCCTTCCATGAGTATTTTTCAAAAGGCAAGCAGTGGCATATTTGTCTTGAGAAGACATTTTCTTACATTACACAAACCAAATGAACACATCTGAAAGCAAAACTCATCTTCTGTGCAGTGCAGGCACACAGACATTACATAATGTGTTATTCTGTTAGAGATGCTCCATGGCAAAGGATGTACACATACCATAGTCTGTGCTGGATGGTTTCAGAAATGTACATTTGAATTAAAAACATGCATTTGATTTAATTGCACCTGGTCTTGGGTCTGCACTATAATGTTGGGATGAAGGCTTGCAGTTCAGATGCCTGCTTGAAACACCGCAGACCAGAGATGGCTATGAAGGTTTTAGGCTGGAGAATGAAGATAAAAGTGTTAGATAAAAGTCTCAGAAGTTAATAGTGCCTGCTGCAACAGCAAGTCTCATCACCCTGCCTCGATCCTTCCTTTTCTCCTCATTAAAGACAGACTAATTGGAATGTAGTACAGCATTGGTACAACTGTAGTAATTCCGCTGTCTTGCTCTAGGAAACAAACTTTATGAACAAAGGAAACTAGAATTCTACCATTCCTTTTCAGGTCGTTATGTCTCCTCTTAGAAAATGCCACTAAATAGCTATTAGGTGTGTTATGCCACTCATCCTTACTTCACCTATACTACAGAATATATTTTAATAACCATTGCACACAACAAGGTAGTGTTTCAAATACAACAAATTTCATAATTATCATTATTATCCATAATGATCACACTTCAGGGAAAATTGCCCCAGGAAATTTAAAATATTGAGGCATTGTTACTGTAATGAGGTCCATCTGAATTTAAAGTGTTCAGGTATTCAGAGTTTAACAATGTGCTTTGTGCAGAAAATAAAATTGTGACAAAGTTGGTCTTTATTCCCCCAAACTATAAAAAAGCTGCCTACCTTATACAATTTTTAATAAAAGGTAAGGTAGTTCTACCTGCATCATGAATTGTCTTGTCTTGCTTGTCTTGTCTTACACTGTCTTGTAAGAAAATAATAATTAATTTGAGGTAGAAACTATAAAGAAGATGAAAAAATCAGAATCTGTTTTGGAAAACTGATTCCATTTGGAATTTTTTCACTATTCATGTTTGGACATAATCTTGAATTAACTCTTCTGGCAAAAATTTCTACTACATACATTCTACAGAAATCCATCAGGAAAATAAATACCAAACCAAATGTCAACTATTACGGCACACCAGCTACAACAGTTTGAAACCAATTTTATAGGAAGAATATATGATCAACACAACAGAAACCCAAAAAGGTAACTTACTGGTTATGGTACCAGCCTTGAGATGGCAGATGTAGATTGAACCCCTCCTTCCAGCCCAGACCACTTTGTCAGCTGTCAGCTGACCCCCAGGCCACAGATACACAAACCAGCAAGGTACCAAAAGCTTTCCTTATGGAGTTGGGGTACTTAGAAGATCTCAGCTTTGATGTCTTCCTTCCTTTCTTTCTTTCTCTGCCTTTTCTGTAAGTCAATAAAATAGGCCTAGTAATCCCGTCATATAAGTTAATATAAAAAGAGGTGGAAAAAAGGCATAAATAGCTTAATTAACACAAAATAGGTAACCCCCAGCCTTCACTGAAAGTCTGGAAGAGAAAGCACACAGCTTGCCAGGGCACTCCAAGAAGGCTTTAAAAACATTTGTATTATTCGTTAATTGTCTCTTTCACTTGTTTCCCTCAGACGATGAATTTCTGCCATTCTACATTTTTCCCCCAGAAAAGAAAAAAGACTCTTTGCTCCCAGTCTCATGCAGTTATCCAGGCTGCTGATGTTCATTTTAAACAGCGGCTTCCCCTACGATTGCCATTATTGCTGCTTCAAGTTTTCACTACGCTTGAGTGAAGTATCCTATTTTCTATTTTAGTTCTGCCTCTTCAGCACTGTTCCTACCTACACTTTTTAAACACTGAATCTTCAAAGCATTAACACACTCAGCTTCAGATGACCATCTTTTACTCAACACAAAGTTCAAAGATGAGATATGTTTCCAAAGTCCCTCTGGACAATGTTTGTCATGTACGAAAACACTGAGGAGACAAAGGATAGAGAACAGATGACAACTAAAACTGGAACAATACAATATTCATAAAATGCAGTGATCCAGAATACATCTGCCACTCAGTCAGTCAGTCTCTGCATTTATGTCCTCAATGCCCACAAGCAGAAAAACCAAGAGTCCTTTCCTCTTTCTTGCTGGAGGTGACTACAGCTGGCTGAGTCCTGCAGAAACTAATGCCAAGACCAGTTTCTAGGATGCAAACGACCCCACCCAAATGTATATCACAGCTCAGCACAGCAATGCAACAAACTAAAAAATGTTTTACATACAACTGACATCTTATACCGACTTTTCGCAGTTTGTATTGTCTCTTTAGCATGGTCTTTATACTGCCTCCCTTAGACAGCAAACCTCCCAAAAATTACTGAGTACTGGTACTGCCCACTGCTCCCAGCAAACCTAGGTAAATGAAATGGAGGCTATAAAAGCTGTTCATAGCCTTAGCCACCTTCAATTACCTTCTAAACACTCACATGAGACAACAGAAATTAAATCCAGTTATTTCTATGGAACTATACTGAAAATCTACTTAAAATGTAAGGAACACAAAAACATCAATGAAGCAGCAGAGACTGTTTTTGCTTTGCCACAGTGGAATAACTTGCTTGGATGCTGAGAGTGAATTTGGATAGCCAAGCAATAACAAGAAACAAATTAATCTTCTCATTCTTGCCAGGACTGGATATTTTGCCATATTGGGTGGAGGGGAGAGAGGGGAAGGGGAAAAGGAAAAAAAAAAAGTGAACCAAATTGTTTATATATAGTTTATGTATGTTTAATATAAATGAAAAGACTCAAAGTTTGGTACTGGTCTATTAGCCTCAGCTTTAAAGTTTTCAAATATAGTTAAATGAAACCAAATGCAGCTAAATGAATTTGAACTGATTTCTTATAAAACACTGAATTCTTGTGCTTTTTGTGGTTATCTGGTATTCACTTCCAATAACTGAAGCCAACAGAGCTCAGATCTGGAAAATTAGCTTTGCTGAAAATAGACAAGCAACTCTTCTCTAACATTTACACTAACATCTTCTGGAAAAAAAAAAAAAAAAAAAAAAAAAAAAAAAAAAAAAAATAAAAAAAAAAAAAAAAAAAAAAAAAACCACCAAAACCAAAAATCAAACCAAACCCAGCAATCTTCTGTACTGCATTCGAAAGGATGAATAAATGTGAACACCAGGCATTTTCCCCATTCTGACCAGCACTGGCTATCTACATGAAAACACAAAATTGCTGATAAACCAGATGGCTGCTTACCTGCTCTGTTTTACCTTCAAACTGTCACCTGGTCCTGACCCCCATCCCACTGTCTGTGTCATTTCCCAACAGCTCAGAATGAAGAGGATTGCAAAGTCAATGCCACAAGGTTTAAAACCACACTACCTCACATGTTTTCTCATTAATCTTTACTCAGAACTTATTTTTTACTCTTCAAGGAAACAGCTTTCCTCTAGAAAACTCTCGTCTGGTCTTCCTAACATTAAGAAGGGGACTTTTTTTAGTCTGTGTAAATATTTCTTAGATTATAAAGGAAATATTGATGAATTCATTTTTATTAGATGTCTCTCAAACTCCACTTGGCTTCCAAGAAGATCAATCAAAAAATGAACTAGATGTCACTCACATCAGTGAAAAAGCAAACATATGCAACACTTCAAGTCTGTAAAGTATACATGGAGACAGCCAGCTTGCAACTCACATACTCATGCCATCCCCCACTCTATTCAGTCTTTTAGAAGGAGCATTCCTCTATCCAAATTAAACATGCTACTTTTCAGTTATCTCTCTATGAACATCTGGCCATCGACTCAAGCTGTGCATCACTAAAACAAAAATTTAAAACTTGGTCTCGCAGAAGTCTCTTCCATAGAATCCTTTTCAATTTTTCTAAAACCTTTAACAGCTGGTCTTCACTGATAGGACTAATGAATTTCCTTCTATGCTTTTATAGGTAGGATGCTCTGTGTCATCAATTGTAGGTATGGCCTTTCTCATCTATATCCTCAACCAAATGTTCCAAAATGTTACGTGTCAATTGTGTCATGTCATCCTTTTCTGCCTTTGACAAACCTTAATGCTCAAACCCATCTGAGTTTTTTCTCTATTACTTCACATGCTTCCCATCATGCTAGGGTGTTACAGCTGTAAAAGCACCTTTACCTTTGTTTTGGCCTGCTATCACTTTCTTAGTCTCCACTAGAGATTCTCTCAGCAAAATGTCATGGTTTTTTAACATTTTTATTTACTATAACTACAAAAATTGAGAGAACAGCTGTGCCAAATGGATGCTCAGACTGCTTATAACACTAGCCCATGGCCAGCTGTGTGTCCTCTTCCACCAACATTTAATTATTATTTAGATTACATTTAAGTCTGTGTCTTTTCAGAGCTCTAAATTCAGTAGTCTTCCATGAAAAGAGCTCTTCAGCAAATTCAGACACACAATCAAATTTTCCCATTCTTTCTGCACTGTGACCTTCTTGTGAATGAAATGAAGGCAGAAAAGCACCTAACTTTGGTTATAAAATGTTTCATTTTTCACCTAGTGTCCTACTCTTTTAATGGTTTCTCATTTTTCTCCATTACCTACTTTGTAAGTCAGTCTTCATTTTGGTTTTGCAAAGTTGGAATGCCATGTCAATAATAATTACATAGATCACTCTGGAATAAGACAATGATATCTCTGTATATATCAGTGAATAATGCAAAACACAATAAAAAATATTGAGGGATTTATTTGTAGAGATTTAATAGAGTGCTGATATTAGAGCTTATATATGCATAAACACGTCAACCTCGAAATTATCCCTTAAAAATTATTCTACTGACACCCATTACACTACAACTATGCTGAGCTGAATTAAATCACTAAATTTTAAAGACTATTCAGAAATCAAAATACTAGGCTTGCCAATAAGGAATATAACCTTCCTGGAAGACTTGACAGCTCTAAAAAAAACCCAACAAACAAATTTGTTTTCTTCCAAATTTTTGTTTGTTTTCATATTCAACCATCATTTCTAAGATTCTCAATATGAAGCCTATAGTAAAGCTGATGAAAACCACAGATTCCAAAGGATCTTGGAACAGTAATCATGTACAGAGAAAATTTAGAATGTATATCCAAGTCTGACTGCCAATATAATATTCATGAGAAGAAAAATTATGCATTGAAGCACTCAATATATAAAAAAAATTAAAATATAATACATGTTAATTTTCAGATGTGCCTATTTATAGGCTATTTTCTGCTACTCAACTTTCTAACCTCAAAGTAGCTTCAAAATATGAGGCTTTGCTATTTGATATATAGACACATTAATATATATTTCATATATAATACATACACATATTTTACTATGAAAATGCATTAACAAAAAACAAACTAAAAAATGAAAAAAGAAATCCTGAATGGTAAGTCTTGGTTTCTATTCTTATTGCAAAACAGTCGTTCCAGGACAATACATAATTTACAATCTAAACAGACATTGCTCAAATGGCTTTTCAGCACATCTTTCTGGTCTTATTACTCCTTTACTGAAGATACTTTTCAAATTACTGGAATATTCACAAGCAATTATTAATTTCTGAAAGTTGTTTTTTTGGCAAATACTGTCCTACAGAAGCACTCTTCACTTTAGATATAAGAACAGAGCACGTCCATAACACGCGACCGTTGTGTGGGAAAGCGCCATCGCACTTCAGTTTAACTGGCAGAAAATCATCCAGGTTACTTTATTTTGGGCACCTGAAACAGACCTCTTATGAACTGATGTTTTTCAGAGTACCTATTTCTGTACATTCAAAACACATTCCCCCTATTTTCTTTTCCTTGAGTTGTGAGAGTTCTCAGGTGTTGCACTGGATACTACAAGTACCTCCCTTAGGTACTCTGGAAATAAGGAATGGGATGGGCCACTCACTTCAGAGTTGGACTTGATGATCCTTGTGGATCCCTTCCAACTCAGAATGTTCTCTGATTCTGAGTGCAGGGAAAGCCATGCAAAAAACCCCCTGTAAACTGCATAAAAGATACCGATCCTACATCTTCTGTTTAGCAATTTGAAAGCAGTACATTAAAAAAAAAAAATTAATTTGAAGCATAAAGGCCATTCTAGATTAAGATGCAAGACTAAAAATCCGGTAAAATTAGAGTCAGATATGTTGCATGCCCCTCTCTAAATGGACGGACAACACACTAGGGAAAGGAATATCATCGTGGGGACACGTTATTGAAACTTATTTTCCCCAGAACTTAACCTAACCCCATCTGTAGAAAACAAGATGCCAATTTAAAGTGCTTCATGAATTCAACTGACCTGAACAACTTAAGATTTTAAGTTCCCTGAATATTACAGGAATAAGAACAGCATGCAATACAGAAAAGTTTGTTTTACTTGAGATATTTGTTCAAGAGCAGCCAAAATTGCTTAGTGTCCTACACTAAATTACTTTTCTACCCCAGAGAGAGGGTGTTCCCTCTAAACCAGAGATGACGATATGAGGATTTCAGAAACTATTGTTTGCATTTTACTGATCTTCAGATTGCTAGCACATAGAATTTTCAATTAAAGCATTGTCAGTCTGAAAGCTCTAAGATATTTAAATTCATTTGCTTTAAAAAACAAAAAAGAACAATTAAAAATATTTAGTGTTCTATTAGAAGTATAGTCTTCTGACTGCCTTTAGCACCAGGTTATCAAAGTACCCTCAGTAGTCTATTAGGAACTAGAAGTAGTGTCTGTCACAGTTGGTTCATTTCCTCTTTCCCTAAGGGGGAAAATAAGTATAAAATATCATGTTTTGGTAAGGTTTCTTCTCTTTTATTATTTCAGTAAATGCATATACATACTTCTATGTTTGTGTCAGAGACAAAACTATGTTAAAGAATTGTGCCTTGCACTTGAATTTCCATAGGAAGTGGCTCCCACAACACCAAGCAGTCCTTAGAAAGGCTGAGGAGAGCAGCTTTATCAAGGGTCTAAAAAGTTTCAGTGTGCATAAACTGTGTTCATTACAGTGATTTTCTACCTCAAAATTAAGATAATTTTTTAAAAGTAGCTTCAGCCACTCGTCACCTTCAAGATAAGAAGTATGATCTCATACTTCTTATCTTTATTCTTTGGGAAAATCTTGTCTTTAGAAGCCTAGCTTTCATATCATGGAATCACAGAATAAATGAGCTTGGAAGGGATATTAAAGTCACATCATAGAATTGCCTGGGTTGGAAGGGACGTGAAAGATCATCTCGTTCCAACACCTCTGTCACCCAGCACCTTCCACTAGACCAGGTTGCACAAAGCCCACCCAACCAGGCCTTGAACACTTCCAGGAGTGGAGCACCCACAACATCTCTGGGAAACCTGTGCCAGTGCCTCACTTCACTTAAAGGAAAGAATTTCTTCCTAATCTAAACTTACTCTCTTTCAGTTTCAAGCCATTCTTCCTTGTCCTGTCACTCCAAGCCCTTGTAAATAGTCTCTCTCCATCTTTCCTGTGGGCTCCCTTCAGGTACTGAAATGCCACAATTAGGTCACCCCAGAGCCTTCTCTTCTCCAGCCTGAACAACCTCAATTCTCTCAGCCTTCCCTCA
Organism: Aleadryas rufinucha; assembly: GCA_013397815.1. Classification (NCBI taxonomy): domain Eukaryota; kingdom Metazoa; phylum Chordata; class Aves; order Passeriformes; genus Aleadryas; species Aleadryas rufinucha. Next base: position 450,628 of record VZTH01009698.1, read on the forward strand.
CAGCAGAGCTGCTCCATCCCTCTGATCACCTTGGTGGCCTCCTCTGGCCTGGCTCCAACAGCTCCCTGTCCTTCCTGTGCTGGGACCCCAGAGCTGGATGCAGCACTGCAGGTGGGGTCTCAGCAGAGGGGGCAGAGGGGCAGAATCCCCTCCCTGCCCTGCTGCCCACGGGGCTTTGGATGCAGCCCAGCACACGGGGGGTTTCTGGGCTCCCAGAGCACACGGCCGGGGCATGTCCAGCCTCTCACCCACCAGCACCCCCAAGTCCTTCTCCCAGGGCTGCTCTGGATCTGTTCATGCCCAGCTTGGATTGGTACCAGGGGTTGCCCTGATCCAGCTGCAGCACCTTGGACTTGGTCTGTTAAACCTCATGAGATTCCCATGGCCCCAGTTCTCAAGCCTGTCCAGATCCCTCTGGATGGCATCCCATCTTTCAGGTGTGTCACCCACACCCCTTAGTTTGGTGTCATCTGCAAACTTGCTGAAGGTGCACTCAATCCCTTCGTCCGTGTCATTAATGAAGATCTAAGAGTCATCTGAAGCAGGTCTGAGAGCAGGTTTCTCAGCAGCTTATCTAGGCGTGTTCTGAACACTTCCAAGAACGGCGATGCAATCATCAAACGCAATCACATCTATCAATCAGAGTGTTCCTGGAAAAGTACATCCACTTCCTCATAGATTTTCAAAGCTAGCTATGATCACTGTGGTGCTCTGTTCTGATTTCATCCATAATGAACTCAAAGAGCTGGACTCACTCATTTCTGTATCAACATGTCATTGAGTAAGGACATGTCCATAATCAGTTTTGATTTAAAGAAGTGAAATTTGAGATACCTCAATTCATTCCACATTCTGACTTTATAACTCGTATCATATAACCTTAAACTCTATCCCACCCAAACAGACACTCTAGAATATGGTCATTTTTGTTTCAGAAGATGCATCCTCCTAACTTTGTCTCTCATTACTTCATCTTTTCCTGCAAGACCTTTTCTTACAGTTTAGCTATCCTAAGCACAGAGAGCAATTACCATCTAGCTATCAAATTGCTTATAAATGGTGATTATGAATAAATATGTGAAGTTATCTGGGGGCAGGGGCTAAAACGGGAAAGAGAGGGGAAAATGAAAAAAGAAAAAAGACACCAGTAGGCAAAAAGAACAAGATACTCCAGAAAGCTTGCGTGTCAGTGTCACTGGGATTTCAAAGAACACTTCACTGCTGGTCATTTTACCAGCAGCAGTGAAAATAAAAAGCAGCCAGTTTTGTAATCAAGAGCTAATCAACTTAGGTGCTCTTTTCATACAGCTCAAAGTAAACTTTATGTTGAGTTGAAGGCTGGAAGAGAGAACCAGGGATCATTTTCCTTCTGAAAGCTGTTCACTTTTCGGTTTTGCACCAACTAGACTGAGTCAGGTTTTTCACTGGATGGTTCAAGCTGTGGGCTTGCGTTCGAAGCAGTTACTTAACATGTGTTCATGTAACCACCCAGCACTCTTACTGTTAAACCTTCCCAGTAAGAGCCTTGCTATGAGAAAAGTGTCTCCTTGAAAAACCATTAGGCAATTACATTGCAAAGTCATGAAAAAGTACTTCCTCTAAAACCTATGAAGAAATCAGACACCTGCATGTGCAATGTAGTCTTAAAAGCAGAATGACAGGATTACAAGGTCAATGGTTTTCCTTTTGACAGATGTTATCTGGGCAGGATTCTGGCTCCTAGAGAGTGCAGAAAAAGGAAAAGACAAAAAGAAACAAAAAATGACAATAGGCAGCAAAGAGCAACCAAGTGAAAAACAATTTAAAACAAAATATACAAAAGTTATGAGAGATAAGAAGTATAGGGTGGCAACATTTAGTTATCCCTTTAAAGAGGAATCTAATGTTACTCTGGCCCTGGGGTTTGACTGCACCACTAGGCAACCCATGGGATTCTTGGATCCCCCTAACTTTTGGGATCTTGGATCGAACTTGGATCCCCCTCACTCTTTGAATATGCCAGTTAAAAATACACTCTTGATACAAACCTAATAGAGAAAATGTCAATTTATTCTGCATGTTAAAAGCAAGGGACCACTTGTAGTGTTGACTAGGCGAAAACACAGCATACAAGGACAAAACCTATTTAATATTTGTGCCTAAAGCAGACCTAATCTTGTTTGGAGTCTTCAAGAAACCATAATGATGAAATAAGAACAAATTGTGGACATAAGTTATTATTCCCATATGGTTTCTGAGTAATTTATTACTGTAGATAGACATCTGAGACTGTCTCCCACAACTGAACCTCACTTCTATTACCACTTCACTTACCATTCACTTCACTGACTGTTACATCCTATGTAAGAGTTTTAGCTCAAGAAAACCTAAATAATTTAACATGCATAAAATGCCCCACAGACTCCCCTGATATTCTACTCCATCCATACAATTCCATTCCTATTGGGCTGATCCTTCAAGAAGCAGGCCATAGTTAACATAGGTACGTGTCAAGACTCAAGGAAGACCAAACTTGCTGCACCAAAGAGAAAGTCTAAGCAAGGAATAGAGGCAGAATTAGCACAGATGTTTTTGCAGCAATGATTAGTGGTCATCTCTTACATAGAGTCCAGAGGAAGCAACCAAGCTGATTGGTGGGAAGAAGCACCTCTCCTGTGAGGAGAGGCTGAGAGAATTGGAGCTGTTCAGACCGGAAAAGAAAAGGCTTTGGGGTGATCTAATTGGGCCCTTCCAGTACCTGAAGGGAGTCTACAGGAAAGATGGGGGGAGACAAGACCATGTAGTGACAGGACAAGGAGGAATTTCCTAAAACTGACAGAGAGTAGGTTTAGATCAGAGATTATGAAGAAATTCTTTCCCTTGAGTGAAGTGAGGCACTGGCACAGGTTTCCCAGAGAACCTGTGGCTGCCCCATCCCTGGAAGTGTTCAAGGCCAGGGCGGATGAAGCTCTGAACAACCTGGAATAGTGGGAGGTGTCCCTGCCCATGGCAGGGGTTGGAACTAAATGATCTTTATGTCCCCTTCCAACCCAGGCCGTTCTGTGATTCTATGAAATGATGATAGGAAGTGCCACATGAAACACTGCACAAAGTGTAAAATCTCCAGCTGTGAAGAAACATTCTGGGAACAAGGCTTGTATGTGATTATCAGTGTTAATCTAGTCCAGGAGTGTGGGCACACTGGCAGAACCACAGCACACATATTGCATATCTGTCTTTTCTACCTATGAAGTTTTCCTTATTTTCTTCCCTACATTTCTCTACCCCTGACTAATTTCCAACACAGCAGGTCATTCGGTATCACTGAATATTTGAAATTTCTTTCAAAATCAGCAACCAAATGCTAATATTATACATAGATACATCTATATCTATCTCTGTGTATACACACATGCACACACACATCATTCACACAGGTGCTGAGGATGAGATCCTGACAGAATAGTTTTCAACTGTTGGGATCTAACACTCTTTTCCCCACCAGATGGCAGTAACTTCAACTTAATATAACCCGGACTGGTCACCACATGCACAGCAAACAATGGCTGTATGTATTTCCCATATCTATATCTATATCTATATATCCCAATACTATATATTTGGGATTTTCCTTAAGAAGGAATTCTGTTTTTTTGAACATGTACAGTAGAGTTATTTCAGTTTCCTTCTATTTAATGGCAAAGTGTTCTACTAATAGCTAAGCTCAACTTTGATCAGCATATCCTACGAGGTTTTTTTTTAAACATATATCATTAAGTATTATTTTTTTTTCAGTGTACTGTAATTTTGTCAAATTGGAGAAGAACAGGTATTATTTCTAATCATTGTCTTTTACCAAGAATAATTCCCAAACAGAAATAACTGGGTAACTTTCAACTGCATAATAAACAAACTTTTACAATATATGCTAATGATTAAAAAGACTAAAGGACTCCAAAGAAGGAGGGGAAATGGTAAATACTGTTAGCATAATTATTCAACAAAAGTATTCAGTGTGCAGATTTCTTGATTTATAAAAGCCCAGGGTAACATCTACAGCAAAAATATTGCAGCCAGTACATACTATGCTACACACAGGCTAAATCGCCTTTAATATGAGACCTGACAATTTCTTCGGTAAAAGCAGGAAAGTTTTTTGTCAACATAGTCCAGGCACCATAATAATACTGAAATCTGGTGGATGGGGACTGCTCTGTAGGATATTCAGCTCTAGGAGCAAAAGGAAGCATATTCTACTAATATTCAACTGAATCAATATTCTAACCAAAAGATCATTGTTCTCTTTTTATTTCTTTAACTTCAAATTTTTTGAAAGAAATTTTCCAGAAGAAAGTGTCTTATATTATAAAAAGAGAACTTCCCTCCCATTCTATTAATATTAGTATTCAGAGTGATTAACTGGGTTTATATTCAGCTCTATTCTGACTGCAAAGATAATATCAAAAGTGCACATTCTTATTAATAAAACACACTCATCTTCCAATAAATTTATGACCAAATACGCAGTATGTTTGGACAGCTGGATTCCACCATCCTACAAGCAGGGATTCAGACCCCTTGTTTTTCTTCCCATGTTGTTTTTTCAGCAGAAAGTGGAGCAAAATTTTCTCTAGATATACAAAACAAGTAAGTACAGTAATGGAAAGAAAAGACTATAAAAATAAAGCAAAAAGTGATATGACTACATTCTACTAATTAAACATTAAGCAGCCAGTTATACTTGTCTTTCATACTCATGGGTGATATTCCTGAATATTTCACTTTTAATACCAAAATGCCAATCCATTTACATGGATGTGTACTGGACGAGCAGTGTCCCAAACCAGTGACATTTGAACTGAAGATGTTCTCAAGATACATTTTAGTTCAAAAGACCTGTTCATAAACTTTTTGTTATGAATTGATATCCTTCTGAAATTATATATTCACATCAGCTGGGAGGATGAGCAGAATCCACCATAAAATAAGCCATTCTTATGACATTTCCTCTTCCTGAAGGAAGAGGAAAAGTAAAGGTATCGAGTATGAACCTTACCAAAATTATTTGAAGTGAAGAATGCAAACCTTTGTGAACAACCATGAACTCAAAATCCATCCTTGGCTTGGAAGAAGAAACTGAATGAGTCATTGTTGAAGGGGACAGAGTAAACACAGAGTAAACATAGGCATTCACCATTCAACATAAAGTCCCAGTACAGAAAGTTTGGCACAACCCTGAGATATTCAAAGGGATGGTGAAGTAGAAGTGACAGACAAGTGCTTTTTCCTCCAACTGAAGGATCAATAATAATCCTACAGTTACATTTAGAGAATTCTGTGTATTTTCAAAAGGATGTGGGAAAAATAGAGGTGAAGGAAGAGACACAAATACTGAATACTGGAGAACACGTGTTACAATGAAAGTCTTAAGAGATCTCAAAACTGTTTTAGCTGACTTGAACAAATATGTAGCAGTCATTATAGGAGAACAAATACCACCTATAAGTGCCAGCAGAAAACAATGGAACAATGGCTCAAAGCTGAAGCTGGTAAAATTTAAATCTGGTAAGAGACACAAATTTTGATACTTCATTTCATGAAATGAGCATTCTTGCTATGAAGATAAATCGTGGATTAAATAAAAACAATTTCCTGCTTCAAAGACAAAATGCAAAGGAGTAACAGCACAAAACGTAAAAACTTGAGAGTTTAAACTACATGGTCCAATGGCCCATTCTGATTTGAAACTAAGCCCTGCACTATGAGGAGAAGCAACATGACTGAGGTCCTTGGGAGCCATTTGAAACGCAGAGGGAGCATCCCTTCACTGTCCTGGGAAAGCCACCATGGGATGGAGAGCAGCTGCACTGCACTCAGCTTCAGGTGCCAGGGGCTGATCATGGTGACTGGGATACAAATTCTGGGGAGTGGTCTCAGGGCCTACCTGCAACTTGTGGAGCAGCAAACACAGTCCTGCTGTGAGATGGAAGGGCAGCTGTACCACAGGAATGGTAGCTGTACCCCTGGAATGGCAGCTGTACACCTGGAAGAGACACAGCACATTAGAACAGGGATGGATACAGGACTCATGCAATAAACTGAGTTTCACCTGGTGTTTCAAAAGGAAACCTGTTTCAAAGAAAGACAATGCTATGCCCTGAAATTACACAATACAAGGACAAAAAAAAAAAAAAAAGGAAGCTTTTTTTTTTTTTTCATAAGACTTGATAAATTTTAACAGGCTATCAAATTTAAGGGAACTGTCATATACCAGTACCTGAAACAACAAAGTAACATAGTACAACACCTTCTGTCTTGCAGGCCCCACAACCTCTTAACACATCTCAAACTGGGAGCGCTCTCTTGCTGGATCTACCTTTAGTTGTGTGCTGAGATTTGCATGCAAATAAATTCATGATTTTATTACTTTTATAAAGTAATCAACTCAATTTCTTGGACTGAATTTTAGCACCTGAAAATCCTTTTTTCTCATTGTGGATTGTTAGAAAACACACAGAATGAATTCACGCACTAAACCTATATTTTTTCTCATTCATACTAATATCTTCACAGCAAACACAAAATTGTGTCTAGCAGAATATGTAGGGAAAGTATTAATCTCCAATCACATGCCTAGTACAATAAATACAATGCTAAGGGAAAACACATGTAGCAGAACCACTATGCTGGCAAAAGATATTTAGCTTACACAATAAGAAATCCTCTGAGCTGTTTGTAATCAACAGATCATATTTAGTACCTTCCTTTCATTAACATGGAGTTTTTCAAGAGGTGGGATAAGTTAGCAAACTGTTGTTACACTCAGAGAAAAAACAGGATTTTTAAACAAGGAATGCTTCAGTTTCTGAGAGCTCAATTAGTATTAATTACAAGTTTAAAGAAGCACCACAACATATTCACATTGATAGTATAGGCATATCTACTGCATAATTACTGTCACTTCAATAAGTGCAGTCATGCATACACATCCCCTTCTAGGATCAAAGTGGTGGCATAACCAGTCCAAGCTCCTGTTATCAGAGGCAACTGTGTTTCACATTCCCTTTCACAAATGTATCATTTTCCACCTTGCAAACAGTGAGACATGTATGGAAAAACAAAACCTGACCACTTGATTGGGAGTCTCCTCCAGAACACTACTGCTTTGATGGCTAGAAATCTTCTAACTTCCAGTCTGATATTCTGCCAATTATTTCTGTCCCAGAATTGGTCTTCAGATCAGATTGCTCTCCTTCACTCATAATTGTCCTGCTCCCACTGTGTACCTTTTCTCTTGGCCTTTATTTTATTGAAGAGAAATAAAGCTTTTCGTACCCTCACAAAGAACTTTGCCTTCCCACTGTTTGTTTTAGTCCCATTTCTTTCTCTGCTACACCTAAGTTCATGCTTCCTACACCTGGGCACTACAAATGTTTGGCAGCATTCCTGGAGGGGTTGCTGCCATGCCTCACATGGAAGCATTACTAATTTTATTTCATTACCTGATAGTTCTAACTCGACACTATTTCAAATGGCATAAACCTTGCTCATGGACATATCAGATCACTGGGGTTGCAGTTATTCTGGATGAAATTCCTCTTACCTACTTTTAAGCAGCATCACTGAGCTAGTCACTGCAGGTCCTTCAGAATCAGAGAGACACTTCACAGCATGATTCATCTGATCTATTTTTAGAGATTCTGACTGGATGAAATCTGTTGTGCCCTAGAAATATTCTTCACTGACCATGCCTAAACAAATACCTCAGTTGGAGAGGGCTAGATGGAATCAACTGAAGAGCTTGTTTTGTGATTTATTAATATAGTCAGCTCCTATAGTCAGCTCCTTCATTTCCTTTAAAAAATCTTGAGATAGCAGATAATAGCAGAAGCAATCATAGCCATGTACATAACTAAGTTTTCAGATCTCATCCTGTTTCTATTCTCCACAGTATCTCAGTTGTGAAATTTTCTCTGGACTATTCATTGATGGTACTTTTGAATCGCATATTGAAAATGGCTCTTCTAGTACACTTTTAAAACCCACAGCAACTAGAGGTAGCAAAGTTTCCCCTCAGAAATCAAGTGCTTGTATATTGATTTGACAGAATTACAGTTTTACAACTGATATTCTAGACTAGCACATGTGAAAGAGGAACAGGTATTTTAAAGTATGCTGAATTTTGATCAATCATAAATAAAAGGGTGTAGACTTGGGGAAGCAGGCAGGATGCTTTTGCCATCTCTATTGAACCTCATTAACTACATCTGCTAAGCAAAAAGCTTGAAATATTTAAATAGTAAAAGATGAACATTAAAATTAAAAAAAAAAAAACACCCAAGCACAAATATACATTTCTACTATCATCTTCTCCAATGGAATAGAGAAAATTACAGAATTTTTCTGCACAAAGAACAGATTAAAATCAGAAGGAATATGGCACTTTCCCTCACCTCCAGAGACAAATCAAGGTACTCTACTATATGATCTCACAGTGGATTAATATTTAAAAATTGAATATTGTTGAATCTTAAGAATTTACCTGAAATCCTCCAAATATAAACTATAAAAGAGAAAAAAGTGTAACCACTATACCACCTTTTCTTTGCTTTGTGAAGGAAGTGCTAGTAGAGATAAAGAGGTTTTACAGATAAACAGGTTTTGCTGCAAGTAACAGGCTGGACTTAATATCTCAGGAGTTTGATTTGGCCAATACAAAGTCATGAAGGCTTTCTTCACATCTCACCAACCTTACTTACATACAAGCATTTGAACAATTTTTTATGTGACACAAGTACTGAGACAAAATTCCTTATGAGAGGGGATAACTGCGGAAATTTTTATGAAAATCACTGTCAGTCAAGTTACAGAATATTTGGAAGATTGCTGAACACAAGCACAAACAATTCAAAGCAGAGTGATTCACCAAAGCAGAAGTTGTTCTGAACACTTGTTATCCTACTTGGTGCTCAGAAAACAAAAACCAGAATAACACTCAGAAGGGCGAACACTGAACAACTTCACTCCTTGAACCACAATGTCAAAAGGATTAAAGTCCAGATAGTTCAGGCTCACGGACAAATTCATGGACAGGATGTCCATAAACAGATACTGAAGGGCACAGGTAGGATGTCCCCTCTAGCGTCACACATCCAAAAATGATGGATGTCAAGGGGCTACAAGGGAAATGGATTACCATTCAGACCCAAAATCCCAGTCAGAGCAGGTTCAAAGGGATGACGTTTCACAGAAATATGAAAGATTTTTTTCAGAATGTAATTTCTGATACTTCTTTAATGTCAGACCATCAACCATCATGCCCTCCATAAACCAGAAACCATCAGATTTTTCATTCTTTATGAAAATTCTATTTTCTTAGGCCAGAATTCTCATAGATGTGTCCTTGACAATGGCATTATTAAGCATATACATTGATCTTTTTCCAAGTTTCTCTTTTCTGAAATGACTGGTCTCATTTTGCAGTCTGCTATGCATTCTTTCACTTATTGCTAAGCACAAACTTTGGATGCTTGCTCTAGTTTTCAATGTATCCTACTCACAAGCATACAAATATTACAAGATTTGTTTACAAGTAATTCTTGTCAATAATGTATAACTTCCAGAGCTCTTCAATAGGTACAAATACAAGGCAAATTTCCACCCCTGATTCTGAAACAGGATGTAATAATTTTACCAAAGGCATATACGTATATAAAATAGGTAATTTTTATTCCTGAAAACTCCCTCTTTCATGACTAACTCTTTAGTTAGGGAAGGGAAAAATCAAATATGAAAAAAAAAAAGGAAGAGGCAACTGCTGAGAAAAAGGCATGTTTTAAGTAAGAAGAATAGTTGTGATGGTCTCCTGAAAATATTGGAAAGGCAAAAGCAACCATTTTTTCTACTTGTTTTCCATTGTTTTCTACTTTAGGATATGAATCTTCTTGCAGATCAGAAAGCAAATCATATTTTGGGCTGCCTCAAAAGCAGTATGGCCAGCAGGTGACACTTGCCCTGTACTCCACTGTCACGAGACCCCACCTGGTGTACTGTGTCCAGCTCTGGGGCTCTCAGAACAATACAGATACAGACCTGTTGGAGAGAGCCCAGAGGAGGCCATGAAGATGATCAGAGGGCTGGAGCAACTCTCCTATGAAGACAAAATTAGAGAGTTGCAATTGTCAGGCCTGGAGGAGAGAAGGCTTGGGGGAAACCTTACTGGGACCCTTCATTACTTAAAGAGGTTTAGAAAGATGGAAGTGACTTTTTACAAGGGCTTGTAATGATAGGACAGGGGGCAACGAATTTAAGTTGAAAGAGAATACATATAGGTTAGATACTAGGAAGAAATTCTTCACTATGAGGGTGGTGAGACACTAGCACAGGTTGCACAGAGAAGCTGTGGGTGCTCCCTCCCTGACAATGTCCAAAGCCAGGTTGGATGGAGCTCTGAGCAACCTGAGATAGTGGAAGGTGTCCCTGCTCATTGCAGGGGGTTGGAACAAGATCATCTTTACTCTGAGATGGACTCAGTTGGTCAGAGCATGGTGGTAACCATGACAAGGCTGTGAGTTTGATCCCTGTATGGACTATTCATTTTAGGGGTGGACTTGGTGATCTTTGTGGGTCCCTTCCAACTCTGAATATTCTGTAATTCTGTGATGTTTTATGTCCCCTCCAACCAAAACTAGTCTATGAACCTGTGGCTGTTTGGCATGACCAGCTCTTTGCAATAAATATTTTTGCCCTGAGATCATATCACTTGTGATTGTGATTTCAACTTAGCCGGGGTCTATACAAGAACAAAGCTGTTATTGCTGTTGGTCTGCATGTCTCTATTAAAAAGCTACCAGAGATTATCAGATTGTTTTGGACTAACATTATTTCTGTAATGCTAAAGCTTCCTTTTCTAAGAACAGGATATAAGCATTAAAGGGACTTCTACTTATCAACAACAGAGGCTCAGAAAATGACAGCCCTGAAAAGAACCTCATACACTTGAGATGCTCCTGGAATCAGACTAACTTCCACTTCAAAACATCACAGAACTATGACACTGAGTGAGAAACTGTGACTTTCTGATCATTTCAGAGCTCATCTTGCATCTGTTATTTATATTCAATGCACTTGGAAGGAGACTTGAATAAGGGGCAACAACTTAATCGGACTTTCTAAGGCTTTTTGTGGCAGGGATTATAGACCAAGAAGAATACTCAAGAGCCAGAGAGACTTAATTGTTTTGTATCTTAAATCAAAGCTGATGCAGTTAGTCATTCCCAAGTTCATAACAAAGTAAATCCAAGTACAGTTCCAAAAGCAAATAACTTTTGCTGACATCACTGATCTATCAGGGTTCTTGGTTTTGAGGAGGAAAGTCTAGAGGCTTTCACATGCTACCAAAATCCAAACAACACAGTTTTAAGCTTTGATGATTCTTTGCTCCATGGGCTTCTCCAAGTCCTTGCTCTTAGCAAGTCCCCAGTCAGGTTTGAATATTCTGTGTCACTAAGGTAATGTAGAAAAGGATTATCTGGAAGATAAAATCAAAGGATTTTTGGTGGGAATTAACCTGGAAGCACTTTTAGAAACATTGGGTTAAAAAGGTGCCTTTTCCTTAAATTTCAATCTACTGTAAATTCATCTTGTATCACCAGACTAAAACCTGGGGTTTCATCCGGTTTTTGCTGCCTTTACTTTATCCAATAGATTATTAGGATGTGAAACATGATAAACTACTGCCCTTGAGATGGTGATTTACAGCATTGTTGCATATCATAAAAAAGCTCAGCGTCAAAATTGCTTAAAGCCAGAGTTCAAATTGCTTAAAGATGGTCCCAAACTGCAGAACTCTCATCTCCATTGAGCAAGAGGATCATGGCCTCTTTGTCCTGGTTTGGCATACTATGACAAAACTGACTTTTTTTTTTTTTTATTCAAGTGAGCAATTCCGTCTTCAGCTCCCCTAGAATAGACTGGTGACGCAGCAAACCTTGCCTAGAGCAAACCATGCAAAATCTTTGTCTACCTCTCTTGTGAAAAAAAAGGAAAGAAATTTGTTCTGAAGACAACAGAGGCATGAATTGCATTGATTATGAAAGAAATAGTGCCTGGCAATCCTTCCTATGCAAAACACAGAACTTTCCACTATCCAGGAGGCATCTTCAGTATAAAAAAACTACCCAAACCAAAACAAAACAAAAAAAAAAAA